>CM042839.1:8995083-9055642 GCA_023653725.1 Bungarus multicinctus | reverse complement strand
CATCACTTGCGGGATTCCCCTTGCTGTCTTACTGCTTATGGCCAGTGGCTTTCCCTGAGGCCCAGGGAGCAACAAATGAAAATGGGGTACGGACCGCCCCCCTGGCATCACATTTCTTTTCTTCTCGGAGTCCCCAGTGGGAGCCTTCGGGAGCAAAAACATCCCCAACGCAAGAGGCTCCCTGTTCTGGATTGGTTTAATATTGAAAATACTTCCTGTTTATTGTCTACCATTCCGGCGAATCCTCGCCCGCTTGATCATTGGATTGACCTTAGGCGCGGGAGTCCTAAAAAGAAGGCTGCCGCTCCACCCCCACCCAAAAGGTCCAGCTCCGTTGTACCCTGGAAATAAAACAAAAAGCTGTGATCTCACCTATCGTTGTGCCTCTGGCTCCTCTGGCCGCCCTCAAAAACAACTGGCGACGAAAGCGTGATCGGGCAACCGGTTGAGAGTGCTAGCGGCGGAGAGCGAGCCGCACTCACTGTCGGATTCACGCAACGCACCCTCCCACCCCGCCTGACAAAATTCAACCCGGCCCCATGAGGCCCCCAATGTCAGACGTATGGGACCGACTTCCTGTCATGCTTTTTGGAGATCAGCGAATCTGAGCAGCTGTTCGGATCAACCCCGAAAGAGAGCTAGTTTTTCTGACCCACTGCGCCACTCCGTGTTCGGATGGCAAAGGCACAGCGTCTCCCAATCGTGTTAAAAGGCTAACTTGGCCGACTAAGAAGATGTCTGAGGAAACAACTACGCGCTCCACAGTCTCCTGCCTGATAAAGCGCCCAGGATTCTACCTCTGAACCCCAAAGACGGAGAACCGACCGCATTTCGTAGCCGATTTAAGATAACATAGGCTGGAGAGTGCGAATTCCCTCCGTCCATTTCACAATGGAAGGCGCTAGATGACCGGATCGTCTTAGGCTTACAAGATCCAATAGCTGCAGAGTAAGTTGGCTAAACTCCGACCCAAGTCAACGCCATAAGAGGCCTTGAAGAAGCCCCCGCCAAAGCCAATCCCCGCTCCACGCCCCATCGCGCCAGTCAAGCACGCGAACAGTCTATCAAGCGTCACCCACACCCAATCCCAAAGAAACCACCAAAGCTGATGATGAACAAGGAAAAACCTCAACTCACTACGAGGATATTGAAACTGAGACCAGTAGTGAAGAAGTACGAGGTTTGCCACCTAAAAGCCGCGAGAGGGAAAAAAGAGCGGGCTACCAGGCGGTTTGATTTTGAATGCAACCGTTGTGGTGGAACCACCCCAGATCAGAGTGCCGATGCATAGATGCAATATGCCGAAAGTGTGAAAAGAAAGGGCACATCGCAAGGGTATGCAGAGCCCGATCAAGCTACAGCCCCAGGCGAAGAGAAAGCCCTCCCCCAAGAGAGAGAGAAAAGAAAACAACAACCGTTGGAGCCAGGAAGGAAGGAATAGGAAAGTTTAAAGAATCATCTTACAAGAAGGAAGAAACGCATCAAACATAAATAATTGGTCACTCTAATACAAAAAAACGTTAAAAAAGTCCACGTGCAAGTAAGAATTGAAGGAAAAAATTGTGAAATGGAAGTGGATTCGGGATCATTCCTTCCATGGTTTCCTGGGACACTATTAAGAAATTGATCCCAGACATACGGCGAAGCGAACTAGACAAACAGAAATTAACACTCAAAGACTACCAGGGAAACAGAATTCCGGTAGTAGGGATTGGACATTTCCAGGTAACCTTCAACAACCATACTGAGATTCTTCCCTAACAATCGTGGACCGAACAGACCCAGCCTCTTAGGACTGGAATGTTCGAACCGCTGGGAATAGGGATGGACCGGTATCAACCATATCACAGACGCTGACTGGAGGCAGATCTCATTCAAGAATTCCAGGAACTGTTCAGACGGAAGAATTAGGAAGTACCGGGTAACCGATTTCGTTTAACATAGACCCCAAGTGAGCCCCAATTAGACTAAAGGCTAGAAGGTACCGTTTGCCTTAAAGCCAAAAATAGAAGAACAACTGGAATACACTAGTAAAGCAAGGGGTCCTCGAGCCAGTTGACCACGCTAAATGGAGACCCCTATAGTGACCCCTATAAAAGCAGACGGGTCGGTTCGTATTTGTGGGGGACTAATAAAGGCGACCCTCAACCATGCACTACAACAGAGGCGCATACCCCCGTGCCTGTCGTGCAACACGTGCTACATTCTATCAAGGGCGGAAAGATTTTCGCTAACTCGATTTGGCTCAGGCTTACCAGCAACTGCCCGTTGACAAAAAAACAGCTGAATCCCAACTATTGTGACACACCGGGGTGCATTTAAGTGTAATTCGCCTACAGTTCGGCGTTAGCGTGGCACAGGCATTTTCAATCTCTTATTGGAACGCCCTCCTTCAAGGAATTCCTGGAGTCAGTCCCGTATTCGATGACGTCCTAATGCAGCTAAACACAAATTGCAACTGCGAGACCGCCTAAGAAAAGTGCTGACCAAATTTACTGAGGCTGGGTTTAAAGTCAAAAAAGACAATGTACCCTTATCACAGACAAAATAGAGTTTTTAGGATACCTAATAGATGGAAATGGCATCCGTCCAACAACAGGAAAACCCTTGCCATCAAAATGCCCCCACACCAACTAACAAGGCTGACCTACAAGCTTTCCTAGGGTTGATAAATTTTATCATGTCTTTTTGCCCCAGAAAGCCACGGTGGCGGAACCCTTGCATAGGCTTTTGGACAAAGACGCATCGTGGAAGTGGGGACATCGGGAAGAAAACAGCATTTAACAAAATTAAAGACATGATCACTTCAGCTCAAGTGTTAATTCAATATAATGAAACTTTGCCATTGTTACTAACTTGCGATGCCTCCCCCTTTGGAATCGGAGCTGTCCTGAGCCACCTTCTACCTAACGGCAGAGAGGCTCCGATTGCCTTCTATTCAAAACCTTGTCCCAAAGCCAAAGGAATTACAGTCAACTGGACAAGGAAGCACTAGCCATAATTTCGGGTATTAAACGTTTTCATGATACCTGTAGGGCCGATATTTTTCGATCATCACCGATCACAAACCCCTACTAGGTATCCTGGCGGGTGACAAACCCACTCCCCACATTCTATCACCCAGAATGACAAGATGGTCAGAATTCCTGGCCGCTTACAATTACACCCTGTCGTACCGCCCGGGTCCGACCATCACGCACGCCGATGCTTAAGTCGTTGCCCGTTACCAGACTCTGATCCTGAACCAAACCCCAGCACTTCAACATTTTTGATTGAGACCCTGCCCGACCTCCCGATGACAGCAGCAGACATCGCGCACGAAACCTCTAACGACCACCTACTGCATACCGTGAGTAGGTGGATCATGAAGGGTTGGCCTGACTCTGAGTTACAAGAACAGCACAGACCATTTAAACAGAGACAAATGGAACTGTCCGTACTAAAAGGCTGTGTACTATGGGGGGATCGAGTGTCATTCCACAAAAACTGCGAAATCCCATATTGAAACTATTGCATGAGGGACACCCCGGGGTGGTAAAGATGAAAAGTCTAGCTAGAAGTTATGTTGGTGGCCGGGGGTTAGACAAGGATGTTACCGACTGGGTCGCGGGTTGCCAGCCCTGCCAGACTTCCCGGCCCTCACCCCCAAAGGCACCAGCTACTGAGTGGGATCTACCTAGGGGCCCTTGGTCTAGAGTCCACATAGATTTTGCAGGTCCGACTAAGGGACATACCTTCTTGATTCTGGTAGACGCGTATTCAAACTGGTTAGAAGTGAGCCTCATGAAATCAACCTCTTCTGAAGCTGTCATCCGACAGCTCAGTCACTGGTTGCCACCCACGGTTTACCAGACGTCCTGGTATCTGACAACGGCCCTCAATTCACGGCTACAGAATTTGAGGGCTACCTAGCCAGTTTGGGCATACGCCATGCCTTAACCGCGCCGGCACATCCGGCAGCGAATGGACGGGCCGAACGCATGGTCCGGTTTACCAAGGAGACCCTTCTTAAGTTAGATCAGGGCCTATACAAACACGCATCGACAAACTATTGTTCCTACAACACACTACACCCAGTAGCACTACTAACAAAACCCCTGCTGAATTACTTATGGGGAGAAAGCTACGTTCCCCTCTCGATAGATTACACCCCACCTACACTCCAGAGAAACCCCTAGATTCTTCAACCAAAGTCCGCACATTCCGAATTGGGGATTTAGTTTACGCTAAAAACCTGGTAGGGCAACCCTTATGGGTGCCAGCCACCATCACACATCTAACCGGGCCCCGTTCTTACCGGCTTACCACCGCTGATGGCAAAAGCTGGAAACGACACATAGACCAACTTAGAACTCGCACCCACCCCAGACCTGGCGATTTTCCTGGGGGGAAGGGGAACATCCACCAAACAGTCTGGATAAGGAAAGCCCACTAACAGACAATGACACCCTAACTCACACACACACACCCTCAACTCTAGCTCCGGTCGGTCGCGCTGCTACGCACCTGATCCTGAAGAACGTCCCGCTGAAACATCTGACAGGGTCGTCGATAATCCAGGCCGAGCAGGGAGCGGCATGGCCACGTCAACTAGCCCAGTTAGGCCCGTTGGTTGTGACGCAGCCGGCTCGACCTGCTCGAAGTTTCCAGGGCCGGAGGCGAGAGGAGCAACAGGTCCCTCCGCACCAGCCGAAGGTAACGACGCAACTGAGCCGCGCAGGTCCAGTCGGACTCACAGGAGCCCCGCCTATCTACGTGATTACGTAACATAGGCGCGGCTCCTGATTGGTCAGACTGGACCAAGGAGGGAGGGGTGTTCTGGATTGGTTAATATTTGAAATACTTACTGTTTATTGGTCTACATTCCGGCGGGAGATCCTCGCCCCGTCATTGGTTGACTTAGGCGCGGGAGTCCTTTAAAAGAAGGGCTGCCGCGCCACCAAGTCAGTCGGTGTCCTGGAAATAAACAAAAAGACTGAATCACTATACGTGTGTGCCTCTTCATTGCCGCCTCAAAACACTCCCCTCAGGCCCAGAAGGGCCAAAAAAGTGAGGAGGGATGCTGCCAAAAAAGAGAAGAACCCACGCCCAGTCCCATGGCCACACCCACCCAGCCACGCCCACAGAACCGGTTGTTGCAATGTTTGAATCCCACCCCGATGCAATTTGAGGCTCCGGTTATCAAATTGAAGGCCCCATTAGGGCCCAGGGCTTGCTTATTCCGGCATTACCTCTTCCTAAGAATTCCTGCCCATCCCACAAGATCTGATAGGGTGGGCAGGCTCTCGGGCCCTTCAGCAGGGCTCTGTTTTTCTCTTTAAAATCCGTTATCTTGGAGGTTTGAGGCGCTAGAAAAAGATTTTCCTCTGTCAACTCTTGGCTGGAGATTCTCAGTCCCTGCTGTAGAAAAAAAAGGCAGAATATTCTGGGAAGAGGAGGAGAAAGGGAGAAGGAGAAGTAAGGAGGGAGGGAGGGAGGGAGGTCTAACTGTTTCTGCATAGTAAAAATGATGAAAGGTAGGAAAATGATGAAATGGCAGAAGAATGTGCCAGGCAGAGTGGTGGTTTGCCCAAACTCACCACAAATCCAGGTTGAATTCAACATCTCACTGTTTAGATGTATGTGGATTGGGGGATTTTCTGCCATACCTCCTTGCCAATCCTCTCAAACTCAGTCAGGTTGGATGATGACCATAGGAGACAGATATTTTCAGGCTCCTCCAAAGATGTTCAGTGGGTTTCAAGTCACAGCTGGGCAACTCTAGGATATTCACAGAGTTGTCCCTAAGCAACTCCTGCGTTGCCTTGGCTTTGTGCTTAGGATCGTGGTGATGTTGCAAAGTGAACCTTCAGCCCAGTCTGACGTCTTGAGCGCTGTGGAACAGTTTAATAGAATAGAATTCTTTATTGGCCAAGTGTGGTCGGACACACAAGGAATTTATCTTCGGTGCTCTCAGTATACATAAAAGAAAAGATATATTCATCAAGAGTCAAGAATCATCAGGTACAACACTTAATGATAGTGATAGGTTACAATAAGAGTCAAATCATACTAGGAAACAGTCAATATAAATCGTAAGATTACAAGTGACAAAGTTACAGTCATACAGCTACAAATGGGAGAAGATGGGTGATAAGGAGTGATGAAAAGAGTAATAGTAGTAGTAGTGCTTACTTTGTAAGTAGTTAGAAAGTATTGAGGGAATTAATTGTTTAGCAGCGATGGCATTCGGAGGAAAACTGTCCTTGTGTCTAGTTGTTCTGGTGTGCAGTGCTCTATAGGGTCGTTTTGATGGTAGGAGTTGAAACAGTTTATGTCTAGGATGTGAGGGGTTTGTATATAGTTTCACAGCTCTCTTTTTGACTTGTGCCCTATATAGGTCCTCAATGGAAGAAGGTTGGTAGCCATTGTTTTTTCTGCACTCCTAATTATCCTCTGAAGTCTGTGTCTGTCTTGTTGGGTTGCAGAACCAAACCAGACAGTTATAGAGGTGCAGATGACAGACTCAATAATTCCTCTGTAGAACTGCATCACAAGCTCCTTGAGCAGTTTGAGCTTTCTGAGTTGGCGCATTGGGGATATCCCTGTACTTTATTCCGTTCAGCTTTCCCTCAATCCTGACCAGTCTCCCTGCTTCATTGTTGGGATGGTATTGGGCAGATGATGAGCGGTGCTGGATTCCTCCGGTCACAATGTTCAGAAAGAGTCCAGAGAGTCCAGCCGTGGTTTCATCAGACCAGAGGATCTCATTCTTGGCAGTCTGAGCGTCCTACAGGGGCTTTGTGGCTAACTCCAAGCAGGCTTTCATGACTTTTTCACTGAGGAGAGGCTTCTGCCTACCCACTCTGCCATAAAGCCCAGGTCAGTGGAGGGCTGCAGTGACGGTTGTCCTTCTGGAACCCTGTCCCATCTCCACACAGGATCTCTGGAGCTAGTCAGAGCTAGTGATCAGGTTCTTGGTCCCTCTCATACTAAGATCTTTCTCCCACAACTGCTCAGTTTGACCAGAGGACCAGCTCATGGAAGAGTCCTGGTTTTGCCAAACCTCTTCCATTTGAGAATTATGGAGGCCACTGTGCTCGTAGGATCGTTCAGTGCAGCAGAAATTTTACTGTTACCTTCTCCAGATGTGTGCCTTGCAATAACCCTGTCTCTGAACTGCGCAAGCAGGGACTCCTGGCTTTTGCTCGGCAACATTATGCATTGTCAGCTGTGAGGGGGGATAAGTCACCCTCTGTTTTCTTAGATGAGTTTAACAGCTTCATTCCATGCATTGAGATCTTTCTTTTCTTTCCTGAAAGTAGTAACTGCCATGGCATCTGGCACCCAAAATTTCCAGGAATCAAACGCAAATTCTGAATCGGACAGCATTGACACCATGCGTACCAGTGACCCATGGGATGTGGACTCTATGTTGGCTGATGAAATATCTACAATTGCAATGGAAACACCCCAGTAAGCAGTGCAGCTCATGCACTGGTTTTTTCCTGGAATGCAAAAACACAGGGGAGGTTGTGCCTGCATGCCAGACACATTCACAAATACCTTCACGTATCCGTGCCACAATCTGCCTCTGCTCAAGGGGGCTGCTGGAGGCAGATGAACCCCCCTCCATTCACCCTCCCACTGGAAGAATCTGAAGAGGGTTAAGAGGGTTGAAAGGGGGTAAAGGCTGCTCTTCCCTCCACCATGCGCTCCTTCCGGAGGTCTAAATGCAGTCAGGCCAGCCCAAATCCACTCCTCACTTGCTGCCGGCCCTTCCACGTGGCGTCTCCGTCTCAGGTTGCGAGCGTGGAAATCAAGCGCAGCCCCCGTTGATTGGCTGTGCCTGGGCAAAAAGGATGCCTGATGGGGAATGAGGGGGACGAAGCTTCCCAGCCAGCAGACAGCTTGAATTCCAAGGAGGCAACTTCACGAAGGGCCCCTTACCTGTCCTCCTGGACTTGGACTACAGCTCCCATATGCCCTGGCCATTGGCCATGCTACCGTAGCTCGGGCTGAGGGAAGCCCTGAAATGACTGGCTCTGTTTTTCTCTTTAAAATCCTTGGATTTTAAATCCGTTATCTTGGAGTTTGAGGCGGTAGAAATAGATTTTCCTCTGTCAACTCTTGGCCGGAGATTCTAAGTCCTGTAGTAGAAAGAGGCAGAATATTCTGGGAAGAGGAAGAGAAAGAGAACGGAGGGAGGAAGGAAGGAAGGAGTTAGGGAGGGTGGGAGGAAATAAGGAAAAAGTTAGGGAAGGAAGAAGGGAGAAAGGAAGAAGGTAGACGGAGGAAGGTCCATCTGTTTCTGCATACTAAGAAAATGATGAAAGGTAGGAATTGAAAACAGAAGAATGTGCCTGGCTGGGTGATGACTTGCCAAAACTCATCACAAATCCAGTTTGAGTCCAACATCTCACTGTTTAAGTGTATATATGTGTGTTTGTGTGTGCTTGTATGAGATAACATTAAGACAAGTTGCTGAAACTCTGTCTGTGAGAGGAAAAACAAGATCTGCATTGAGGCTCTTTTACAATTGTTTCAGGACCGAAAATGTGGAAGAAATGATGCAACCTTTCAGCCAGGTTTCTGCAAAGCGAATTATGATGGTTGCTGTTCCACTACTTGTAATAGGAGGAATCCTGTTGGCAAGCATGCTTGCATACGCGAGGTACAAGCCAGCAAAAATTACAGGTGAACCTAGACCATATTTTGGCTCCTCCAAATTGTAGGTTTAAATGTGATGGGTGGGCGCATATTAATGATGGGGAGGAAGCCATAGGGTTAATGGCATTTAATGAATGCACTTATATTCAGTTTAAATTGGGGCCACTTTCAGATTCAAATCAACCTTTATTATGATCCAAGACCATAAAGGGACAGCGTGCCAACATAACAAGAGTATCACATACAAAAATGTGATACAGATCTAGGTGTAGATGATATTGCTATTGCACAGTGCATTCAGAAAAAAATCAGACCCCAACATTGCTGTGTTCTTCCCTGCCCAGGCATTCCTTAAGGTATTTTTTTCCCCTCCTGACCATCAGCTGTGCTGGGATTCCCCTTGCTGTCTTACTGCTTTGGCCAAGTGGCTTCCCTGAGGCCCAGGGAGGCAACAAATGGAAAAGGGGGGTACTGTACGCCCCCCTGGCTCCATTTCTTTTTCTTCCGGAGTCCCAGGGGAGCCTTCTGGGAGCAAAAACGCCCCTAGCAAGAGGCTCCCCTCAGGCCCAGAAGGGCCAAAAAAGTGAGGAGGGATGCTGCCAAAAAAGAGAAGAACCCACGCCCAGTCCCATGGCCACACCCACCCAGCCACGCCCACAGAACCGGTTGTTGCAATGTTTGAATCCCACCCCTGATGCAATTTCAGACGCTGGTTATCACTTTTAAGGCCCCGTAGGGCCCGGGACCTGCTTATTCCCGGCACTTCCTCCTCCTAAGGATTCCTGCCCATCCCACAAGATCAGATAGGGTGGGCAGGCTCTCGGGCTCTTCCCTGAAATCTTGAAAGCCCATATGGCCTGTGGCTGCTCCTAGCTTGAGGGATGCTCTCCCAGCCCCAGTGATTCAACAGGACTTCACCTTTTGTCCTTGGGAAAGTCTTGCCTTTTACTCTGGTGCTGGGAAATGATTGCATAAAGGCAAATTTTATTTTTTTATTCTTTTACTGTTTTATGATTGCTTTATATTTTTGGTTTCATTGCCATGGTGAGCTTCCCAGGGATCTTAAGGTAAATCTGTAAAATTAATTATTTAAATAAACTGCTATAGTTTGTCTCTCTGATATATGAGCACCTCTTATTTGAATCATGAGAGCAGACTTCCCTTCACTCACCTTTCAGTAAAACTACATTTATTGCAGATTTCCGGCCACTGCAAAGCCAAAGCGAAAGTGAAAGTGAAAGTGAAAGTGAAAGTGAAAGTACTGCACCTGGTGGCCTTTCATTGGGATCCTCTCCCAGTCTTGGCTCCAAACTGAGGCTGGTGCTGGAAGGAGTAAGAGCTGAAGGACTAAAGTTGTGGGGGTAAGCAACTTTGTCTCCTTAGATGAGTTTAACCTCTTCATTTGGTGTATTGAGATCTTTCTTTTCTTTCTTGAAAGGTGCACCTGCCAGGGGAGGTTATTCTCAATATCCCAAGGCAACAGTAGAAGTAGAGGAGAGGGAAGGCAAGAAAACCAGCCATACCAGTTACCAGTCTCTTAGAAGAGACTTTTCCGTTAAATGAAAGCCTTGGAACTACAGGTAGAATAAGTGACCCTCCGTCATCTTAGATGAGTTTAACAGCTTCATTCCATGAATTGAGGTCTTTCTTTTCTTTCCTGAAAGTAGTAACTGCCATGGCATCTGGCACCCAAAATTTCCAGGAATCAAACTCAAATTCTAAACTGGACAGCATTGATAGCAAGAGTACCAGTGACCCATGGGATGATGACTCTTTGTCGGTTGATGGAATGTCTGCAATTGCAACTGAAACACACCTGTAAGCAGTGTAGCTCACAAACTGTTTTTTTCCTGGAATGCAAAAACACAGGGGAGGTTGTGCCTGCATGCCAGACACATTCACAAATACCTTCACGTATCCGTGCCACAATCTGCTTCTGCCTGAGGGGGCTGCCTGGAGGCAGCTGAACACCCCCCCCCCCACTCACCCCCCCACCTGCAGAATCTGAAGAGGATTAAGAGGGTTGAAAGGAGGTAGAAGCTCCTCTTTCCTCCACCACCCTCCACCTTCTGGAGGTCTAAACCTGGTCAAAAGGGGAATGGGGGATGGAGCTTTTCAGCCGGCAGGCAGGTTGAATTCCAAGGAGGCAAGTTCATGAAGGGCCCTGAAATAGCTTTTAAGTAAATGGTTTACTGCTAAACAGTGGAACGGTTTTTTACAGCTGACAGCAAGAGAGGCAGTTAGATAGCAACGGCTGATGTGCGCGGACAGCTCCTTTTATATTGGTTGCTGTCAGCCAATGATAATGCATTCTGGCTCCTAGTAACTGCTGACGTGTGCGTCTCAGCCAATGATAATGCATTCTGGTTCCTCGCTCTGCTCTGCCTGTCATAACACTCCTCCCCACCAGTTAGGCACATGTATAGTCCTCTAGATATGCAGGGCATTGTCTTGTCCGGCTGGACCTTCGCAAAATGGCTGGATCGGCTGACAAATGACTATCGCCTTCTGGATCTGCAGTCCTCACTGGAAAGACTGTGGAATCTCTCTCTGGATCTGATTCGCACTCAGGTGTAAGAACTTCGGAAGGTATTCTGAGCCTCGGTGTGCTTGCCTCTCCAACAAGCTCTTGACTCGCGCCTGTTAACCTATTATCTGATGGATTTTCTACCCAACGCCCTCTTATCTGGTCTATATGTCAGCGCCATACTCGGCCGTCCGACAATTCTATTTTGTATGATTTAGGACCGCTATCCTCTATTATTTTCCCAGGCAGCCACAGTGGACTTCCCAAAAAATTCCGGGCATAAACTAAATCTCCAACTTGGAAAACTCTAATTCCACTGCAGGAATCTAGCAGGACAGTCGGAGCATAACTGGGGTGAAGCCGGTCCATATAATTCCTCAACCTTCGCCCCATTAATAATTCTGCTGGGGAATGGTTTGTGACTGTGCTAGAGGTAATATGTTGTATTAGTAGGTACTTTGCTAATTTAGCATGCCAATCTTCACCTTCTAACCGCCCCAGCACTTCCTTGGCTGCTCTAATTGTCCTTTCTGCCTGTCCATTTGAAGCTGGGTGGTATGGTGCAATTAGTGCGTGTCTAATACCTCGTTTAGCTAAGAACAACTCAAAATTTGCTGCAGTAAGTTGTGGGCCATTGTCTGACGCTAGGATGTCAGGGAATCCATGGGTTGCGAAAAGGCAATCTGATGCTTTAATAACCTATCTGATCTGGTGGAATGCATAAGGGTCAATTCTACCCATTTAGAATAGGAGTCCACTATCACAAGGAATGTGCGTCCTTGGAATGGCCCTGCCAAATTGATATGGGCTCTAACCCATGGTGCCTTAGCTGACTCCCATTCTCCGGAGTTTGTAGCTGGAGGGGCCGCTGTAGTGGTTTGGCATGTTTGACAAATTCTAACCTTTGTTGTAATGTCATTGTCTATGCCAGGCCACCACACATAACTCCTGGCTAGAGCTTTCATACGGGCCATTCCTGGATGGCCCTCATGCAAGCAATCTTGTAGTTTAGGTCTTAGTTGAATGGGAACTACTATCCTGGATCCCCATAGAAGGCAGCCTTTCAAGGTGGATAACTCATGCTGTTTGTTTTTGTAATGTTTAAATTGAGTATCTAAAGGACCTTCCGGCCACCCTTTTCTTACCCAGTCCAATACCTGTAAGAGAATAAGGTCGTTAGATGATGTTTTAACAATATCTGCAGCTGTGACTGGTAATTGATGATCATCAATCAATAGTATAGAAGCTGGGGAAGGGTCTTCAATTTTTTCTGGTAAGGGGCAACGGCTCAAAGCATCTGCATGTCCAAGGTGTTTGCCCGCTCTGTATGACAAAGTGTATGAATAGGCTGCCAGGAATATTGTCCAGCGGGTCACCCGAGGGGATAACACAGATGGGCTTTGATGATCACCTGACAAGATACCAAGAAGAGGTTTGTGATCCATCACTAACTGGAAATGGTGTCCGTAGAGGAATTGGTGAAATCATTTAACTGAGGTGACGGCTGCCAAAGCCTCTTTATCAATTTGTGAATAATTTCTTTCTGTTTGTGACATAGTTCTTGAAAAGTATGCTATCGGGGCTTCTATCCCACTTGGCAATATATGAGCTAGAACAGATCCTATACCAAAAGGGGATGCATCACAACATAGAATTAAGGGTAATTGGCTGTCGAATTGAATCAATACGCTGTCGGATGAGAGTAATGATTTGATAGCGTCAAAAGAGTTCTGTTGTGGTTGTTCCCATGTCCATTTAGCTTGAGCATCTAATAATCTGTGTAAAGGTTTCTGCTATAGATGCTTTGTGAGGAAGGAATGATGCATAGAAGTTTAGAAGACCTAAAAAGGCCTGTAGTTCTTTTTTGTTTTTTGGAACTGGTGCATCTTTAATAGCTTTAACTTTAGAGTCTGTAGGGTGAATTTCTTCAGCATCAATCCTGTAGCCTAGGAATTCTACTTGTGAGACTCCAAATTTGCATTTGTTTCTTTTTAATTTGAGTCCAGCTGTTTGGAAACGAGTTAGGACTTGTCTAACTCGTATCAGAAGATCTTGTTTGTTTCCTGCTGCTATGATGACATCATCAAAATATGGTATAACACCAGGAATACCTTGCAGTAGTCTTTCCATCAGGGATTGGAAGATACCAGGAGCTACAGATACCCCAAACTGCAAACTTTTACACTTGAATGCTCCTCTGTGTGTCACAATAGTTTGGGCCATGGCCGTTGTTTCATCTACCGGTAGTTGTTGGTACGCTTGGGCCATGTCAAGTTTAGCAAATATGTTGCCCTTTTCCATGGAGTGAAGTAGGTGTTGAATAACATGTACAGGTTATGTGCTGGTGGCGCAATGCTTTATTTAATGTGCTCTTATAGTCCGCACATAATCTAATTGAACCATCATGTTTAATTGGAGTCACTATAGGAGTTTCCCATAGTGCATAATCTACTGGTTCCAGGACTCCTTGGGCTATTAACTTATCAATTTCTTTATCAACTTTTGTTTTTAATGCAAATGGGACCCGTCTGGGCTTTAACCTGATAGGTTTTATGGCTGGGTCTAAAGCAAAAGAAATTGGGGAGCCTACGTAATGGTCCAATTTCTCATTGAAAACATCTTCAAATTCAGCTAGTAAAGAGTTAAAGTCTTGGTTGTTAATGCAATGTATGTCTGTTACTTTAAGACCTAAAGCGTCAAACCAGTCTAATCCCATCAAACTAGGCGATGTGCCTTCTACAATAGTAAGGGGTAGACGACCCTTGAATTCTTGAAAATTAATTTCAAACTTGCCTGTTCCTATGACTGGTATGTTTCGTCCTTGATAGTCCTTTAGAGACACATTGCAAGGTTGAAGTTGTTTCTTGGAGATGGTTGGAATCAGTTTCTTGAGAGTACACCAGGAGAGTATGGACAGAGACGAGCCGGTATCAATCTCCATTGGACACTCTTTACCTTCTAATGAGATGGTAACATGAATCTTATTAATGTGCATATGTTGTGATAAATTATTTAAAGATTCAGTGGGAGATGCTCTAGTAACAGTAAAACATTCATCCCTTTGTTTTTGGTATCTATTTGGTTGTTGTGATGGTGATGGTTTTTTTCCAGCTTTGCAAACTTTAGCTATACGGCCCTTACGTTGGCAGTTTAAACAAATAACATTTCTAAAACGACAGGTATGTCTTAAGTGATTACCCCCGCAACTTAAACAAATTACTTGCGCTGTAGGAAATTGTTGAAGTTTGTTTCCTGGATTCCAGCTCTTTTGTTGTTGTCATGTTGGGCGATTAGTGAGGTGATTAACATCTTCCCCATAATCTAATAACTCATCAGGGGTAAATTCTTCAAAATGTACAGTGGCACTTGGCTTGGTTATTGGGTTGATAGGCGTGCCTTGGATTTCAGCCGCAGAGAGGTTGGACATCTCTGTGGCTTGAGCCTCTTCTATGGCCATTTTTAATGTGAGATCACTCTTTGCCAATAGATGTCTTTGGAGTTTGAGGTCTCTCACTCCACAAACTAACTGATCAAGTGGCATGTCATCAAGCTCCTTGAAACCGTGTTGTAATGCTGCAGTTCTTAGTGCAGCCATATACATGCTAATGCTCTCTCCTTCTGCTTGTGCTCGCCGCCTAAAGGCGTGTCGCCTCGCTATATGGGACGGCTTTGGGGCATAATGATTACTAAGGATTTCCTGGAGGGCTTCCCAGGAAATTTCTCTCACAGATTGTGGTGCCAATAAAGCAGTGGCAGTATCGAATGCAGCTGCTCCACAGAAACTTAGGAAGTAAACTTTTTTTCTATGATTTGACATGTCTGCCAAGTCAGCAGCATCTAAAAACACTCAAATCTATTAATATAAGAATACCATGTCTCTGTTGTTGGATGGGAACGATGGAGCAGAAGACATCTGGTCAGCTTGCTTAATTTAACTTCTGTTCTGTTTTCTCCCTCTGTGGTCTTGTATGCCTTCACTGGACGATCCCGTCCTCGTCGCCAGTTTTGTAGATAAAAGACGATGTTAACGATCTTGGTAATTTACTTTTATTAACTTGAAATAGCTTTTAAGTAAATGGTTTCCTGCTAAACAGCGGAACGGTTTTTTGCAGCTGACAGCAAGAAAGGGAGTTAACTAGCAATGGCTGATGTGCACGGACAGCTCCTTTTATATTGGTTGCTGTCAGCCTTCTCAGCCAATGATAATACATTCTGGCTCCTAGTAACTGCTGACATGCGCATCTCAGCCAATGATAATGCATTCTGGTTCCTCGCTCTGCTCTGCCTGTCATAACAGGCCCCTTGCCTGTCCTCCGGGATTTGGACTACAGCTCCCATATTCCCTGGCCATTGGCCATGCTACTGTAGCTCAGGCTGAGGGAAGCCCCGAAATGACTGGCTCTGTTTTTATCTTTAAAATCCGTTATCTTGGAGGTTTGAGGTGCTCGAAATAGATTTTTCTCTGTCAACTCTTGGCTGGAGATTCTAAGCCCCTGCTGTAGAAAAAAAAGGCAGAATATTCTGGGAAGAGGAGGAGAAAGGGAGAAGGAGAATGAAGGAAGGAGGGAGGAAGGAAAGAAGGAAGGAAATAATCTATTATCTTTGCTGCATTCTTCTGAAGCTGCATCTCTTTTCCAGTTTGTGCCTATAATCCATTTGGTCACTTTCGACGTTGTCAGGAGAATCTTTTGAGAATCTTTTGATTGAAAGGAATCACTTAAGTCGTGCCAAGGATTCTCCTGAACCTGCTGGCAAGGAGCAAGCTCCCAAGTCAAGAACTGGACTTGTGATCCTGCTACCTGAAGATTGTGTGTGTGTGTTGGTCTTTAGTGAACGTTATAATTTGTTGCTTTTCATGATGTTCCATCTGCGGTGCCTGTACTCCACATTATCTCCTCTCCCTTGTGGGTTTTCTCAGGGGTGGGATTCAACTGATGTAACTACTGGTTCGGTGATTACGTTTCGTGCGCACTATGCGCCTATATAAAACATTGTAAGCTGTTTTGCCCAGACAGCTGAAAAGCGCTGTGCGCAGGTGCACAGTGTTTGAAAAGGTACTTTTTCCTGCTTTCTCAACTGCAGCTGTGCCGCGCAAATCTGCTGAGGTTGAAAAAGCAGGAAATAAAGGTCAGGTAACAGCCAGGGCGGGCAGGTGGGCCAAACAGCAGCAGACACAGAACTGGCTCTGTGTCTGCTGTTCTTCAGAGTTACTGGTTCTATAGAGCTGGGCAGAACCGGTAGGATCCCACCCTGGGTTTCCTACAAAACATGATGGGAAAATAGATGTCCTTTTTGCCAACCAACTAACATATGCAGGAAATATACAACAATAGTAATGGGGGACTCCAATTATTCTGATATCAATTGGAAAACTAATTCTGCATCAAGTGAGAAATCAAATAAGTTCCTAATCAACCTAACTGACAACTTTGTTGTCCAAAAGGTAGAGAATGAAACTAGAGGGACAGCCATACTGGACTTAATTCTTACAAACAGAGAAGAAGTGATAGACGGAGTTGAAACTGCAGGAGCCTTGGCTGAGAGTGACTATGTTATACTAGAATTCAACATAACACAAACACAAGCAATAGAACATAATGACACCAGAGGCTTGGATTTTAGAAGAGCTGATTTTAATAAACTCAGAGAGAACTTGGGAAAGATTCCATGGATGAAAATCCTAAAGGGGAAAACAACTCAAGACTCATGGGAAACTTTGAAAAGCATGATCATAGAAGCCCAGACCAGCACAACACCACTGAGAAAGAAAAACAAGAAATCCAAGAAGAAACCAGCATGCCTGCACAAAGATCTCTGGCAAATTGAAAGAAAAAAAGGACATGTACAAAAAATGGAAAGAAGGACATACAACTAAGGCAGATATCCAGAATCTGCAAAGATGAAGTCAGGAAAGCAAAGGCTCAGAATGAACGAAGACTTGCAACAAAAGTCAAAGATAATAAAAAAAAGTTTCTTCCAACATTAAATAACAAGAAAAAAATCAAGGAAACAATTGGTCCACTAAAGAGAGAAGTTGGCAAGGAAGGAACAGGTAACAGAGAGAAAGCAGAACTGTTTAACTCATTCTTTGCATCGGTCTTCATGCAAAAAGAAACTATAGCTCAACCCACCCAAAACATAACTGTAAAAGACAGACCAGAAATAAAAGTTAAAATAAGCAAAAAAATAGTAAAAGAACACCTGTCTGATCTTGATGAACACAAATCACCGGGGCTTGATGGATTAAATCCCAGAATTCTAAAGGAGCTGGCAGAGGTCATCTCAAAACAACTACATATCTTTCAAAAATCCTGGAGCACCGGAGAACTACCAGGGGACTGGAAAAGAGCTGATGTGGTTCCCATCTTCAAAAAAAGAAAAAAAACAGACCCAGGAAACTACAGACCAATCAGCCTAACATTAATACCTGGGAAGATACTGGAAAAGATAATAGGACAGGGACGGTAGGCACGTTGGTGCGCTTATGCACGCCCCCTACAGACCTCTTAGGAAAGGGGTGAGGTCAATAGTAGACAGTCTAAGGTTAAAGTTTTTGGGGTTTGTGGAAGAAACCACAGAGTCAGGTAGAGTATTCCAGACATTGACCACTCTGTTGCTGAAGTCGTATTTCCTGCAATCAAGTTTGGTGCGATTAACCTTGTGTTTGTAGCTATTGTGTGCTCTTGTGTTGTTATGGCTGAAGCTGAAGTATTCATTGACAGGTAAGTCATTGCAATCTATCAACATCTAGAAACAAGTAAGTAATAACTAGCAGTTAGCACTGGTTTGTTAAAAACAGATAATGCCTAACCAATCTTATTTCATTCTTCAACATAGTGACTAAATTAGTAGACCAGCAAAATACTCTGAACATAATACTGTATATTTAGATTTCAGCAAGGCATTTGACAAAGTAGACCACAATCTACTTCTTAGTAAGCTAGAAAAAAGTGGAATAGATAGCACCACCACTAGATGGACTCACAACTGACTGACAAACTGTACTCAACGAGTAGTCCTTAATGGGTCCAAGTCTACATGGAGGGAAGTAAGCAGTGGGGTGCCACAAGGTTCTGTCTTAGGCCCAGTTCTTCAATATCTTCATTAATGACTTAGATGAGGGAATAGAAGGGGAACTTACCAAATTTTCAGATGATACTAAGCTGGCAGGAAAAGCTAACACCCAAGAAGATAAAAGTCCTACACCAACAATACATATAGACTGGGTGAAACCAGGCTCAATAGCAGTAACTCTGAGAAGGATCTTGGAGTCTTAGTGGACACCCAGCTAAACATGAGCCAGCAGTGCGCAGTAGCCAAAAAAACTAATGCAATCCTAGGTTGCATTAACAGGGATACAATCGAGATCAAGTGAGGTACTAATGCCACTCTATAAAGCCTTAGTAAGGCCATACCTAGAGTACTGCATCGAATTTGGGTCACCACATTATGAAAAAGATGTTGAGACTCTAGAAAAAGTACAGGATGATTAGGGTACTGGAGACCAAAACATATGAAGAACAGTTACAGGAATGGGGCTTGGCTAGTCTAGTGAAGAGAAGGACCAGGGGAGACATGATAGCAGTCTTCCAATATTTGAGGGGCTGCCACAGAGAGGAAGGGGTCAAGCTATTTTCTAAAGCACCTGTAGGCCAGACAAGGAAAAATGGATAGAAACAGATCAAGGAGAGATTTAACCTGGAAATAAGGAGAAACTTTCTGACAGTGAGAACAATCAACAAATGGAACAATTTGCCCTCGGAAGTTGTGGGAGCGCCATCACTTGAGACTTTCAGGAAGAGATTGATGTAGGGTCTTCCGTTTGGGCGGGGGGGTTGGACTAGATGACATATAAGGTCTCTTCCAACTCTGATTATCTGTATCTATAATGTTAGCCTGGAAAAGGAAAATAATTCATACTGGCTGTTGATGTTTGCCTGGTGTGCATGGCGAAGTGCATCTCTCACACAGCCACAAGCAAAGAGAGACATCTACTGTCTGAACAGATAACAAAGGAACTCTTTACTTATTACTATTACATCCTGGACATAAACTGTTTCAACTCCTACCGGTTACCAAGTCTGCACTGCTATTGTTATTAATCTTTTCATCTTTCCTATCACCCATCTCCTCTCACTTATAACTTATGACTGTATGACTTTTTTTATTCAATTTAATTTGTGCTTTATTATTTCCATTTGATTTTTTAAACTTTTCTTTTGTGGATCTTTTTGTAGTTCTAATTCAGTTTTTTAATGTTCTTCCGATGTCTTTTGATGTTGTTGTTTCCTTATTTCTTCTTGCTATATAAGTTATGGCTAGCTTCCTAATATATGCTTTAGCTGTGTCCCATAAGTTTTGCAAAAAGGTGTTTTCTTTTTTCTTTTCCTTGAAGAAGAATTCCATTTCCTTTAGTATCGTTTCTATAAATTCTTTTTCTTTTAATATAGTTTGGTTCAATGTCCATCTCAGCCTTTTCTTTTGTCCTTTCCAACTTATTTTTATTGGATTGTGGTTGGCCCATATATTAGTTTCTATCTCTCTCTTGTACATTGGTTTTGAATTCAGATGAAGTCTATATCATGTCCATTCTAGAACATGATTTGTGCCTATTTGAATAAAGTGTACACTGGTTTGCCCTTGGATTCATTTCTCTCCAAAGATCCTGTATGCAAGTTTCTTCTGCCATTTTAAATAAAGTCTTACGAAGTATCTTCTTGTCTTTTTTTTCCAGATTTACTGCTTTTATAATCCAATTTTGCATCTACAATTGCATTAAAGCTTCCTACACCAAATATTTTCATATTCCATTTCTAATATCTTCTTATGTAGTTTTTGGTAGAATTCTTCTTGTTTATTATTTGGTGCACATCTTACTATCAAAAGTATCTCGTTCTGATTCATCACAATCTCCACCATTAAAATTCTTCCTTCTTCATCCTTATATATTTGTTTGGAATTTATTGTTTCTTTAATATATAAAGCTACCCCTCTTTTCTTTTGCTATGCTGAAGATATTATAGTCTCCCAATTTTAGGACATTCCAATAGTTTACTATGTTGCTTTTTTATGTGCATTTCCTGAAGGCAAATTAGGTCTACTTTTAGTTTTTGTAATCGTGGGTATATTTCTTTTCCTTTTTATGGGAGAGTTCAATCCATTTATGTTTATTGACAACATCTCACTTTCCCTTCCCATCTCCTTTATGTATATATAGGTCTTATTCTCCTAGTTGTCCTTCTTGGTCTTTGGTCTTTTGCTCAGCTTCTTCTTCTTGGTCTCTTCTCTTGTTGGTTCCTCTTGTCTTTGGCATTCCATTTCTCCTCTTATTTCTTGTCCCTCGTTTGCAACAATATAAATGTCATAAAATTGGTGGTTAAGAAAAAGGTAATATTGGATACTTGGATAAACTATTGAAAGGATAGTCGACGTGCGTTTAATTAAAAAAGATGAAGAGAAAATGTAATATCAAAAGAACGAAGGACTATTTTAACAAGGTAGATCACGTCAATGATAATGATAAAGAGAAACCATTGCTCAACATATGCTGTAAAATTTATATGTGTATATATATGTGTGTGTGTGTGTGTGTGTGCGTGCGTGTGTGTGTGTGTTGATTTGTCTGTTTTAAACGTATGTCATATAAATGTTTATTAAAAATAAATAAAAATCTTTAAAAAAAAGAGAGAGAAAGAGAAAAAAATAAAAAATAAAAAAATTAATGTCATAAAATTCTTGTGTTTTGTCTAACGGGTTCAGTCTGTATCTTTTGCCATTCCAATAGTTTACTATGTTGCTTTTTTATGTGCATTTCCTGAAGGCAAATTAGGTCTACTTTTAGTTTTTGTAATCGTGGGTATATTTCTTTTCCTTTTTATGGGAGAGTTCAATCCATTTATGTTTATTGACAACATCTCACTTTCCCTTTCCATCTCCTTTACGTATATGAAGAGAAAATGTAATATCAAAAGAACGAAGGACTATTTTAACAAGGTAGATCACGTCAATGATAATGATAAAGAGAAACCATTGCTCAACATATGCTGTAAAATTTATATGTGTATATATATGTGTGTGTGTGTGTGTGTGTGTGTGTGTGTGTTGATTTCTCTGTTTTAAACATATGTCATATAAATGTTTATTAAAAATAAATAAAAATCTTTAAAAAAAAGAGAGAAAAAGAGAAAAAAAATAAAAAATAAAAAAATTAATGTCATAAAATTCTTGTGTTTTGTCTAACGGGTTCAGTCTGTATCTTTTGCCATCCCAATTGATAAATATTCCCTCTGGTATTAACCATCTAAAAGTAACTTGTCTTTTGATCAGTTTGGTAGTCAAAAATTGATATTGTTTCTACAGGTATCTTACCCTCCTAGGAATCCTAGGAATTTGTTTCAGGACCACAATTTCTTTTTTTCTGTGTTGCAATGGATCATCTCTTGCCCTTTTTAATATTTCATCTCTTGTTGATTTTTGTCATGAGTCTCACGTGAACCTCCCTTGATACCTTATGTCTTCTTGCAGAGCTCGTGTTTATTCGAAATATTTCATCTACCTCTGCCTCCATCTCTTGCTTTCCTATCTCTTAAGCATTCACCAACAATTCTATCATCACATCTGGGGACCATTGGGACATTGAATATGGGTCATAAGTAGCCCCAGGAAGGTCTATCATAACTTTGAACAGTCACTAAATGACCAGTTGTAAATTGAGAACTACCTCTTGAGTTCAGCAGTACTTAAAGCCCAAACTATTGAATGAAGGAAGGTGAATACTTTCCAATACTACATGAAACATGACCAAGTAGAGGACCAATGAATTAGGTTCTTCACACCGGTGATTCCTGGCTCTCCCCACTAAGTTTTCAGCTAGCAAGCTCAGATACTCAATGAACTTCATTCAGAAAAAAAATGATGGGTTACAGAGAGAGAGAGGAACTTTTTTTTTTTAAAAAAAGCAATGGATCAAACTCATTATTTGAAGAATTGTGGATCTGCCATTGGCCTACATTACAGGCCATTTGTATAACATCTAGAGCAGGGGTTCCCCAAATTCCGATCTGTGGAAGGGCACCGTTCTGTAATGTGCCAGCAACCGGGCCATGCAAGCAAGTGAAGCCCCATCTGCGGGATGCAGGCAGCCCCTTCTGGTCTGCAAATATGACAAATTTTCTCCATGGAACTGGTCCCTAGTGCTCATAAGGTTGGGGGTCACTGATCTATAGTATATTATATTGTTTCAGATACATTACAAGGCGGCCTTTAATGCTTCCACAAGAGAGCGCTCTTTGTGTAATAAAAATGAGATTGTGTGAGACATCGTGTCTTCTTTTTCTGCAACAGCTTTTCCAGTGTGATTTGGCTTTCTTCTTTCTATTTTTTCCTCCCTCCCTCGCTCGTTTCTTGTCTTTCCTTCCTTCTGGTATTCAACTACTAAACAGCTCATAGATACAAACATCTAAATACTGTTAACACTATCATGTATGTTTGATTGTTTGTAACTTTTAATTGGGTGAAATAGTGCATCAAAGGGCAACAATTTTTGGGTCAATATAGAGAGTTGGAATAAGGTTCTTTTACAACTATTGCAGGTCCAAAGAAGCCAGAAAGCCTGTCAGCAGCAGAGATGTGACGCAGCTCCTCTGCCATGTTTCTGAAGAGAAAAAAATGAAAGCTGCCTTCAAGCATTCCAAACAAGGCGCCTTGGTGGTTAAATCAGCAGCTTTAATTGGAGGTTTGATTGGAGGCCCACTTGGCATTGCTGCTGGTAAATTAATGTTCAACTATGTGCATAAGTGCATCCAGGAGTTTGGATCCACCAAACTGTACCTTTAATGTGGGTGGGGGCAGGGGAGCAGATACTGAAAATGGGAAAGTGTTAACTACATTAATGAATGCATTTATATTCAGTTGAAATTGAACCCACTTTCCAAAGTCAAATAAATTTTCCTTAAAATATAGAACAGGTAGGAATTTAAAGGGTATAAAATGTTATGGATCAAACTCATTGTTTGAAGTATATTTTGTGTATAAAAAGTAGAAAAGATATATTAATTGAAAGTTGCTACTGTCGTGAAAACTGCATTAAACACTGTTCTAAATAATGATAGCCTTTACACATATATACCACTTCATAGCGCTTTATAGCAATCTCTAAGTGTACAGACAGAGTCAGCCTATTGCCTCCAACAAACTGGATCCTCATTTTACCAACCTCGGAAGGATGGAAGGCTGAGTCAATCATGAGCCAGTGAGAATTGAACTGCTGAACTGCAGCCACTGGCAGTCAGCAGAAGTAGCCTGCAGTACTGCATTCTAACCACTGTGCCACCATGACTCTTACATATCTATAAATCGCTATGTAATAGGACAACGTATCTTAAAAATAGCACAGATCCCTTATCTGCTTTGCAAAACGGTCAAGCGATTCTATCATTTAGTGATGGCTTGCCAGTCAAAGTTGAAAGCTGGCTCACCTGTTCTGTTTTTCTAGGAGGTGCCGTTGGTGGCTTGCTTGGGGCCTGGATGAGCTCTGGACAGTTCAAGCCCCTTCCTCAGATTATCCTGAAATTGCCACCTGTGGAGTAGCAGCGGCTTTACGAAAAGGTCTACGCCATTATTCAGAATCTGGACTGGACGGACATAGCCCAGCTCACAGCCTTGGTCATGGCCAACGGTGCCCTTCAGGAGAAATTGCTTGGAGTCCTGACAAACTATATCACTACTGAACTCAGAGGGGAGATCCAGTATGGAAACTAGACTCGGATGTGTGTGTTTCAGGGGGTTGTGAGCGCCCTTAACTGATCCTTTTAGGTTTAGCGTTTTAGATTTCTTAAGATAACAGTTTTTATAGGAATGTGAAGGTATCAACTGTGCATTTTTTTCTTTTACCCCAAATAATCTTTTTGGGAAAACAAACAAGGCAAATTTGGTTTGCTCATTCTGATTTTTTTCTCTTTTTCATAATTAATCCCTATTTCAATAGCCAAGGGTGGGTCAATTTGAGCCTCAATGTTTATCGTATTTATTTAAAAATCTATGCCACCCCAAAAACTTCTTGTGGTATTTGGAGTGCCTTGCGGAGTAAGTACCTCTGTTTCATCAGACCTTCTAAGCAGCCACCTCTGTGAGTGATGCCATCAAAGAACATGTCACCGTTGCATCCTTGCATTGTGGTCAAGGATCTAATGGCACTTGCACTATGATGACATCACCATTTGCTGCTCTTTGATGATGATAATGATGATACACTGCACAGGTCCCAGCCTTTCCTGCCCAATTACAAGGGTTGGATCTATGACCAATTATCCTACCCAAATATATTCTTTGGCTGGAGAGAGACAGGCTGGTGGATAACATATCTTCAGGATGCCAAGTTGGAGAAACGTAATGTAGATAATGGTACTGTGGTTGAATTACGGGGTGTCCTCTTGGCCACATTAGAATGATCAACGTCAAATTACCTGGAATGTCTCAGATGGGAGGGTTAAATTCTCCACGGGATGTGCTTCTTCTCCTGCTGTCTTAATTTTGAGAAGGTGAAGGAGTGAAAAGTTGAAATAGTCTAGAGCCAAAAATGTAGCAGATGATTCATCTTAGGTATTTCTCTTGAAGATAAAGTGCAAATAAAGCTGAATTTTTAATGTGTGAACATGCCAAGGTTGTGTGATCGTTATTCCCCTTCCTTCAGAGATGCTAAAGTGGGTTTCCTGAACTCAAATGGTCTTCAGTGGAGAATGTTCAACAGGAGGAGACAAGGAAGGAAGATCTGGGAGTAACACAGAATATTAAAAGTCCAACATTCAGGTTTTACAGTTTGGGATTTTTTTTTTTAAACAAATGAAATTACAGTTAGTCCTTGATTTACAGCAATTCATTTAGTGACCATTCAAAGTTACAACGGCACTGAAAAAAGTGACTTAAAGACAATTTTTCACATTCCCCTCGTCATATGATCAAAACGCTCGGCAACTGACTCATATTTATGACGGTTGGAGTGTCCCGAGGTCACCTGATTCCCTTTTATAAACTTCTGACAAGCAAAGTCAATATGGAAGCCAAATTCACCTCAGAGCTGTGTTACCAACCTAACACTAGCGGTGATTCACTTAACGGTGGCCAAAAAGGGTCATAAAATGGTGTAAAATTCACTTAACAAATGTCTCACTTAGCAACAGAAGTTTGGAACTCAATTGTGCTTGTAAGTGATCCTTTGGACAAAGCTCCTAGGATGATAGACATCAGTACAAGATTAAAGATAATAAAAATGGAGGTCAGTTAAATATAATTTAATGAAGAACGGTCATGGGCAGATTTTAGTACAGGTAATCCTTGACTTACAACAGTTCATTTAGACTGTTCAAAGTTACAACAGGATCAGAAAAAGTGACATGATTTATTTTCACATGATGGCTGTAACATCCCTGATGTCATGTGATCAAAATTTGAAGGCTTGGCAACTGCGTTCTGATACACAAAGCAGAAGTTGTTATTGAAACACGTTTATTGCAGCAAAAGAAAATCAAGAAAGTCTACGTTTCTGATTATTTTCCATTACATTTTCAATGTCTCTTAATTTAGGGAGGGAACAACAAAGCCTTAATCCATGTGTTGGTTTTACAGACTTGCCCAACTTTTCTTCTGTGTTAAAAGTCAGTGAATGAAATTCGATTTTGTTCTGAATAAACATGTATCAGGACAGGAGAAATTGAAGAATGAATGCTATCCCAGATTTTTTTTCTGTTGACGATTGAGAATAATCTTCAGTGCTTACTTCTTGGACATACTTTGTGAGGGGGGGGGGAGTACCTGACAAGTAAGACACAGAGTAGCATTTACCAATAGTAGTAGTCCTTAGACTTATATACCGCTTCACAGTGCTTTCCAGCCCTCTCTAAGTGGTTTACAGAGTCAGCCTCTTGCCCCCCAAATCTGGGTCCTCATTTTAACCCACCTCGGAAGGATGGAAGGATGAGTCAACCTTGATCCAGTCAGGATCGAACTGGCAATGGGCAGAGCTAGTCTGCAATACTGCATTCTAAGCACTGTGGCACCATGGTTAAGTAGGCCGGCTAATCTTGGTCTGAACGCTCCTCACTCTCTGAAATTTCATTTCTCCATTATTCCTTTCGCTTTTATTTTTGATTTATCCCTTGCAGACTTCCAAGGAAAGGGTCAATCTGTTTAGAGTGCTAAACTACGCAGATTTTGGGAAACTGGCCAAAACCCATATGTGTTCCAAGGCTGAGGTTGGTCAACCATATTAGGAAACCAACCACAATCCATGTGCAATTGTACCTTCACAGCAGGCCAAATAGGAATATAGATCACTGAAGTGAACCTCCCCACTAGAATGATTTAAATTATGTTATGCAAATATTGCACATGCCTCCTTTATCTTGGTCATCTGTTAGAGTCAATAGGAACTTTTTAGAACTCCCAATATTTTGGAGTTCATCTGGCTCCTGCCAAAACCCGCTTAGTTTTCTAAAAAGTATTTTTTTAATTAATGATATACTTGGGGCTATCCAACCAAAGCAGGAAAGTGTTGCCCACATATCCTAGTTCCTAATCTACCATTATTAGATCCATTATCCTCAATCCTACCATGGTTGCCATGTGGAACACAAATTTAGGCTCAACCATGCATACACTGCCTTGACTCTTGAGAAAAGGAAAGATAAACAGATCAACCTATCATTTTCAGGGATGATTTGGTACCATAAATATCTGAGTAGCAAACAGCACCCTCATTGGCTCACCTTTTGCTAGATTGATTGGATAGCCCCATCATTGCCAGCCATGCTCCCCAACTTCGA
The DNA here is from genome assembly GCA_023653725.1 of Bungarus multicinctus. Lineage (NCBI taxonomy): Eukaryota > Metazoa > Chordata > Lepidosauria > Squamata > Elapidae > Bungarus > Bungarus multicinctus. The sequence goes on along the minus strand of CM042839.1, from coordinate 9,028,648 downwards.
AATGTTGTCTTATCTAAAGATAGGCAAGTATAGTTATGCAATTATAAGATACCTAACTTCTGGGCTACTAAGTATTGAGAGAACGTTGTGCCACTGCTGGAAATCTGCAGGAGAACCTGAGGACTGTAGATGAGAGGCTGAGGCTGGATCTCAGAAGAAAACGAAGGGAGCGGTTCTCCAAGGAGGCGCTACAGCTCCCATCTTCATCTCATTGAGACTCGCTTCACAAAGAACCCTCCGCTTGTGAACTGCAATGATATTTAATAGGAAATTAGATTTTGTCCCGAAATCACCAACTGCCACTAAACCATTTGCCTTTACCGTTTGATGAAAGGCTGGAATTGCCAGTGGAATAATTGGCCCTCTTTGTCCCCTTAGATGAGTTTAATGGCTTCATTCCATCTACTGAGATCTTTTTTCCTTTCCTTAAAAGTAGCAACTGCCAGGAAATTGGGTAGGGAGACCAAGCCAAGTTCAAAAATGCTAGAGAGTTCACTCACACTTTACTCACTTCTCACTTGGGTTATTGCAGTGTGCTGGAGTTGCCTATGAACACAACGCAGAACTTGCAAGTGGTCTGGAAGGCAGCAGCACACATAACATTGGGTGCTCAAAGGTCACTCAGGTTATACCTTTATTGCAGGAACTGCACTGGCTGCCAGTTTCTTTCTGGATGCAATTCGAGGCACTGGTTATCACATTGAAGGCCCCACTAGGGCACAGGACCTGCTTATTCCCGGGACTACCTTTTCCTAAGAATTCCTGCCCATCCCACAAGATCAGGTAGGGTGGGCAGGCTCTAGGGCCCTTCCCTGTAATCTTGAAAGCCCATATGGCCTGTGGCTGCTCTTAGCGTGAGGGATGCTCTCCTCAGCCCCAGTAATTCAACAGGACCTCACCCTTTTGTCCTTTGGAAAGTCATTAATATTTGCCTTTTACTCTGGTGCTGGGAAATGATTGCATGAAGGCAAGTTTTATTGTTTTATTCTGTTACTGTTTTATGATTGCTTTATATTTTTGGTTTTGCTGCCACTATGAGCTCCCCAGGGATCTTGAGGTAAATCTTTAAAATCAATTACTTAAATAAACTGCTACAGTTTGTCTCTCAAACATATAAACATCTCTTATTTGAATCATTAGAGCAGACTTCCCTTCACTCAGCTTTCGGTATAACTACATTTATTGCAGCGTTCAAGCCCCTGCAAAGCTAAAGTGAAAGAGAAAGTTCTGCAGCTGGTAGCCTTTTATTGAGATCCCCTCCCAGTCTTGGCTCCATACTGAGGCTGGAGTTGGAAGGAGGAAGAGCTGAAGGACTGAAGATGTGGGGTAAGCAACCGTTATCTCCTTAGATGAGTTTAACCGCTTCATTCGGTGTATTGAGATCTTCCTTTTCTTTCTTGAAAGGTGCATCTGCCAGGGGAGGTTATTCTGAATATCCCGAGGCAACAGTATTAGAAGAGGAGAGCCATACCAGTTGGGACTCAGAAGCGCCTTTTCTGTTAAATGAAAGCCTTGGAACTGCAGGTAGAATAAGCGACCCTTTGTCTCCTTAGATGAGTTTAACTGCTTCATTCGGTGTATTGAGATCTTCCTTTTCTTTCTTGAAAGGTGCACCTGCCGGGGGAGGTTATTCTGAATATCCCAAGGCAACAGTAGAAGTAGAGGAGAGCCATACCAGTTGGGACTCAGAAGCGCCTTTTCTGTTAAATGAAAGCCATGGAACTACAGGTAGAATAAGCGACCCTCTGTCTCTTTAGATGAGTTTAACCGCTTCATTCGGTGTATTGAGATCTTTCTTTTCTTTCTTGAAAGTAGTAACTGCCAAGAATTTGCCAGGGAAAGATGCCACTTCCCAAAGACGTAAGAAGTCTTCGTCGGTTGATGGACGGTCAGGAACTGCACCCGAAACGCAGCAGTAAGCTCACGCCCTGGTTTCCTCCTGGAATGCAAAAACACAGGGGAGGTTGTGCCTGCATACCGGACACATTCACAAATACCTCCACTGCCTCCGTGGATGCAGAGCACAAGGCGCCTGGCTTCCGGAGAGCAAGCGGACCCAGAAGCCACAGCCCGGCAGCGCTCTTCGCAGGCGTCCTGGGCAATCTGCCTCTGCCCTGAGGGGGCTGGAGGCAGCAGAAACTCCCACACACACACACTCACCCTCCCACCGGCAGAATCTGAAGAGGGTTAAGAGGGTTGAAAGGGGGTAGAAGCAGCTCTTCCCTCCACTATGGGCTCCTTCCAGAGGTCCAGCCGCGGTCAGGCCAGCCCAAAACCACTCCTCACTTGCTGCCGACTCTTCCACGTGGCATTTCCGTTTCAGGTCACGAGTGTGGAAAGCAAGCGCAGCCCCCGTTGATCGGCCGCGAAGGGGAACGGGGGGAGGAGGAGCTTCCCAGCTGGCAGGCAGCTTGAATTCCAAGGAGGCAACTTCGCCAAGGGCCCCTTGCCTGTCCTCCGGGACTTGGACTACAGCTCCCATATGCCCTGGCCATTGGCCATGCTACCGTAGCTCGGGCTGAGGGAAGCCCCGAAATGACTGGCTCTGTTTTTTCTTTTTAAAATCCGTTATCCTGGATATTTGAGGGGCTCGAAATATATTTTTCTCTGTCAACTCTTGGCTGGAGATTCTAAGCCCCTGCTGTAGTAGAAAGAGGCAGAATATTCTGGGAAGAGGAAGAGGAAGAGAAAGGAGGAAGGAAGGGAGGAAAGAATGAAGAAGGGAAGAAGGGAGGAAAAAGAGAGGGAGGGAGAAAGGAAAAAGGGAAAGGGAGGGAGGGAGGCAGGGAGGTCCAACTGTTTCTACAAACTAAGAAAATGATTGAAAAGAAATTGAAAACGGAAGAAGAATGTGCCTGGCTGGGAGATGACTTGACAAAACTCATCACAAATCCAGTTTGAGTGCAACATCTCACTGTTTAGGTGTGTGTGTGTGTGTGTTTGCATTACTGTTCTTGTATGAGATTACAGTAAGGCAAGGTGCTTAAACTCTGTCTGTGAGAGGAAAAACAAGATCTGCATTGAGGCTCTTTTACAATTGTTTCAGGACCGAAAACGTGGAAGAAATGATGCAACCTTTCCGCCAGGTTTCTGCAAACCGAAATATGATGGTTGCTGTTGAATCAGGTGTACTAAGAAAACTACTGTTGGCATTTGCTATGCGCAGGAAAACTCGCCTGGCAAGTGGAATGGGAGGCGAACCTAGACCGTCTCTTGGTAAATTTATGGCTTCAGATATGCGGAAAAGAGCCTCTGGAAAATTTTGGGTCCTCCAAATTGTAGGTTTAAATGTGATGGGTGGGCGCATATTAATGATGGGGAGGAAGCCATAGGGTTAATGGCATTTAATGAATGCATTTATATTCAGTTTAAATTGGGACCACTTTCAGATTCAAATCCATCTTTATTATGATCCAAGACCATAAAAGGACAGCGTGCCAACATAACAAGAGTATCACATAAAAATATGATACAGATGTAGATGATATACATAGCTATTGCACGATGCATTCAGAAAACGATGAGACCCAGACATCGCTGTGTGCTTCCCTGCCCAGGCACTCCTTAAGGTATTTTTTCCCCTCCCGACCATCAACTCATACGATCAGCTGTGCTGGGATTCTCCTCCCTGTCTTACTGCTTTGCCCAGGTGGCTTCCCCGAGGCCCAGGGAGAGAAAAAATGGAAAAGGGGGTATTGTGTGGCCCCCCCCTCCATTTTTTTTCTTCCTAAGACCCAGGGGAGTCTTCTGGGAACAAAAACACCCCCAGCAGGAGGCTCCCCTCAGGCCCCGAATGCCGAAAAAAGTGGGGAGGGGTGCTGCCAAGAAAGAGAAGAACCCTCACCCAGTCCCATGGCCACACCCACCTAGCCACGCCCATAGTACCGGTTGTTGCAACATTTGAATCCCACCCCTGATGCAATTCCAAACGCTGGTTATCACATTGAAGGCCCCATAGGGCACGGGACCTGCTTATTCCCGGCATTACCTCTTCCGAAGCATTCCTGCCCATCCCATCAAATCATACTAGGAAACAGTCAATATAAATCGTAAGGATATAAGTAAGGATGCCTGCGAAGAGTGCTGTCGGACAGTCCTACAGTCACAAGTGGGACAGGATGGGTGATAAGAAGTGATGAAAAGATTAGTAGTAGTAGTAGTGCATACTTTGTAAGTAGTTGGAAAGTATTGAGGGAATTATTTGTTTAGCAGAGTGATGGTGTTCGGAGGAAAACTGTCCTTGTGTCTAGTTCTGGTGTGCAGTGCTCCATAGCATCATTTTGAAGGTAGGAGTTGAAACAGTTTATGTCCAGGATGTGAGGGGTCTGTAAATATTTTCACAGCCCTCTTTTTGACTCGTGCAGTATGCAGGTCCTCAATGGAAGTCAAGTTGATAGTAATTGTTTTTTCTGCAGTCCTAATTACTCTCTGGAGTCTGTGTCTGGTTGGGTTGCAAAACCAAACCAGACAGTTATAGCGGTGCAGATGACAGACTCAATAATTCCTGTATAGAACTGCATCAACAGCTCCTTGGGCAGTTTGAGCTTTCTGAGTTAGCGCATTTCATTGGGGATATCCCTGCACTTTACTCCGTTCAGCTTTCCCTCGATCCTGACCAGTCTCCCAGTCCCACCACCACACTTCATTGTTGGGACGGTATTGGGCAGATGATGAGCAGTGCTGGTTTCCAATGGTCATAATGTTCAGAGAGAGTCCAGCCGTGGTTTCATCAGACCAGAGGATCTCATTCTTGGCAGTCTGAGGTCCTACAGGGGCTTTGAAGCAGGCTTTCATGTCTTTTGCACTGAGGAGAGGCTTCTGCCTACCCACTCTGCCATAAAGCCCAGGTCAGTGGAGGGCTGCAGTGACGGTTGTCCTTCTGGAACCCTGTCCCATCTCCACACAGGATCTCTGGAGCTAGTCAGAGTGACCATCAGGTTCTTGGTCCCCTCTCATACTAAGATCTTTCTCCCACAACTGCTCAGTTTGACCAGAGGACCAGCTCATGGAAGAGTCCTGGTTTTGCCAAACCTCTTCCATTTGAGAATTATGGAGGCCACTGTGCTCGTAGGATCGTTCAGTGCAGCCGAAATTTTACTGTTACCTTCTCCAGATGTGTGCCTTGCAATAACTCTGTCTCTGAACTGTGCAAGCAGGGACTCCTGGCTTTTGCTCGGCGACATTATGCATTGTCAGCTGTGAAGGGGGATAAGTCACCCTCTGTCTTCTTAGATGAGTTTAACCACTTCATTCCATGCAATGAGATCTTTCTTTTCTTTCTTGAAAGGTGCACCTGCCGGGGGAAGTTATTCTCAATATCCTGAGGCAACAGTAGAAGTAGAGGAGAGGGAGGGCAAGAAAACCAGCCATACTAGTTGGGACTTAGAAGAGACTTTTCCGTTAAATGAAAGCCTTGGAACTACAGGTAGAATAAGTGACCCTCTGTCTTCTTAGATGAGTTTAACAGCTTCATTCCATGCATTGAGATCTTTCTTTTCTTTCTTGAAAGGTGCACCTGCCGGGGGAAGTTATTCTCAATATCCTGAGGCAACAGTAGAAGTAGAGGAGAGGGAGGGCAAGAAAACCAGCCATACCAGTTGGGACTTAGAAGAGACTTTTCCGTTAAATGAAACCCTTGCTTCTTAGATGTTTACACTCATTCCTCATGAGCTTTCTTTCTTTCGTGAAAGCACCTGCGGAAGTTATCTCATATCCTGATTCACATGAAGTAGAATGGAGGGCAAGAAAACACCAACAGTTGGGACTTAGAAAACTTTCCGTTAATGAAGCCTTGAATACATTTCCCTGTTTCTAGATGGTTTACAGCATCTTCCTGCTTGAGATCTTCTTTTCTTTCCTGAAAGTAGTAACTGCCATGGCATCTGGCACCCAAAATTTCCAGGAATCAAACTCAAATTCTGAATGGGACAGCATTTACAGCACCGTACCAGTGATCCTGGGATGTGGACTCTACGTTGGCTGATGAAATATCTACAATTGCAATGGAAACACCCCAGTAAGCAGTGCAGCTCATGCACTGGTTTTTTCCTGGAATGCAAAAACACAGGGGAGGTTGTGCCTGCATGCCAGACACATTCACAAATACTTTCACATATCTGTGCCACAATCTGCCTCTGCCCGAGGGGACTGGCTGGAGGTAGCAGAACCCCACCTCACACTCACCCCCCCACTGGCAGAATCTGAAGAGGGTTAAGAGGGTGAAAGGGAGTAAAGGCTGTTCTTCCCTCCACCATGCGCTCCTTCCGGAGGTCCAGCTGCGGTAGGGCCAGCCCAAATCCACTCCTCACTTGCCACCATCCCTTCCACGTGGCGTCTCCGTCTCAGGTCACGAGTGTGGAAAGCAAGCGCAGCAAACTTTGCCAAGGGCCCCTTGCCTGTCCTCCGGGACTTGGACTACAGCTCCCATATGCCTTGGCCATTGGCCATGCTACCGTAGCTCGGGCTGAGGGAAGTCCCGAAATGACTGGCTCTGTTTTTCTCTTTAAAATCCGTTATCTTGGAGGTTTGAGGCGCTAGAAAAAGATTTTCCTCTGTCAACTCTTGGCTGGAGATTCTCAGTCCTGTTCTAGAAGAAAAAGGCAGAATATTCTGGGAAGAGGAAGAGAAAGAGAACGGAGGGAGGAATGAAGGAAGGAGTTAGGGAGAAAGGGAGGAAAGAAGGAAAAAGTTAGGGAAGGAAAAAGGGAGAAAGGAAGAAGGGAGAGGGAGGAAAGTCCAACTGTTTCTGCATACTAAGAAAATGATGAAAGGTAGGAATTGAAAACGGAAGAAGAATGTGCCTGGCTGGGTGATGACTTGCCAAAACTCATCACAAATCCAGTTTGAGTGCAACATCTCACTGTTTAGGTGTGTGTGTGTGTGTGTTTGTATTACTGTTCTTGTATGAGATTACAGTAAGGCAAGGTGCTTAAACTCTGTCTGTGAGAGGAAAAACAAGATCTGCATTGAGGCTCTTTTACAATTGTTTCAGGACCGAAAAAGTGGAAGAAATGATGCAACCTTTCCGCCAGGTTTCTGCAAATCGAAATATGATGGTTGCTGTTCCACTACTTGTAATAGGAGGACTCGTGTTGGCATTCGCTAACAACATCCTAAAAAAAATTACAGGTGAACGTACACCATCTTTTGGGTCCTCCAAATTATAGGTTTAAATGTGATGGGTGGGTGCATATTAATGATGGGGAGGAAGCCATAGGGTTAATGGCATTTAATGAATGCACTTATATTCAGTTTAAATTGGGACCACTTTCAGATTCAAATCCATCTTTATTATGATCCAAGACCGTAAAGGGGCAGTGTGCCAACATACCAAGAGTATCACATAAAAACGTGATACAGATCCTGGTGTAGATGATACAGCTATTGCCCAGTGCATTCAGAAAAAAATCAAGACTCCAACATTGCTGTGTTCTTCCCTGCCCAGGCACTCCTTGAGATATTTTTTTCCCCTCGCGACCATCAGCTGTTCCTACGATCAGCTGGGCCGCGATTCCCCCGAGGCCCAGGAAGGGACAAGATGGAAAAGGGGGCTACTATGCACCCCCCCAGCTCCATTTTTTCCTTCTGGAGCCCCAGGGGAGCCTTCTGGGATCAAAAACATCCCCAAGGAGGCTTATATGAGGCCCAGAGTGCTCCAAAATGGAGGCTCGGACCGTTTTTTTTCTTCCTGAGCCCCAGGGGAGCCTTCTGGGAGCAAAAACATCCCCAAGGAGGCTTACCTGAGGCCCAGAGCGCTCCAAAATGGAGGCTTGGTCCGTTTTTTTCCTTCCTGAGCCCCAGGGGAGCCTTCTGGGAGCAAAACCACCCCCAGCAGGAGGCTCCCCTCAGGACCAGAAGGCCCAAAAAAGTGAAGCCATGCCCAGTCCCAGAGATTGGAGTGCCATTTGTCAGAAATGGTGTAGGGTCCCCTGCTTGGGCGGGGGGTTGGACTAGATGACCTATAAGGTCCCTTCCAACTCTGATTATCTGTTAATCTGAGGACCTTACTGAGGACCTTAAACTCATGAATATTTGCCGTTTACTCTGGTGCTGGGAAGTGATTGCATAAAGGCAAGGTTTATTGTTTTATTCTTTCACTGTTTTATGATTGCTTTATCTTTTTGGCTTTGTGGCCACAGTGAGCTCCCCAGGGATCTTAAGGTAAATCTTTAAAATCAATTACTTAAATAAACTGCTACAGTTTGTCTCTCTAACATATGAGCACCTCTTATTTGAATCATTAGAGCAGACTTCCCTTCCCTCACCTTTCAGTATAACTACATTTATTGCAGACTTCAAGCCCCTGCAAAGCCAAAGCGAAAGTTCTGCACCTGGTGACCTTTTATTGGGATCCTCTCCCAGTATTGGCTCCGCATTGAGGCTGGAGCTGGAACAACTATCTGAACGACTAAAGATGTGGGGTGAGTGACTTTGTCCCCTTAGATGAGTTTAACAGCTTCTTCATTCAGTGTATTGAGATATTTTTTTCCTTTTCTTTCCTGAAAGTAGCAACTGCCGTGGCAAATCACTCTCAAAATCCCCAGGCATTAAACTCAGAAGATATCATTGAAAACCCCATGGACACGAAACCTGGTCGGGCACCTGAAACACACGGTAAGCAGTGCAGCTCACGCCCTGGTTTCCTCCTGGAATGAAAAACACAGGGGAGGTTGTGCCTGCACACCGGACACATTCACAAATACCTTCACGTACCTGTGCCGCATCGCCTCCATGCAGCGGTGGGATTCAAATAATGTAAGAACCGTTTCTCTGCCCTAATGATTTCTTCCAACAACTAATTCACCAAACTGCTCAGGAAGGTAACAACCGGTTCTCCCGAAGTGCTGCGTACTGGCTGCAGAAAGCAAGGATGCAGAGAGCAAGGCACCTGGCTTCCGGAAAGCAACCGGACCCAGAAGGCACAGTTTGACAGCGCTCTTCGCAGGCATCCTGGGCAATCTGCCTCCGCCCTGAGGGGATCAGAGGCAGCAGAAACACCCCCCCCCTCACCCTCCCACAGGCAGAATCTGAAGAGGGTTGAGAGGGTTGAAAGGGGGTAGAGGCCGTTCTTCCCTCCACCATGGGCTCCTTCCGAGGTCCAGCCGCGGTCAGGCCAGCCCAAATCCACTCCTCACTTGCCTGCGGCCCTTCCACACAGCGTCTCCGTCCCAGGTCACGAGTGTGGAAAGCAAGCGCAGCCCCCGTTGATCGGCTGCGTCTTGGCAAACAGGCTGCCCGAAGGGGAACAGGGGAGGGGGAGCTTCCCAGCCGGCAGGCGGCTTGAATTCCAAGGAGGCAACTTCGTCAAGGCCCCTTGCCTGACCTCCGGGACTTGGACTACAGCTCCCATATGTCCTGGCCATTGGCCATGCTACCGTAGCTCAGTCTGAGGGAAGCCCCGAAATAACTGGCTCTGTTTTTCTCTTTAAAATCCGTTGTCTTGGAGGTTTGAGGAGCTAGAAATAAATTTTTCTCTGTCAACTCTTGTCTGGAGATTCTAAGCCCCTGCTGTAGAAAAAAAAGGCAAATATTCTGGGAAGAGGAGGAGAAAGGGAGAAGGAGAAGGAAGGAGGGAGGCAGGAAGCTCCCACTGTCTCTGCATACTAAAAATGATGAAAGGTAGGAACTGAAAACGGAAGAAGAATCTGTCTGGCAGAGTGATGGCTTGCCGAAACTCACCACAAATCCAGTTTGAGTCTCACAGCTCCCTGTTTAGATGTATGTGGATTGGGGGATTTTCTGCCAATCTTTATTACGATCCAAGACCATAAAGGGACAGCATGCCCACATCCCAAGAGTATCACATAAAAACGTGATACAGATCCTGGTGTAGATGATACAGCTATTGCCCAGTGCATTCAGAAACAATGAGACTCAGACATCGCTGTCTGCTTCCCTGCCCAGGCACTCCTTAAGGTGTTTTTTCCCCTCCCGACCATCAGCTGTTCCTACGATCAGCTGGGCCGCGATTCCCCCGAGGCCCAGGAAGGGACAAGATGGAAAAGGGGGCTACTGCGCACCCCCCAGTTCAATTTTTTCTTCTGGAGCCCCAGGAGAGCCTTCTGGGATCAAAAACATCCCCAGCAGGAGGCTCTCCTCAGATCCAGAAGGCCCAAAAAAGTGAAACCATGCCCAGTCCCATGGCCACACCCAGCCAGCCACGCCCACAGAACCGGTTGTTGCAATGTTTGAATCCCACCCCTGATGCAATTTGAGGCTCCGGTTATCACATGGAAGGCCCCATTAGGGCCCGGGACTTGCTTATTCCGGCATTACCTCTCCCTAAGAATTCCTGCCCATCCCACAAGATCAGGCTGGGTGGGCAGGCTCTCGGGCCCTTCCCTGCAATCTTGAAAGGCCATATAGCCTGTGGCTGCTCCTAGTGTGAGGGATGCTCTCCCAGCCCCAGTGATTCAATAGGAAGCTGGCAGGAATAGCTAACACCCAAGACGATAGGCTCAAGATCCAGATGGATCTGGACAGACTAGAACTCTGGGTCCTATCTAACAAAATGAAATTCAATGTAGAGAAAAGTAAAGCCCTGCACTCAGGCAAGAAAAACCAAAAGTACACATATAGACTGGGTGAAACCAGGCTCAATAGCAGGAACTGTGAGGGGGATCTTGGCGTCTTAGTGGACAACCAGCTAAATAGGAGCCAGCAGTGTGTAGCAGCAGCCAAAAATGCTAATGCAATCCTAAATTGCATTAACAGAGGGATACAATCCAGATCAAGGGAGGTACTAATACCACGCTATAAAGCCTTAGTAAGGCCACACCTAGAGTACTGCATCCAGTTTTGGTCACCACATTATAAAAAAGATGTTGAGACTCTAGAAAAGGTGCAGGGAAGAGCTACCAGGAGGAATAGGGGACTGGAGGCTAAAACATACAACGAACGGTTGCAGGAAATGGGCTTGGCTAGTCTAGGGAAGAGAAGGACCAATAGCGGTCTTCCAATATTTGAGGGGCTGCCACAGGGAGGAAGGGGTCAAGAAATTTTCTAAAGCACCCGAAGGCCAGACAAGGAATAATGGATGGAAACTGAACAAGGAGAGATTCAACCTGGAAATAAGGAGAAACTTTCTGACAGTGAGAACAATCAACCCGTGGAACAGAAGTTGCCCTTGAAAGTTGTGGGAGCACCATCACTTGAGACTTTCAAAAAGAGATTGGAGTGCCATTTGTCAGAAATGGTGTAGGGTCTCCGGCTTGGGCGGGGGGTTGGACTAGATGACCTACAAGGTCCCTTCCAACTCTGATTATCTGTTAATCTGAGGACCTTACTGAGGACCTTAAAGTCATGAATATTTGCCGTTTACTCTGGTGCTGGGAAGTGATTGCATAAAGGCAAGGTTTATTGTTTTATTCTTTCACTGTATTATGATTGCTTTATCTTTTTGGCTTTGTGGCCACAGTGAGCTCCCCAGGGATCTTAAGGTAAATCTTTAAAATCAATTACTTAAATAAACTGCTACAGTTTGTCTCTCTAATATATGAGCACCTCTTATTTGAATCATTAGAGCAGACTTCCCTTCCCTCACCTTTCAGTATAACTACATTTATTGCAGATTTCAAGCCCCTGCAAAGCCAAAGCGAAAGCGAAAGTTCTGCACCTGGTGGCCTTTTATTGGGATCCTCTCCCAGTCTTGGCTCCGCATTGAGGCTGGAGCTGGAACACCTATCTGAACGACTAAGGATGTTGGGTGAGCAACTTTGTCCCCTTAGATGAGTTTAACTAGCTTCTTCATTCAGTGTATTGAGATTTTTTTTTCCTTTTCTTTCCTGAAAGTAGCAACTGCTGTGGGAAATCCCCAGGCATTAAACTCAGAAGATATTATCGAAAACCCCACGGACACGAAACCTGGCCGGGCACCTGAAACATACGGTAAGCAGTGCAGCTCACGCCCTGGTTTCCTCCTGGAATGAAAAACAGAGGGGAGGTTGTGCCTGCACACCGGACACATTCACAAATACCTTCACATACCTGTGCCGCATCGCCTCTGTGCAGCGGTGGGATTCAAATAATGTAAGAACCGTTTCTCTGCCCTAATGATTTCTTGCAACAACCAGTTCACCAAACTGCTCAGGAAGTTAACAACCGGTTCTGCCGAAGTGCTGCGAACTGGCTGCAGAGAGCAAGGATGCAGAGAGCAAGGCGCCTGGCTTCCGGAAAGCAAACGGACCCAGAAGGCACAGCCCGACAGCGCTCTTCGCAGGCATCCTGGGCAATCTGCCTCCGCCCTGAGGGGATCAGAGGCAGCAGAAACCCTCCCCTCCTCACCCTCCCACAGGCAGAATCTGAAGAGGGTTGAGAGGGTTGAAAGGGGTTAGAGGCCGTTCTTCCCTCCGCCATGCGCTCCTTCCGAGGTCCAGCCGCGGTCAGGCCAGCCCAAATCCACTCCTCACTTGCCTGCGGCCATTCCACGCAGCGTCTCCGTCCCAGGTCACGAGTGTGGAAAGCAAGCGCAGCCCCCGTTGATCGGCTGCGTCTTGGCAAACAGGCTGCCCGAAGGGGAACAGGGGAGGGGGAGCTTCCCAGCCAGCAGGTGGCTTGAATTCCAAGGAGGCAACTTCGTGAAGGCCCCTTGCCTGATCTCCGGGACTTGGACTACAGCTCCCATATGCCCTGGCCCTTGGCCATGCTACCGTAGCTCGGGCTGAGGGAAGCCCCAAAATAACTGGCTCTGTTTTTCTCATTAAAATCCGTTATCTTGGAGGTTTGAGGAGCTAGAAATAAATTTTTCTCTGTCAACTCTTGGCTGGAGATTCTAAGCCCCTGCTGTAGAAAAAAAAGGCAGAATATTCTGGGAAGAGGAGGAGAAAGGGAGAAGGAGAATGAAGGAAGGAGGCAGGAAGCTCCCACTGTCTCTGCATACTAAAAATGATGAAAGGTAGGAACTGAAAACGGAAGAAGAATGTGCCTGGCAGAGTGATGGCTTGCCGAAACTCACCACAAATCCAGTTTGAGTCCCACAGCTCACTGTTTGGATGTATGTGGATTGGGGGATTTTCTGCCAATCTTTATTACGATCCAAGACCATAAAGGGACAGCGTGCCCACATCCCAAGAGTATCACATAAAAACGTGATACAGATCCTGGTGTAGATGATACAGCTATTGCCCAGTGCATTCAGAAACAATGAGACCCAGACATCGCTGTCTGCTTCCCTGCCCAGGCACTCCTTAAGGTGTTTTTTCCCCTCCCGACCATCAGCTGTTCCTACGATCAGCTGGGCCGCGATTCCCCCGAGGCCCAGGAAGGGACAAGATGGAAAAGGGAGCTACTGCACGCCCCCCCAGGTCCATTTTTTCCTTCTGGAGCCCCAGGGGAGCCTTCTGGGATCAAAAACATCCCCAGCAGGAGGCTCCCCTCAGGCCCAGAAGGCCCAAAAAAGTGAAGCCACGCCCAGTCCCATGGCCACACCCACCCAGCCACGCCCACAGAACCGGTTGTTGCAATGTTTGAATCCCACCCCTGATGCAATTTGAGGCTCCGGTTATCACATGGAAGGCCCCATTAGGGCCCGGGACTTGCTTATTCCGGCATTACCTCTTCCTAAGAATTCCTGCCCATCCCACAAGATCAGGCTGGGTGGGCAGGCTCTCGGGCCCTTCCCTGCAACCTTGAAAGGCCATATGGCCTGTGGCTGCTCCTAGCTTGAGGGATGCTCTCCCAGCCCCAGTGGTTCAACAGGAAGCTGGCAGGAATAGCTGACACCCAAGACGGTAGGCTCGAGATCCAGATGGATCTGGACAGACTAGAACTCTGGGTCCTATCTAACAAAATGAAATTCAATGTAGAGAAAAGTAAAGCCCTACACTTAGGCAAGAAAACCAAAAGTACACATTTACATTGGGTGAAACCAGGCTCAATAGCAGTAACTGCGAGAGGGATCTTGGCGTCTTAGTGGACAACCAGCTAAATAGGAGCCAGCAGTGTGTAGCAGCAGCCAAAAATGCTAATGCAATCCTAAATTGCATTAACAGAGGGATACAATCAAGATCAAGGGAGGTACTAATACCACGCTATAAAGCCTTAGTAAGGCCACACCTAGAGTACTGCATCCAGTTTTGGTCACCACATTATAAAAAAAGAGGTTGATACTCTAGAAAAAGTACAGAGAAGAGCAACCAGGATGATGAGGGGACTGGAGGCTAAAACATACAACGAACGGTTGCAGGAAGTGGGCTTGGCTAGTCTAGGGAAGAGAAGGACCAATAGCGGTCTTCCAATATTTGAGGGGCTGCCACAGGGAGGAAGGGGTCAAGAAATTTTCTAAAGCACCTGTAGGCCAGACAAGGAATAATGGATGGAAACTGAACAAGGAGAGATTCAACCTGGAAATAAGGAGAAACTTTCTGACAGGAACAGAAGTTGCCCTTGAAAGTTGTGGGAGCACCATCACTTGAGATTTTCAAGAAGAGATTGGAGTGCCATTTGTCAGAAATGGTGTAGGGTCCCCTGCTTGGGCGGGGGGGTTGGACTAGATGACCTATAAGGTCCCTTCCAATTCTGATTATCTGTTAATCTGAGGACCTTACTGAGGACCTTAAAGTCATGAATATTTGCCGTTTACTCTGGTGCTGGGAAGTGATTGCATAAAGGCAAGCTTTATTGTTTTATTCTTTCACTGTATTATGATTGCTTTATATTTTTGGCTTCGTGGCCACTCTGAGCTCCCCAGGGATCTTAAGGTAAATCTTTAACATCAATTACTTAAATAAACTGCTACAGTTTGTCTCTCTAACATATGAACACCTCTTATTTGAATCATTAGAGCAGACTTCCCTTCCCTCACCTTTCAGTATAACTATATTTATTGCAGACTTCAAGCCCCTGCAAAGCCAAAGCGAAAGTGAAAGTTCTGCACCTGGTGACCTTTTATTGGGATCCTCTCCCAGTCTTGGCTCCATATTGAGGCTGGAGCTGGAACACCTATCTGGACAACTAAGGATGTTGGGTGAGCGACTTTGTCCCCTTAGATGAGTTTAACTAGCTTCTTCATTCAGTGTATTGAGATATTTTTTTCCTTTTCTTTCCTGAAAGTAGCAACTGACCTGGCAAATCACTCTCAAAATCCCCAGGCATTAAACTCAGAAGATATTATCGAAAACCCCACGGACACGAAACCTGGCCGGGCACCTGAAACATACGGTAAGCAGTGCAGCTCACGCCTTGGTTTCCTCCTGGAATGAAAAACAGAGGGGAGGTTGTGCCTGCACACCGGACACATTCACAAATATCTTCACATACCTGTGCCGCATCGCCTCCGTGCAGCGGTGGGATTCAAATAATGTAAGAACCGTTTCTCTGCCCTAATGATTTCTTGCAACAACCAGTTCACCAAACTGCTCAGGAAGTTAACAACCGGTTCTGCTGAAGTGCTGCGAACTGGCTGCAGAGAGCAAGGATGCAGAGAGCAAGGTGCCTGGCTTCCGGAAAGCAAACGGACCCAGAAGGCACAGCCCAGCAGCGCTCTTCGCAGGCATCCTGGGCAATCTGCCTCCGCCCTGAGGGGGTCAGAGGCAGCAGAAACCCCCCCCACTCACCCTCCCACAGGCCGAATCTGAAGAGGGTTGCGAGGGTTGAAAGGGGGTAGAGGCCGTTCTTCCCTCCACCATGGGCTCCTTCCGAGGTCCAGCCGCGGTCAGGCCAGCCCAAATCCACTCCTCACTTGCCTGCGGCCATTCCACGCAGCGTCTCCGTCCCAGGTCACGAGTGTGGAAAGCAAGCGCAGCCCCCGTTGATCGGCTGCGTCTTGGCAAACAGGCTGCCCGAAGGGGAACAGGGGAGGGGGAGCTTCCCAGCCGGCAGGCAGCTTGAATTCCAAGGAGGCAACTTCGCCAACGGCCCCTTGCCTGACCTCCGGGACTTGGACTACAGCTCCCATATGCCCTGGCCCTTGGCCATGTTACCGTAGCTCAGTCTGAGGGAAGCCCCGAAATGACTGGCTCTGTTTTTCTCTTTAAAATCCGTTATCTTGGAGGTTTGAGGAGCTGGAAATAAATTTTTCTCTGTCAACTCTTGTCTGGAGATTCTAAGCCCCTGCTGTAGAAAAAAAAGGCAAATATTCTGGGAAGAGGAGGAGAAAGGGAGAAGGAGAAGGAAGGAGGGAGGCAGGAAGCTCCCACTGTCTCTGCATACTAAAAATGATGAAAGGTAGGAACTGAAAACGGAAGAAGAATGTGCCTGGCAGAGTGATGGCTTGCCGAAACTCACCACAAATCCAGTTTGAGTCCCACAGCTCACTGTTTAGATGTATGTGGATTGGGGGATTTTCTGCCATTCTTTATTACGATCCAAGACCATAAAGGGACAGCGTGCCCACATCCCAAGAGTATCACATAAAAACGTGATACAGATCCTGGTGTAGATGATACAGCTATTGCCCAGTGCATTAGAAACAATGAGACCCAGACATCGCTGTCTGCTTCCCTGCCCAGGCACTCCTTAAGGTGTTTTTTCCCCTCCCGACCATCAGCTGTTCCTACGATCAGCTGGGCCGCGATTCCCCCGAGGCCCAGGAAGGGACAAGATGGAAAAGGGGGCTACTGCGCACCCCCCCAGTTCAATTTTTTCTTCTGGAGCCCCAGGAGAGCCTTCTGGGAGCAAAAACATCCCCAAGGAGGCTTACCTGAGGCCCAGAGCGCTCCAAAATGGAGGCTTGGTCCGTTTTTTTCCTTCCTGAGCCCCAGGGGAGTCTTCTGGGAGCAAAACTACCCCCAGCAGGAGGCTCCCCTCAGGCCCAGAAGGCTCTAAAAAATAAAACCATGCCCAGTCCCATGGCCACACCCAGCCAGCCACGCCCACAGAACCGGTTGTTGCAATGTTTGAATCCCACCCCTGATGCAATTTGAGGCTCCGGTTATCACATGGAAGGCCCCATTAGGGCCCGGGACTTGCTTATTCCGGCATTACCTCTTCCTAAGAATTCCTGCCCATCCCACAAGATCAGGCAGGGTGGGCAGGCTCTCGGGCCCTTCCCTGCAATCTTGAAAGGCCATATGGCCTGTGGCTGCTCCTAGCTTGAGGGATGCTCTCCCAGCCCCAGTGGTTCAACAGGAAGCTGGCAGGAATAGCTGACACCCAAGACGGTAGGCTCAAGATCCAGATGGATCTGGACAGACTAGAACTCTGGGTCATATCTAACAAAATGAAATTCAATGTAGAGAAAAGTAAAGTCCTGCACTCAGGCAAGAAAAACCAAAAGTACACATATACATTGGGTGAATCCAGGCTCAATAGCAGTAACTGCGAGAGGGATCTTGGCGTCTTAGTGGACAACCAGCTAAATAGGAGCCAGCAGTGTGCAGCTTCAGCCAAAAATGCTAATGCAATCCTAAATTGCATTAACAGAGGGATACAATCGAGATCAAGGGAGGTACTAATACCACGCTATAAAGCCTTAGTAAGGCCACACCTAGAGTACTGCATCCAGTTTTGGTCACCACATTATAAAAAAGATGTTGAGACTCTAGAAAAGGTGCAGAGAAGAGCTACCAGGAGGAATAGGGGACTGGAGGCTAAAACATACAACGAACGGTTGCAGGAAATGGGCTTGGCTAGTCTAGGGAAGAGAAGGACCAATAGCGGTCTTCCAATATTTGAGGGGCTGCCACAGGGAGGAAGGGGTCAAGAAATTTTCTAAAGCACCTGTAGGCCAGACAAGGAATAATGGATGGAAATTGAACAAGGAGAGATTCAACCTGGAAATAAGGAGAAACTTTCTGACAGGAACAGAAGTTGCCCTTGAAAGTTGTGGGAGCACCATCACTTGAGACTTTCAAGAAGAGATTGGAGTGCCATTTGTCAGAAATGGTGTAGGGTCTCCTGCTTGCGCGGGGGGTTGGACTAGATGACCTATAAGGTCCCTTCCAACTCTGATTATCTGTTAATCTGAGGACCTTACTGAGGACCTTAAAGTCATGAATATTTGCCGTTTACTCTGGTGCTGGGAAGTGATTGCATAAAGGCAAGGTTTATTGTTTTATTCTTTCACTGTATTATGATTGCTTTATCTTTTTGGCTTTGTGGCCACAGTGAGCTCCCCAGGGATCTTAAGGTAAATCTTTAACATCAATTACTTAAATAAACTGCTACAGTTTGTCTCTCTAACATATGAGCACCTCTTATTTGAATCATTAGAGCAGACTTCCCTTCCCTCACCTTTCAGTATAACTACATTTATTGCAGATTTCAAGCCCCTGCAAAGCCAAAGCGAAAGTGAAAGTTCTGCACCTGGTGACCTTTTATTGGGATCCTCTCCCAGTATTGGCTCCGCATTGAGGCTGGAGCTGGAACACCTATCTGAACGACTAAGGATGTTGGGTGAGCGACTTTGTCCCCTTAGATGAGTTTAACAGCTTCTTCATTCAGTGTATTGAGATATTTTTTTCCTTTTCTTTCCTGAAAGTAGCAACTGCCGTGGCAAATCACTCTCAAAATCCCCAGGCATTAAACTCAGAAGATATCATCGAAAACCCCACGGACACGAAACCTGGCCGGGCACCTGAAACACACGGTAAGCAGTGCAGCTCACGCCCTGGTTTCCTCCTGGAATGAAAAACAGAGGGGAGGTTGTGCCTGCACACCGGACACATTCACAAATACCTTCACATACCTGTGCCGCATCGCCTCTGTGCAGCGGTGGGATTCAAATAATGTAAGAACCGTTTCTCTGCCCTAATGATTTCTTGCAACAACCAGTTCACCAAACTGCTCAGGAAGTTAACAACCGGTTCTGCTGAAGTGCTGCGAACTGGCTGCAGAGAGCAAGGATGCAGAGAGCAAGGTGCCTGGCTTCCGGAAAGCAAACGGACCCAGAAGGCACAGCCCAGCAGCGCTCTTCGCAGGCATCCTGGGCAATCTGCCTCCGCCCTGAGGGGGTCAGAGGCAGCAGAAACCCCCCCCACTCACCCTCCCACAGGCCGAATCTGAAGAGGGTTGCGAGGGTTGAAAGGGGGTAAAGGCCGTTCTTCCCTCCACCATGCGCTCCTTCCAAGGTCCAGCCGCGGTCAGGCCAGCCCAAATCCACTCCTCACTTGCCTGCGGCCATTCCACGCAGCGTCTCCGTCCCAGGTCACGAGTGTGGAAAGCAAGCGCAGCCCCCGTTGATCGGCTGCGTCTTGGCAAACAGGCTGCCCGAAGGGGAACAGGGGAGGGGGAGCTTCCCAGCCGGCAGGCAGCTTGAATTCCAAGGAGGCAACTTCGCCAACGGCCCCTTGCCTGACCTCCGGGACTTGGACTACAGCTCCCATATGCCCTGGCCCTTGGCCATGTTACCGTAGCTCAGTCTGAGGGAAGCCCCGAAATGACTGGCTCTGTTTTTCTCTTTAAAATCCGTTATCTTGGAGGTTTGAGGAGCTGGAAATAAATTTTTCTCTGTCAACTCTTGTCTGGAGATTCTAAGCCCCTGCTGTAGAAAAAAAAGGCAAATATTCTGGGAAGAGGAGGAGAAAGGGAGAAGGAGAAGGAAGGAGGGAGGCAGGAAGCTCCCACTGTCTCTGCATACTAAAAATGATGAAAGGTAGGAACTGAAAACGGAAGAAGAATGTGCCTGGCAGAGTGATGGCTTGCCGAAACTCACCACAAATCCAGTTTGAGTCCCACAGCTCACTGTTTAGATGTATGTGGATTGGGGGATTTTCTGCCATTCTTTATTACGATCCAAGACCATAAAGGGACAGCGTGCCCACATCCCAAGAGTATCACATAAAAACGTGATACAGATCCTGGTGTAGATGATACAGCTATTGCCCAGTGCATTAGAAACAATGAGACCCAGACATCGCTGTCTGCTTCCCTGCCCAGGCACTCCTTAAGGTGTTTTTTCCCCTCCCGACCATCAGCTGTTCCTACGATCAGCTGGGCCGCGATTCCCCCGAGGCCCAGGAAGGGACAAGATGGAAAAGGGGGCTACTGCGCACCCCCCCAGTTCAATTTTTTCTTCTGGAGCCCCAGGAGAGCCTTCTGGGAGCAAAAACATCCCCAAGGAGGCTTACCTGAGGCCCAGAGCGCTCCAAAATGGAGGCTTGGTCCGTTTTTTTTCCTTCCTGAGCCCCAGGGGAGTCTTCTGGGAGCAAAACTACCCCCAGCAGGAGGCTCCCCTCAGGCCCAGAAGGCTCTAAAAAATAAAACCATGCCCAGTCCCATGGCCACACCCAGCCAGCCACGCCCACAGAACCGGTTGTTGCAATGTTTGAATCCCACCCCTGATGCAATTTGAGGCTCCGGTTATCACATGGAAGGCCCCATTAGGGCCCGGGACTTGCTTATTCCGGCATTACCTCTTCCTAAGAATTCCTGCCCATCCCACAAGATCAGGCAGGGTGGGCAGGCTCTCGGGCCCTTCCCTGCAATCTTGAAAGGCCATATGGCCTGTGGCTGCTCCTAGCTTGAGGGATGCTCTCCCAGCCCCAGTGGTTCAACAGGAAGCTGGCAGGAATAGCTGACACCCAAGACGGTAGGCTCAAGATCCAGATGGATCTGGACAGACTAGAACTCTGGGTCATATCTAACAAAATGAAATTCAATGTAGAGAAAAGTAAAGTCCTGCACTCAGGCAAGAAAAACCAAAAGTACACATATACATTGGGTGAATCCAGGCTCAATAGCAGTAACTGCGAGAGGGATCTTGGCGTCTTAGTGGACAACCAGCTAAATAGGAGCCAGCAGTGTGCAGCTTCAGCCAAAAATGCTAATGCAATCCTAAATTGCATTAACAGAGGGATACAATCGAGATCAAGGGAGGTACTAATACCACGCTATAAAGCCTTAGTAAGGCCACACCTAGAGTACTGCATCCAGTTTTGGTCACCACATTATAAAAAAGATGTTGAGACTCTAGAAAAGGTGCAGAGAAGAGCTACCAGGAGGAATAGGGGACTGGAGGCTAAAACATACAACGAACGGTTGCAGGAAATGGGCTTGGCTAGTCTAGGGAAGAGAAGGACCAATAGCGGTCTTCCAATATTTGAGGGGCTGCCACAGGGAGGAAGGGGTCAAGAAATTTTCTAAAGCACCTGTAGGCCAGACAAGGAATAATGGATGGAAATTGAACAAGGAGAGATTCAACCTGGAAATAAGGAGAAACTTTCTGACAGGAACAGAAGTTGCCCTTGAAAGTTGTGGGAGCACCATCACTTGAGACTTTCAAGAAGAGATTGGAGTGCCATTTGTCAGAAATGGTGTAGGGTCTCCTGCTTGCGCGGGGGGTTGGACTAGATGACCTATAAGGTCCCTTCCAACTCTGATTATCTGTTAATCTGAGGACCTTACTGAGGACCTTAAAGTCATGAATATTTGCCGTTTACTCTGGTGCTGGGAAGTGATTGCATAAAGGCAAGGTTTATTGTTTTATTCTTTCACTGTATTATGATTGCTTTATCTTTTTGGCTTTGTGGCCACAGTGAGCTCCCCAGGGATCTTAAGGTAAATCTTTAACATCAATTACTTAAATAAACTGCTACAGTTTGTCTCTCTAACATATGAGCACCTCTTATTTGAATCATTAGAGCAGACTTCCCTTCCCTCACCTTTCAGTATAACTACATTTATTGCAGATTTCAAGCCCCTGCAAAGCCAAAGCGAAAGTGAAAGTTCTGCACCTGGTGACCTTTTATTGGGATCCTCTCCCAGTATTGGCTCCGCATTGAGGCTGGAGCTGGAACACCTATCTGAACGACTAAGGATGTTGGGTGAGCGACTTTGTCCCCTTAGATGAGTTTAACAGCTTCTTCATTCAGTGTATTGAGATATTTTTTCCTTTTCTTTCCTGAAAGTAGCAACTGCCGTGGCAAATCACTCTCAAAATCCCCAGGCATTAAACTCAGAAGATATCATCGAAAACCCCACGGACACGAAACCTGGCCGGGCACCTGAAACACACGGTAAGCAGTGCAGCTCACGCCCTGGTTTCCTCCTGGAATGAAAAACAGAGGGGAGGTTGTGCCTGCACACCGGACACATTCACAAATACCTTCACATACCTGTGCCGCATCGCCTCTGTGCAGCGGTGGGATTCAAATAATGTAAGAACCGTTTCTCTGCCCTAATGATTTCTTGCAACAACCAGTTCACCAAACTGCTCAGGAAGTTAACAACCGGTTCTGCTGAAGTGCTGCGAACTGGCTGCAGAGAGCAAGGATGCAGAGAGCAAGGTGCCTGGCTTCCGGAAAGCAAACGGACCCAGAAGGCACAGCCCAGCAGCGCTCTTCGCAGGCATCCTGGGCAATCTGCCTCCGCCCTGAGGGGGTCAGAGGCAGCAGAAACCCCCCCCACTCACCCTCCCACAGGCCGAATCTGAAGAGGGTTGCGAGGGTTGAAAGGGGGTAGAGGCCGTTCTTCCCTCCACCATGGGCTCCTTCCGAGGTCCAGCCGCGGTCAGGCCAGCCCAAATCCACTCCTCACTTGCCTGCGGCCATTCCACGCAGCGTCTCCGTCCCAGGTCACGAGTGTGGAAAGCAAGCGCAGCCCCCGTTGATCGGCTGCGTCTTGGCAAACAGGCTGCCCGAAGGGGAACAGGGGAGGGGGAGCTTCCCAGCCGGCAGGCAGCTTGAATTCCAAGGAGGCAACTTCGCCAACGGCCCCTTGCCTGACCTCCGGGACTTGGACTACAGCTCCCATATGCCCTGGCCCTTGGCCATGTTACCGTAGCTCAGTCTGAGGGAAGCCCCGAAATGACTGGCTCTGTTTTTCTCTTTAAAATCCGTTATCTTGGAGGTTTGAGGAGCTGGAAATAAATTTTTCTCTGTCAACTCTTGTCTGGAGATTCTAAGCCCCTGCTGTAGAAAAAAAAGGCAAATATTCTGGGAAGAGGAGGAGAAAGGGAGAAGGAGAAGGAAGGAGGGAGGCAGGAAGCTCCCACTGTCTCTGCATACTAAAAATGATGAAAGGTAGGAACTGAAAACGGAAGAAGAATGTGCCTGGCAGAGTGATGGCTTGCCGAAACTCACCACAAATCCAGTTTGAGTCCCACAGCTCACTGTTTAGATGTATGTGGATTGGGGGATTTTCTGCCATTCTTTATTACGATCCAAGACCATAAAGGGACAGCGTGCCCACATCCCAAGAGTATCACATAAAAACGTGATACAGATCCTGGTGTAGATGATACAGCTATTGCCCAGTGCATTAGAAACAATGAGACCCAGACATCGCTGTCTGCTTCCCTGCCCAGGCACTCCTTAAGGTGTTTTTTCCCCTCCCGACCATCAGCTGTTCCTACGATCAGCTGGGCCGCGATTCCCCCGAGGCCCAGGAAGGGACAAGATGGAAAAGGGGGCTACTGCGCACCCCCCCAGTTCAATTTTTTCTTCTGGAGCCCCAGGAGAGCCTTCTGGGAGCAAAAACATCCCCAAGGAGGCTTACCTGAGGCCCAGAGCGCTCCAAAATGGAGGCTTGGTCCGTTTTTTTCCTTCCTGAGCCCCAGGGGAGTCTTCTGGGAGCAAAACTACCCCCAGCAGGAGGCTCCCCTCAGGCCCAGAAGGCTCTAAAAAATAAAACCATGCCCAGTCCCATGGCCACACCCAGCCAGCCACGCCCACAGAACCGGTTGTTGCAATGTTTGAATCCCACCCCTGATGCAATTTGAGGCTCCGGTTATCACATGGAAGGCCCCATTAGGGCCCGGGACTTGCTTATTCCGGCATTACCTCTTCCTAAGAATTCCTGCCCATCCCACAAGATCAGGCAGGGTGGGCAGGCTCTCGGGCCCTTCCCTGCAATCTTGAAAGGCCATATGGCCTGTGGCTGCTCCTAGCTTGAGGGATGCTCTCCCAGCCCCAGTGGTTCAACAGGAAGCTGGCAGGAATAGCTGACACCCAAGACGGTAGGCTCAAGATCCAGATGGATCTGGACAGACTAGAACTCTGGGTCATATCTAACAAAATGAAATTCAATGTAGAGAAAAGTAAAGTCCTGCACTCAGGCAAGAAAAACCAAAAGTACACATATACATTGGGTGAATCCAGGCTCAATAGCAGTAACTGCGAGAGGGATCTTGGCGTCTTAGTGGACAACCAGCTAAATAGGAGCCAGCAGTGTGCAGCTTCAGCCAAAAATGCTAATGCAATCCTAAATTGCATTAACAGAGGGATACAATCGAGATCAAGGGAGGTACTAATACCACGCTATAAAGCCTTAGTAAGGCCACACCTAGAGTACTGCATCCAGTTTTGGTCACCACATTATAAAAAAGATGTTGAGACTCTAGAAAAGGTGCAGAGAAGAGCTACCAGGAGGAATAGGGGACTGGAGGCTAAAACATACAACGAACGGTTGCAGGAAATGGGCTTGGCTAGTCTAGGGAAGAGAAGGACCAATAGCGGTCTTCCAATATTTGAGGGGCTGCCACAGGGAGGAAGGGGTCAAGAAATTTTCTAAAGCACCTGTAGGCCAGACAAGGAATAATGGATGGAAATTGAACAAGGAGAGATTCAACCTGGAAATAAGGAGAAACTTTCTGACAGGAACAGAAGTTGCCCTTGAAAGTTGTGGGAGCACCATCACTTGAGACTTTCAAGAAGAGATTGGAGTGCCATTTGTCAGAAATGGTGTAGGGTCTCCTGCTTGCGCGGGGGGTTGGACTAGATGACCTATAAGGTCCCTTCCAACTCTGATTATCTGTTAATCTGAGGACCTTACTGAGGACCTTAAAGTCATGAATATTTGCCGTTTACTCTGGTGCTGGGAAGTGATTGCATAAAGGCAAGGTTTATTGTTTTATTCTTTCACTGTATTATGATTGCTTTATCTTTTTGGCTTTGTGGCCACAGTGAGCTCCCCAGGGATCTTAAGGTAAATCTTTAACATCAATTACTTAAATAAACTGCTACAGTTTGTCTCTCTAACATATGAGCACCTCTTATTTGAATCATTAGAGCAGACTTCCCTTCCCTCACCTTTCAGTATAACTACATTTATTGCAGATTTCAAGCCCCTGCAAAGCCAAAGCGAAAGTGAAAGTTCTGCACCTGGTGACCTTTTATTGGGATCCTCTCCCAGTATTGGCTCCGCATTGAGGCTGGAGCTGGAACACCTATCTGAACGACTAAGGATGTTGGGTGAGCGACTTTGTCCCCTTAGATGAGTTTAACAGCTTCTTCATTCAGTGTATTGAGATATTTTTTTCCTTTTCTTTCCTGAAAGTAGCAACTGCCGTGGCAAATCACTCTCAAAATCCCCAGGCATTAAACTCAGAAGATATCATCGAAAACCCCACGGACACGAAACCTGGCCGGGCACCTGAAACACACGGTAAGCAGTGCAGCTCACGCCCTGGTTTCCTCCTGGAATGAAAAACAGAGGGGAGGTTGTGCCTGCACACCGGACACATTCACAAATACCTTCACATACCTGTGCCGCATCGCCTCTGTGCAGCGGTGGGATTCAAATAATGTAAGAACCGTTTCTCTGCCCTAATGATTTCTTGCAACAACCAGTTCACCAAACTGCTCAGGAAGGTAACAACCGGTTCTCCCGAAGTGCTGCTAACTGGCTGCATCCCAGCACTGCCTCCGTGGATGCAGAGCGCAAGGCGCCTGGCTTCCGGAGAGCAAGCGGACCCAGAAGGCACAGCCCAGAAGCTCTCTTCGCAGGCATCCTGGGCAATCTGCCTCCGCCCTGAGGGTGTCAGAGGCAGCAGAAATCCCCCCACTCACCCTCCCACAGGCAGAATCTGAAGAGGGGTGAGAGGGTTGAAAGGGGGTAAAGGCAACTTCGTCAAGGCCCCTTGCCTGATCTCCGGGACTTGGACTACAGCTCCCATATTCCCTGGCCATTGGCCATGCTACCCTAGCCATTGGCTAAGCTATCATTGTTGAGATGGTATTGGGCAGATGATGAGCGGTGCTGGTTTCCTCCGGTCATAATGTTCAGAAAGAGTCCAGAGAGTCCAGCCGTGGTTTCATCAGACCAGAGGATCTCATTCTTGGCAGTCTGAGGGTCCTACAGGGGCTTTGTGGCTAACTCCAAGCAGGCTTTCATGACTTTTTCACTGAGGAGAGGCTTCTGCCTACCCACTCTGCCATAAAGCCCAGGTCAGTGGAGAGCTGCAGTGACGGTTGTCCTTCTGGAACCCTGTCCCATCTCCACACAGGATCTCTGGAGCTAGTCAGAGTGACCATCAGGTTTTTGGTCCCCTCTCATACTTTCTCCCACAGCTGCTCAGTTTGAGCAGAGGACCAGCTCATGGAAGAGTCCTGGTTTTGCCAAACCTCTTCCATTTGAGAATTATGGAGGCCACTGTGCTCGTAGGATCGTTCAGTGCAGCCAAAATTTTACTGTAGCCTTCCCCAGATGTGTGCCTTGCAATAACTCTGTCTCTGAACTGCGCAAGCAGGGACTCCTGGCTTTTGCTCGGCGACATTATGCATTGTCAGCTGTGAGGGGGATAAGTCACCCTCTGTCTCCTTAGATGAGTTTAACTGCTTCATTCCATGCAATGAGATCTTTCTTTTATTTCCTGAAAGGTGCACCTGCCAGGGGAGGTTCTTCTGAACATCCTGAGGCAACAGTAGAAGTTGAGGAGAAAGAGGGCAAGAAAACCAGAGACACTCGTTCGGACTTCGCAGCGCCTCTTGCGTTCGATGAAAGCCTTGGAATTGCAGGTAGAATAAGTCACCCTCTGTCTCCTTAGATGAGTTTAACTGCTTCATTCCATGCATTGAGATCTTTCTTTTATTTCCTGAAAGGTGCACCTGCCAGGGGAGGTTCTTCTGAACATCCTGAGGCAACAGTAGAAGTTGAGGAGAAAGAGGGCAAGAAAACCAGAGACACTCGTTCGGACTTCGCAGCGCCTCTTGCGTTCGATGAAAGCCTT
Organism: Bungarus multicinctus; assembly: GCA_023653725.1. Lineage (NCBI taxonomy): Eukaryota > Metazoa > Chordata > Lepidosauria > Squamata > Elapidae > Bungarus > Bungarus multicinctus. Next base: position 9,001,827 of record CM042839.1, on the reverse strand, counting down.
GGAATTGCAGGTAGAATAAGTCACCCTCTGTCTCCTTAGATGAGTTAACCGCTTCATTCCATGCATTGAGATCTTTCTTTTCTTTCCGGAAAGTAGCACCTGCCAGGAATTTGCCCAGGAAAGCTGCCACTTCCCAAAATCTTCATCAGTTGATGGACAGTCAGGAACTGCACCCGAAACACACTGGTAAGCTCACGCCCTGGTTTCCTCCTGGAATGAAAAACACAGGGGAGGTTGTGCCTGCACACCGGACACATTCACAGATACCTTCACGTACCTGTGCCGCATCGCCTCCGTGCAGCACGCCTAATAATGTAAGAATCATTTCTCTGCCCTAATGATTTCTTGCAACAACCAGTTCACCAAACTGCTCAGGAAGGTAACAACCGGTTCTCCCGAAGTGCTGCTAACTGGCTGCATCCCAGCACTGCCTCCGTGGATGCAGAGCGCAAGGCGCCTGGCTTCCGGAGAGCAAGCGGACCCAGAAGGCACAGCCCGGAAGCTCTCTTCGCAGGCATCCTGGGAAATCTGCCTCCGCCCTGAGGGGGCTGGAGGCAGCAGAAACCCCCTCCCCAGTCACCCCCCCCCACTGGAAGAATCTGAAGAGGGTTAAGAGGGTTGAAAGGGGGTAGAAGCAGCTCTTCCCTCCACTATGGGCTCCTTCTGAGGTCCAGCCACGGTCAGGCCAGCCCAAATCCACTCCTCACTTGCCACCGGCCCTTCCATGCGGTGTCTCCAACTCAGGTCGTGAGCGTGGAAAGCAAGCGCAGCCCCCGTTGATCGTTGATTGGACACATCTGGCAAACAGGCTGCCCGAAGGGGAACGGGGAGAGGGGGAGCTTCCCAGCCAGAAGGCAGCTTGAATTCCAAGGAGGCAACTTCACAAGGGCCCCTTGCCTGTCCTCCGGGACTTGGACTACAGCTCCCATATGCCCTGGCCATGGGCCATGCTACCGTAGCTCGGGCTGAGGGAAGCCCCAAAATGATTGGCTCTGTTTTTCTCTTTAAAATCCATTATCTTGGAGGTTTGAGGCGCTAGAAATAGATTTTCTCTGTCACTCTTGGTTGGAGATTCTTAGCCCTGCTGTAGTAGAAGAGGCAGAATATTCTGGGAAGAGGAAGAGAAAGGGAGAAGGAGAAGGAGGGAGGGAGGGAGATCGGTCCCAACTGTTTCTGCATCCTAAGAAAATGATGAAGGTAGGAATTGAAATGGAGAAGAATGTGCCTGGCAGAGTGGTGGCTTGCCGAAACTCACCACAAATCCAGTTTGAGTTCAACATCTCACTGTTTAGATGTATGTGGATTGGGGGATTTTCTGCCATACCTCCTTGCCAATCCTCTCAAACTCAGTCAGGTTGGATGATGACCATAGAGACATCTTTTCAGGTCCTCCAAAGATTTTCAGTGGGTTCAAGTCACGGCTGGTCAACTCTGAGGACATTCACAAGAGTTGTCCCCTAAGCAACTCCTGCGTTGCCCTTGGCTTTGTGCTTAGGATCGTGGTGATGTTGCAAAGTGAACCTTCAGCCCGAGTCTGGACGCTTTGAGCGCTGTGGAACAGTTTAATAGAATAGAATTCTTTATTGGCCAAGTGTGGTCGGGGACACACAAGGAATTTATCTTCGGTTCTCTCAGTATACATACCGAAAGATACATTCATCAAGAGTCAAGAATCATCAGTACAACACTTAATGATAGTGATAGGGTATAAAAACAATAAGAGTCAAATCATACTAGGAACAGTCAATATAACATCGTAAGGATACAGTGACAAAGTACAGTCATACAGTCACAAATGAGAGAGGATGGTGATAAGGAGTGATGAAAAGATTAATATAGTAGTAGTGCATACTTTTAATAACTGGAAAGTGTTGATGGATTAATTTGTTTTAGCAAGTGATGGCATTCGGGGAAAAAACTGTCTTTGTGTCTAGTTGTTCTGGTGGCAATGCTCTATATCATCATTTTCAGAGAAGGAGTTCAAACAGTTTTATGTCCAGGCATGTGAGGGTTCTGTAAGATATTTTCACAGCCCTCGCTTTTCTTGAGTTGTGCTGCATACAGATCCTCAATGGAAGCAAAAATTGGTAGCCATTTTTTTTTTCTGCAGTCCTAAATTCCTCTGAAGTCTGTGTCAGAGTCCGCCGTGGTTTCATCAGACCAGAGGGATCTCATTCTTGGCAGTCCTGAGGGTCCTACAGTGCTTTGTGTACTGTAACTCCAAAGCAGGCTTTCATGACTTTTTCACTAAGGGGAGGCTTCTGCCTACCACTCTGCCCAGGTAGTGGAGGCTGCAGTGACGGTTTCCTCTTCTGGAACCCTGTCCCATCTCCACACAGGATCTCTGGAGCTAGTCAGAGCTAGTGATCAGGTTCTTGGTCCCTCTTTCATACTAAGATCTTTCTCCCCCACACTGCTCCAGTTTTGACCAGAGGACCACCTCATGGAAAGTCCCTGGTTTTGGCCAAACCTCTTCCATTTGTGAGACTTATGGAGGCCCTGTGCCTCGGTAGGATCGGTCAGTGCAGCCGAAATTTTACTGTTACCTTCTCCAGTGTGGCCTTGCAATAACCCTGTCTCTGAACTGTAAAAGCAGGGACTCCTGGCTTTTGCTCTGCTACCATGATGCATTGTCAGCGGTGAGGCCTTCTATAGAGAGGTGTTTGCCTTTCCAAATCATGCCAATCAATTTAATTTACACAGACAGTCTCCAATCAAGATGAGAAGCATGGTCATCAACAATCAAGAGAAATGGGAGGCACCCCGAGCTAAAATTTCATAAGTATTCCAGACCCTTTGTTATAGAGGGTCTGAATACTTATGCCAATGTGATATTTCAGTTTTTTTTTTTAATAAATTTCCAGACATTTTGAAAAATGAGCTTTCACTTTGTGATTATATGGAATTAGTGTAGATTTAATTGAGAAAAAATGGATTTCCACATTTTAGATTCAGCTGCAGCATAACAAAATTGGGAAGTGAAGGGGGCCTGAATACATATGATAGAAGGCAGGGAAAAAGTGGAAAACTAAAAGGGAAATTGCATAAAAAGCTACTTGATAAACTAAAAAGAGGACACTGTATCTTCAAAATATCCCGACCAAGGGCTGCAAAATTTGAGTTTATTTTACCTGCATTAGAAAAGATTTTTCTTCAATTTGCAAATCTTAAGATTCTTCTCTTGTCCAAGGATGGTTTGCCAGAGAGTTAAAAAGATTAAACTGTCTGCTTCGGTTGTTCTGGAGTTGTTGGTGCTGATGGTGATGCTGTGGTTTGGGGCAGGAAAACTCTACAATGTTCCTGCCCGCTCCTTCTTGTTATCCGAGATTTTCTTTGAGGAGGAAAAGTGGCTTTAGACCGTGCTGTCACATTATCAAATTTTGAACTACCGAACATAGATGAAGCTCACAAACTTTGTCTGCATGACAGTGACGCTTGATAGACATGTGCTGAAGTATTGACAGACTATTTCCCCTAAGTAATAGCCTCAAATGGGAAGTTCAGCAGGCTGATTGCTTATATTGGACACTGTACTTTTTCAGTGAACCATTATTCAGCTAGCATTGATACGTCCTGTTGGATGGGAGCAAGTGGTGATTTATCAAGGTGCAGAAGTCCTTATATTTGTCCTAGACAGCGTAGGGAACCTTGGCTCTTTTATCACTGATGGACTTCAACTCCCAAATTCCTTATGACCATAAACGTTTCCCCCCCCATCCCTGGCCTATGGTTTTTCCAGTGTGAGGGAAATCAATTTTTTGACTTGAAAGCGGGACTGTTTTAATATACAAATGTAGTACATCAAAGAATATTGATCATTCATTCAGAAATCAGACATTTTGTATATTGACAATCCATTCAAATCAAAAATTGATTCCTCACAACTGAAAACCAGTAGGCCAGGGATGGGGACTTTTTATAGCTCATTCAGGAATTATGGAGTTTAAGTCCATAAGTGATAAAAGAGCCAAGTTCGCCTACACTGTCCTAGGATGCATCATTGTTGCTGCCCTTTAGCGGATTGCAATCATGCTATCTGACTAAAGTTAGACTGAACAGATCTAGTCAGCCTTTCCTGCCTGTTAGCAGTTTTGGATTTATGCCCAACATTCCCGGGAAGAGTCTTTTATCTCTGATATAAATATGAATCGTTGTGGCTATGTATGCCGATGATTCCCCAAACCTTATAATTTTTCCTGCAGATACCATCAAATTTTAAGTGAACTGCCAATTTTTATTACCATTAATCTCCCCTTCCTTTAGAGATGCCTTGTCCCAGTTAAAAATCATACAGATTTAGGGCTATTGTGCGGTCTGTCTGTACATTTCTGGAAGGGAATTGATTCCGCTTGTTAGATAAGTTTTCACCGAGTCTTACAAAGTGTAACCTGAAACATGTGATAACGTGTTTTGTAATCATAGGACAATAAGTCAATAATAACATATATGTCTGAGATTCCTAGTTTTAATGGACAGATTCAAGTTTTAGATAAGTTTCACCAGTCTTACAAAGTGTCACTCTGAAACCTGAATGATAACACCGTGTTTTGTAATCATAGGAAAAAAAATAAAAAGGTTTTTCATACTAAAATAACATATTTCTAGATTCATAGTTTTATGGACAGATTCAGTTTATTTTAGCAATTTTCACCGAGTCTTACAAAGTGTACTCTGAACTGATGATAGCGTGTGTTGTAATCTAGGAAAATAAGTCAATAGATAAAATTAATATTCCTGAGATTCATAGTTTTTACTGGACAGATTCAAGTTTTAGATAAGTTTTCACCGAGTCTTACCAAAGGTGTAACTCCTTACATGCCTGATAACGTGTTGTAATCATAGGAAAATTAGTCATAATAAAATAATATGTCTGAAGATTTCATAGTTTTATGGACCGTTCAGTTTTCAGAAAGTTTTCACCGAGTCTTACAAAGTGTACTCCTTAACATGATGATAACGTGGGTTTTGAATCATAGAATAATCAGTCAATAATAACTAATATGTCTGAGATTCATATTTTTTTATGGACACAATTCAAGTGTTTAGATAAGTTTTTCACCGAGTCGTCAAAGGGACTCTGAACATGATATAACGTGTTTGTAATCATAGGAATAGTCCATACTAAAATATATGTCTGAGATTCATAGTTTTATGGACAGATTCAAGTTTTTAGAGAATTTCCACCGCGTCTTACAAAGTTTACTCTGAAGCTGATTATAACGTGTTTGTAATCTAGGAAAATAAGTCAAGTAATAAAATACTATGTCTGAGATTCATTAGTTTTATGGACAGATTCAAGTTTTTTAGATAAGTTTTTCACCGAGTCTTACACACAAGTGTACTCTACACATGATGATACGTTTTTTGTTAATCATAGGAAAATAAGTCAATAATAAATCATATATGGGTGAGATTCATAGCTTTCTGACAATTCCAGCTTTTGAGCTAAGTTTTCACCAAATTTTTCCTTTTTCTTTTTTTAATTTTATTTAGTTTTCAAAACATGCGTATTTACATTTTAAACATTTTGTCAAGCCCATTACAATTACATAATTAAAATACCTTTTATTTACAATTCGAATTCATTCAAATCTTTAATTCCTTTTTTCTAACATATAAAGTATATAACATTTCCCAACTTCATTAAAAACTCCGACCTCTCCTTTTCCTTTTAGTTTTCTCAGAATAGCTATCCATCTTCGGCACTCTCCAGTATTTTGTTAATTATCTGGTTTCAGAATTTATGTCATCTACTTTCCAGTTTTGGGCATAAGGTGATGGTCTCGCCATTGTTATTATATTGAACAATGTATTGGGTTGGGTTTCTCCAGATTTCCTTTAATCACCCCAGTAAGAAGCTTTCTGCCTTGACTTAGATTTGTATTTCTCTTATCTATCTCTCCTTTTCCCGCATAACCATTTTTGGCCGTGTAGGCACCCCCCCACATATGGTATTATGTTTCCACCTACTATCTTCCATTCCAATAGTGTGGTTCCTGTTCGGGTTATATCCTGGCCAATCTCACCGGTGCGTCAAACGCCCTCTATAACATCTTGATAATGATTTTCTTTATATGCTGTGTGTAGATTAATTTTTCCGTTCTGTCTACATTTTCCTCCCAATCTTTCGTTTTGTGACCTACATTTTTGCCCAGGCAATTATCAGACCCTAACTACCTCTTCCTCCATTTCTACTTGGAGTAGATATTATATCTCAGTAATAAATTTTTCTTATTTGCCCGTTAAAAGTTGATCTCTTTTTGGGATTTCCCTTCTATTCCAAATTCACTCCACATCTTTTTTTCTTAGTTTTAATCCGCATTATGGGCGCACCAACTCTACAGTACATCTTGTTATTTTAAATCTTTCCGTGTGTTTTTTAAGCCCCCCTTTTTATCTAGTAATTCCTTATATCTAATTTTTTTGTTTGTCTCTCTGATTTTTCCCAAAGCCAGAGCAAAAATATAGCAGATGATTTCCGTCTTAGTATTTCTCCTGAAGATAGAATGCAAATAAAAACTGAATGATTTTTAATGTTGGAACATGCCAAAAGGTTTTGTGGACCTCGTTATTCCCCTCCTTCGAGATGCTAAACTGGGTTTCCTGAACTCCAGTTGTCCTTCAGTTGAGAATGTTCAATAGGAGGCGACAAGACTGGAACGGACTGGGAATAACAAAGCATTTCACAGTCCAACATTCCAGGTTTTTAACAGTTTGGTTTTTTTTTTAACAAATAAAACGACA
>CM042839.1:8689849-8994583 GCA_023653725.1 Bungarus multicinctus | reverse complement strand
GAGGAAGGGGTCAAGAAATTTTCTAAAGCACCTGTAGGCCAGACAAGGAATAATGGATGGAAACTGAACAAGGAGAGATTCAACCTGGAAATAAGGAGAAACTTTCTGACAGGAACAGAAGTTGCCCTTGAAAGTTGTGGGAGCACCATCACTTGAGACTTTCAAGAAGAGATTGGAGTGCCATTTGTCAGAAATGGTGTAGGGTCTCCTGCTTGCGCAGGGGGTTGGACTAGATGACCTATAAGGTCCCTTCCAACTCTGATTATCTGTTAATCTGAGGACCTTACTGAGGACCTTAAAGTCATGAATATTTGCCGTTTACTCTGGTGCTGGGAAGTGATTGCATAAAGGCAAGCTTTATTGTTTTATTCTTTCACTGTATTATGATTGCTTTATATTTTTGGCTTCGTGGCCACAGTGAGCTCCCCAGGGATCTTAAGGTAAATCTTTAAAATCAATTACTTAAATAAACTGCTACAGTTTGTCTCTCTAACATATGAGCACCTCTTATTTGAATCATTAGAGCAGACTTCCCTTCCCTCACCTTTCAGTATAACTACATTTATTGCAGATTTCAAGCCCCTGCAAAGCCAAAGCGAAAGTGAAAGTTCTGCACCTGGTTACCTTTTATTGGGATCCTCTCCCAGTATTGGCTCCGCATTGAGGCTGGAGCTGGAACACCTATCTGAACGACTAAGGATGTTGGGTGAGCGACTTTGTCCCCTTAGATGAGTTTAACAGCTTCTTCATTCAGTGTATTGAGATTTTTTTTTCCTTTTCTTTCCTGAAAGTAGCAACTGCCGTGGCAAATCACTCTCAAAATCCCCAGGCATTAAACTCAGAAGATATTATCGAAAACCCCACGGACACGAAACCTGGCCGGGCACCTGAAACATACGGTAAGCAGTGCAGCTCAGGCCCTGGTTTCCTCCTGGAATGAAAAACAGAGGGGAGGTTGTGCCTGCACACCGGACACATTCACAAATACCTTCACATACCTGTGCCGCATCGCCTCTGTGCAGCGGTGGGATTCAAATAATGTAAGAACCGTTTCTCTGCCCTAATGATTTCTTGCAACAACCAGTTCACCAAACTGCTCAGGAAGGTAACAACCGGTTCTCCCGAAGTGCTGCTAACTGGCTGCATCCCAGCACTGCCTCCGTGGATGCAGAGCGCAAGGCGCCTGGCTTCCGGAGAGCAAGCGGACCCAGAAGGCACAGCCCAGAAGCTCTCTTCGCAGGCATCCTGGGCAATCTGCCTCCGCCCTGAGGGTGTCAGAGGCAGCAGAAATCCCCCCACTCACCCTCCCACAGGCAGAATCTGAAGAGGGGTGAGAGGGTTGAAAGGGGGTAAAGGCAACTTCGTCAAGGCCCCTTGCCTGATCTCCGGGACTTGGACTACAGCTCCCATATTCCCTGGCCATTGGCCATGCTACCCTAGCCATTGGCTAAGCTATCATTGTTGAGATGGTATTGGGCAGATGATGAGCGGTGCTGGTTTCCTCCGGTCATAATGTTCAGAAAGAGTCCAGAGAGTCCAGCCGTGGTTTCATCAGACCAGAGGATCTCATTCTTGGCAGTCTGAGGGTCCTACAGGGGCTTTGTGGCTAACTCCAAGCAGGCTTTCATGACTTTTTCACTGAGGAGAGGCTTCTGCCTACCCACTCTGCCATAAAGCCCAGGTCAGTGGAGAGCTGCAGTGACGGTTGTCCTTCTGGAACCCTGTCCCATCTCCACACAGGATCTCTGGAGCTAATCAGAGTGACCATCAGGTTTTTGGTCCCCTCTCATACTTTCTCCCACAGCTGCTCAGTTTGACCAGAGGACCAGCTCATGGAAGAGTCCTGGTTTTGCCAAACCTCTTCCATTTGAGAATTATGGAGGCCACTGTGCTCGTAGGATCGTTCAGTGCAGCCAAAATTTTACTGTAGCCTTCCCCAGATGTGTGCCTCGCAATAACTCTGTCTCTGAACTGCGCAAGCAGGGACTCCTGGCTTTTGCTCGGCGACATTATGCATTGTCAGCTGTGAGGGGGATAAGTCACCCTCTGTCTCCTTAGATGAGTTTAACTGCTTCATTCCATGCAATGAGATCTTTCTTTTATTTCCTGAAAGGTGCACCTGCCAGGGGAGGTTCTTCTGAACATCCTGAGGCAACAGTAGAAGTTGAGGAGAAAGAGGGCAAGAAAACCAGAGACACTCGTTCGGACTTCGCAGCGCCTCTTGCGTTCGATGAAAGCCTTGGAATTGCAGGTAGAATAAGTCACCCTCTGTCTCCTTAGATGAGTTTAACTGCTTCATTCCATGCAATGAGATCTTTCTTTTATTTCCTGAAAGGTGCACCTGCCAGGGGAGGTTCTTCTGAACATCCTGAGGCAACAGTAGAAGTTGAGGAGAAAGAGGGCAAGAAAACCAGAGACACTCGTTCGGACTTCGCAGCGCCTCTTGCGTTCGATGAAAGCCTTGGAATTGCAGGTAGAGTAAGTCACCCTCTGTCTCCTTAGATGAGTTTAACCGCTTCATTCCATGCATTGAGATCTTTCTTTTCTTTCCGGAAAGTAGCACCTGCCAGGAATTTGCCCAGGAAAGCTGCCACTTCCCAAAATCTTCATCAGTTGATGGACAGTCAGGAACTGCACCCGAAACACACTGGTAAGCTCACGCCCTGGTTTCCTCCTGGAATGAAAAACACAGGGGAGGTTGTGCCTGCACACCGGACACATTCACAGATACCTTCACGTACCTGTGCCGCATCGCCTCCGTGCAGCACGCCTAATAATGTAAGAACCGTTTCTCTGCCCTAATGATTTCTTGCAACAACCAGTTCACCAAACTGCTCAGGAAGGTAACAACCGGTTCTCCCGAAGTGCTGCTAACTGGCTGCATCCCAGCACTGCCTCCGTGGATGCAGAGCGCAAGGCGCCTGGCTTCCGGAGAGCAAGCGGACCCAGAAGGCACAGCCCGGAAGCTCTCTTCGCAGGCATCCTGGGAAATCTGCCTCCGCCCTGAGGGGGCTGGAGGCAGCAGAAACCCCCTCCCCAGTCACCCCCCCCCACTGGAAGAATCTGAAGAGGGTTAAGAGGGTTGAAAGGGGGTAGAAGCAGCTCTTCCCTCCACTATGGGCTCCTTCTGAGGTCCAGCCACGGTCAGGCCAGCCCAAATCCACTCCTCACTTGCCACCGGCCCTTCCATGCGGTGTCTCCAACTCAGGTCGTGAGCGTGGAAAGCAAGCGCAGCCCCCGTTGATCGTTGATTGGACACATCTGGGCAAACAGGCTGCCCGAAGGGGAACGGGGGGAGGGGGAGCTTCCCAGCCAGAAGGCAGCTTGAATTCCAAGGAGGCAACTTCACAAAGGGCCCCTTGCCTGTCCTCCGGGACTTGGACTACAGCTCCCATATGCCCTGGCCATTGGCCATGCTACCGTAGCTCGGGCTGAGGGAAGCCCCAAAATGATTGGCTCTGTTTTTCTCTTTAAAATCCATTATCTTGGAGGTTTGAGGCGCTAGAAATAGATTTTTCTCTGTCAACTCTTGGTTGGAGATTCTTAGCCCTGCTGTAGTAGAAAGAGGCAGAATATTCTGGGAAGAGGAAGAGAAAGGGAGAAGGAGAAGGAGGGAGGGAGGGAGATCGGTCCAACTGTTTCTGCATCCTAAGAAAATGATGAAAGGTAGGAATTGAAAATGGAAGAAGAATGTGCCTGGCAGAGTGGTGGCTTGCCGAAACTCACCACAAATCCAGTTTGAGTTCAACATCTCACTGTTTAGATGTATGTGGATTGGGGGATTTTCTGCCATACCTCCTTGCCAATCCTCTCAAACTCAGTCAGGTTGGATGATGACCATAGGAGACAGTCATTTTCAGGGTCCTCCAAAGATGTTCAGTGGGTTTCAAGTCACGGCTGGGCAACTCTAGGACATTCACAGAGTTGTCCCTAAGCAACTCCTGCGTTGCCTTGGCTTTGTGCTTAGGATCGTGGTGATGTTGCAAAGTGAACCTTCAGCCCAGTCTGACGCTTTGAGCGCTGTGGAACAGTTTAATAGAATAGAATTCTTTATTGGCCAAGTGTGGTCGGACACACAAGGAATTTATCTTCGGTTCTCTCAGTATACATAAAAGAAAAGATACATTCATCAAGAGTCAAGAATCATCAGGTACAACACTTAATGATAGTGATAGGGTACAATAAGAGTCAAATCATACTAGGAAACAGTCAATATAAATCGTAAGGATACAAGTGACAAAGTTACAGTCATACAGTCACAAATGAGAGAGGATGGGTGATAAGGAGTGATGAAAAGATTAATAGTAGTAGTAGTGCATACTTTTTAAGTAACTGGAAAGTGTTGAGGGAATTATTTGTTTAGCAGAGTGATGGCATTCGGGGAAAAAACTGTCTTTGTGTCTAGTTGTTCTGGTGTGCAATGCTCTATAGCATCATTTTCAGAGAAGGAGTTCAAACAGTTTATGTCCAGGATGTGAGGGGTCTGTAGATATTTTCACAGCCCTCTCTTTGAGTTGTGCTGCATACAGATCCTCAATGGAAGCAAATTGGTAGCCATTTTTTTTTCTGCAGTCCTAATTATCCTCTGAAGTCTGTGTCAGAGTCCAGCCGTGGTTTCATCAGACCAGAGGATCTCATTCTTGGCAGTCTGAGGGTCCTACAGGGGCTTTGTGGGTAACTCCAAGCAGGCTTTCATGACTTTTTCACTAAGGGGAGGCTTCTGCCTACCCACTCTGCCCAGGTCAGTGGAGGGCTGCAGTGACGGTTGTCCTTCTGGAACCCTGTCCCATCTCCACACAGGATCTCTGGAGCTAGTCAGAGCTAGTGATCAGGTTCTTGGTCCCTCTCATACTAAGATCTTTCTCCCACAACTGCTCAGTTTGACCAGAGGACCAGCTCATGGAAGAGTCCTGGTTTTGCCAAACCTCTTCCATTTGAGAATTATGGAGGCCACTGTGCTCGTAGGATCGTTCAGTGCAGCCGAAATTTTACTGTTACCTTCTCCAGATGTGTGCCTTGCAATAACCCTGTCTCTGAACTGTAAAAGCAGGGACTCCTGGCTTTTGCTCTGCTACATTATGCATTGTCAGCGGTGAGGCCTTCTATAGAGAGGTGTTTGCCTTTCCAAATCATGCCAATCAATTTAATTTACCACAGACAGTCTCCAATCAAGATGTAGAAGCATGTCAGCAACAATCAAGAGAAATGGGAGGCACCCGAGCTAAATTTCATAAGTATTCAGACCCTTTGTTATAGAGGGTCTGAATACTTATGCCAATGTGATATTTCAGTTTTTTCTTTTTAATAAATTTACAGACATTTTTAAAAATGAGCTTTCACTTTGTGATTATAGGGAATTAGTGTAGATTAATGAGAAAAAAATGGATTTCCACAATTGTAGATTCAGGCTGCAGCATAACAAAATTGGGAAAGTGAAGGGGGCCTGAATACAATAGAGAATAGAAGGCAGGGAAAAAGTGGAAACTAAAGGGAATTGCATATAAAAGATACATTGATAAACTAAAAAGAGGACAATGTAGCTTAAAAATATCCCAGAGCCAAGGGCTGCAAAATTGAGTTTTTACCTGCATTAGAAAAGATGTTGCTGCAATTTGCAAATAGTAAGAGTGCTTCTACTGTCCAAGGATGGTTTGCCAGAGAGTTAAAAGATTAACTGTCTGTTCTGTTGTTCTAGGAGTTGTTGGTGCTGATGGTGATGCTGTGGTTGGGGCCAGGAAAAACTCTACAAGGTTCCTGCCCGCTCATCTTGTTATCGAGATGTTGTCTTTTGAGGAGAAGAAGTGGCTTTATGACCGTGCTGTTCACATTATTCAGAATTTGAACTACAGGAACATAGATGAGCTCACAAACTTGGTCATGCATGACAGTGACCTTGAAGAGAAATTTGCTGAAGTATTGACAGACTATTTCCCTAATAGACTCAAATGGGAAGTTAAGCAAGGCTGAGTGACTTATATTGGACACGGTATGTTCAGTGAACCATTATTAAGCTAGAATGATACGTCTCTGTTGGATGGGAGCAAGTGGTGATGTCATCAAGGTGCAAGAAGTCCTTATATTTGTCCTAGGACAGCGGTAGGGAACCTTGGCTCTTTTATCACTGATGGACTTCAACTCCCAGAATTCCTGAGTGAGCCATAAACGTTTCCCCATCCCTGGCCTAGTGGTTTTTCAGTTGTGAGGGAAATCAATTTTTGACTTGAATGGGACTGTTTAATATACAAATGTAGGACATACAAAGAATATTGATCATTCAAGTCAAAAATCAGGACATTTGTATATTGAACAATCCCATTCAAATCAAAAATTGATTTCCCTCACAACTGAAAAACCAGTAGGCCAGGGATGGGGAACTTTTTATAGCTCATTCAGGAATTCTGGGAGTTGAAGTCCATAAGTGATAAAAGAGCCAAGGTTCCCTACCACTGTCCTAGGATGACATCATTGTTTGCTGCCCTTTAGCGGATGTGCATCATGCTAGCTGACTAAAGGTAGACTGAACCAGATATAGTCAGCCTTTCCTGGCCTGTTAGAAGTTTTGGATTTATGCCCAACTATCCAGGTAGAGTCTTTATTCTCTGATATAAATATGATCGTTGTTGGCTATGTAGCAGATGATTCACCTTAGAAATTTTTCCTGAAGAGAAATGCAAATTTTAATGTGAACTGCCAAGTTTTTATGACCATTATTCCCCTTCCTTTAGAGATGCCTTCCCAGTTAGAAATCATACATGATTTAAGGGCTATTGTGCAGGATCTGGCTGTACATTTCTGGAAGGGAATTGATTCAAGCTTTTAGATAAGTTTTCACCGAGTCTTACAAAGTGTACTCTGAAACATGATGATAACGTGTTTGTAATCATAGGAAAATAAGTCAATAATAAAATAATATGTCTGAGATTCATAGTTTTATGGACAGATTCAAGTTTTTAGATAAGTTTTCACCGAGTCTTACAAAGTGTACTCTGAAACATGATGATAACGTGTTTGTAATCATAGGAAAATAAGTCAATAATAAAATAATATGTCTGAGATTCATAGTTTTATGGACAGATTCAAGTTTTTAGATAAGTTTTCACCGAGTCTTACAAAGTGTACTCTGAAACATGATGATAACGTGTTTGTAATCATAGGAAAATAAGTCAATAATAAAATAATATGTCTGAGATTCATAGTTTTATGGACAGATTCAAGTTTTTAGATAAGTTTTCACCGAGTCTTACAAAGTGTACTCTGAAACATGATGATAACGTGTTTGTAATCATAGGAAAATAAGTCAATAATAAAATAATATGTCTGAGATTCATAGTTTTATGGACAGATTCAAGTTTTTAGATAAGTTTTCACCGAGTCTTACAAAGTGTACTCTGAAACATGATGATAACGTGTTTGTAATCATAGGAAAATAAGTCAATAATAAAATAATATGTCTGAGATTCATAGTTTTATGGACAGATTCAAGTTTTTAGATAAGTTTTCACCGAGTCTTACAAAGTGTACTCTGAAACATGATGATAACGTGTTTGTAATCATAGGAAAATAAGTCAATAATAAAATAATATGTCTGAGATTCATAGTTTTATGGACAGATTCAAGTTTTTAGATAAGTTTTCACCGAGTCTTACAAAGTGTACTCTGAAACATGATGATAACGTGTTTGTAATCATAGGAAAATAAGTCAATAATAAAATAATATGTCTGAGATTCATAGTTTTATGGACAGATTCAAGTTTTTAGATAAGTTTTCACCGAGTCTTACAAAGTGTACTCTGAAACATGATGATAACGTGTTTGTAATCATAGGAAAATAAGTCAATAATAAAATCATATATGGGTGAGATTCATAGCTTTATTGACAGATTCAAGCTTTTAGATAAGTTTTCACCAAAGTTTCCTTTTTCTTTTTTTAATTTTATTTATTTTCAAAATACATGCGTATTTACATTTTAACAGTTGTGTCAAGCATTACAATTACATAATTAAAATACATTTTATTTACAATTCTAATTCATATCAAATCTTATTCCTTTTTTCTAACAATATAAAGTATATAACATTTCCCAGACTTCATAAAACTCCGACTCCTCTTTTCCTTTTAGTTTTCTCATAAGCCTATCCATCTCGGCACTCTCAAGTATTTTGTTAATTATCATGGTTTCAGAAGGTATGTCATCTACTTTCCAGTTTTGGGCATAAGTGATTCTCGCCATTGTTATTATATGTTGAACAATGTATTGGGTGGGTTTCTCCAGATTTCCTTTAATCATCCCCAGTAAGAAGTTTTCTGCCTTGAATTAGATATTGTATTTCTCTTATCTATCTCCTCATTTTTTCCCAGTACCTTTTGGCTTTAGGGCACTGCCACCACATATGGTAGTATGTTCCACCTACTAGCTTACATTTCCAATAGTGTGGGTTCATGTTCGGGTATATCCTGGCCAATCTCACCGGTGCCAAACGCCATCTATAAAACATCTTGATATGATTCTCTTTATATGCTGTTGATAATATTAATTTTCAGTTCTTGGTCTACATTTTCTCCCAATCTTCTGTGTTGTGACCTACATTTTGTGCCCAGGCAATTATCAGACCCTTAACTACCTCTTCCTCCATTTCTACTTGGAGTAGATAATTATATGCTCAAGTAATAAATTTTTCTTATTTGCCCGTTAAAATTTGATCTGATTTTTGGGATTCCCTTTCTATTCCAAATTCCTCCACATCTTTTTTTACTTAGTTTTAATCCGCATGTATGGCCACCAATCTACAGTTATATCTTGTTATTTTAATCTTTCAGTTGTTTTTAAGCCCCCCTGTTTATCTAGTAATTCCTTATATCTAATTTTTTTTTTTGGTCTCTCTTATTTTTCACCAAAGTCCAGAGCCAAAAATATAGCAGATGATTCGTCTTAGGTATTTCTCCTGAAGATAGAATGCAAATAAAACTGAATTTTTAATGTGTGAACATGCCAAGGTTGTGTGATCGTTATTCCCCTTCCCTCAGAGATGCTAAACTGGGTTTCCTGAACTCAAGTTGTCTTCAGTTGAGAATGTTCAATAGGAGGAGACAAGGAAGGAAGATCTGGGAATAACAAAGAATTCTAAAAGTCCAACATTCAGGTTTTACAGTTTGAGTTTTTTTTTTTAACAAATAAAACGACATGTAGTCCTCAACTTACAACGGTTCATTTAGTGACCATACAAAGGTACAAAGGCCCTGTAAAAGTGACTTATTGTTGTGATTCGCCGGCAGCAGGTGCGGACGGCTGAGGTCTCGGAGAGCGAGGACTCGGATGAGGGGCCTGCGTGTGATGCAGGGATGGGGCCAGGACCATCAGGGAGTGGAGTGCTGCCTCTGGAGATTGTGGAGGTTGGCAGCAGTGATGAAGAGACCCCCGAGGAGCCTGTGCCAAGTGCACGCACGCGCAGGGCTGCTCGAAGGAAAGAGCAGCTGCAGCAGCACGGGCGACTCGGGAGTAAGTCTGCAAGGTGATGGCCCCTCCCTTAAGAGATAAATGCCAGCTGAGAAACCGGAGTTCTTTGCCGAAGTTTGATACTCAGGCCTGGTGGACGTTAGAATATCTGAGTTGGTGTTTGGAGACTCTTTGATTTATTGTTTGGGAACTTTATCTGTTGTTCTTGGCAGCCTTGCAAAAACTTGGCAAGGCTCTTTCTTGTCGGAGCTAATTAGTTGGAAGCAGCCTTTTATCTGTGAAGAAACAGGATTCATAAATGAAACAGTCAAAGGTTGTGCTGTTACCTTTGTCTTGTGTTTACTCTCGTGGAATCAAGTTTGGGTCAGAACGTTTATGACTTAAGAACCATCGCAGCATCCCCATGGTCACATGATCAAAACTCAGATATTGGGCAAGTGACTCATATTTACGACAGCTGCAGTGTCCCAAGGTCATGGAATCAACTTTTGCGACCTTCTGACAAGCATAGTCAATGGGGGAAGCCGGATTCACTGAACAACTGCCATGATTCACTTAACAACTGTGGCAGGAAAGGTTGTTGATTCCCTCAGCCACAAAAACTTTGGGCTCCATTGTGGTCATTACGTTTTTAATGTTTCTTAATTTAAGTGAGGGAAGTGGCCTGACTCAGGCTTCCTGAGACTGTAATTAAGCACATGCTTAGTACAAACAACTCTTTGTTTTATTTCAACGCTGGGAATTACGTTCATTCCCAGCCCTTAATGAGTCCCAAACAGTCCCTTGAGATAAGCACCCACCTTTATACCTTATGGGAGGGGCAATCATCTCCAAGCCTTACTCCCGGGTCGCTCCTTTTGTCTTAGCTGCTGTTGTCTTCTGGCAGCTCTGTGCACATGCATATTGGGAACAGGCTCCCCTTGTTCCTCTGCCTCACTGCTGCCAGACTCCGGAGTCAGCATCCCACTTCCAAATGGCCCTGGCCCCATCTCTGCATTGGACGCAGGACCCTCATCCAAGTCCACCCCAGACTCCCAGACTGTCCGATTCCGTTGCCGTCTGCACAGGCTGCTGGTGAACCACAACAGGAACAACAAAACCTTAATCCAATGTGTTGATTTTACAATCTTGTCCAACTTTTTTCTTCTGGGTTACAGTCAGTGGATGAAATTTGATTTTGTTCTGAATAAACAGGCACCAGGGCAGGAGAGATTGAAGATTGAATGCTATCGCTTCCAGATTCTTGTTTTCAGTTGAGGATTGGGAGTAATCTTCAGTTCTTACTTCTTGGACATAATTTGTGAGTGTGTGTGTGTGTGTGTGTGTGTGTGTGTGTATGTGTAGGGGGTGGTAACTGAGAAGTAAGACACCGAGTAGCATTTAGCAATAGCACTTAGACTTATATACTGCTGCATAATGCTTTACAGCCCTCTCTAAGCGATTTACAATAACTATTGTAAGTTGCAAGTCACATTTTTTTGAGTGCTATTGTAACTTTGAGCAGTCGCTGAACTAATGATTGTAAGTTGAGGACTACCTATTTCTTATACAGGTAGTCCTCAACTTACCACCACCATTGAGTCCAAAATTTAGGTTATGGAGACGTGTGGGTTTTGCCCCATTTTACGATTTTTCTCACCGCGTTTCTTAAGTGAATCACTGCAGTTGTTAAATTAGCAGTTCCGTTGTTAAGTGAATCTCGCTTTCTCACTGCTTGCCAGAAGGTCGTGAAAGGGGAGCACATGACCCTAGGAGACTGCAACCATCATAAATATGAAACAGTTGTCAAGCATCCACATGGAAATCACATGGCCATGGAGAAGCTGCAGTGGTCGTAAGTCTGAAAAACAGCCATAAGTCACTTTTTTCAGTGCCATTGTAACTTCAGTCATTAAGTGAACCATTTTAAGTGGAGGACTTATCTGTGCCTCTTTTTGTGAAAGATGCACCCATGCCTTAAATGTCACGTTCTTCCTTGCGAGAGCACTTAATTAGCATAAGAAATTCAAAACCATGATTCAATTTGACATTTGCGCAGCCGATTTTCTGCAAGGTCCATAAGATCAAATCTACCTTTTTTCAAAAGACAGAAAAATTGTGGTGAGACAGTCCAGATGACAAGCTCTTTGGGGCTGGGGCAACTCTGTCACTCTGTGTTCTGACCAAGGCTTCCTGAGGCCATAATTAATCACATGGCTAGTTTAAACAACGCTTTTTTTTATTTCAACGGCTGGGAATTATGTTCATTCCCAGCCCGTAATGAGTCCCAAACAGTCTCTCGAGATAAGCACCCACCTTTATCTCCTTTGAATTGCTGCCAACAACTAAAGTGTCAAATTAACTGTAAAAAGCCAAAGGGAATACAAAGTTCACTCAGAGCTTCAAGGTTTAATCAAAACAGAGCGAACAAAGTTGCTTCCTGCAAAGGTTCCTGTCCCTTTGCTCTTCCTTTATGTCTTATGGGAGGGGCCAATCACCTCCAAGCCTTACTCCTGAGTTACCCCTTTTGTCTTAACTGTTCTTACCTTCTGGCAGCTCTCTGCATGTGCAGACTGGGAACAGGCTCCCGTTGTTCCTCTGCCTCACTGCTGTCAGATTCTGGAGGCTCCAGAGTCGGCACATAACTCCCAGATGGCCCTGGCCCCATCTCTGTGTCAGACGCAGGACCCCCGTCCAAACCCTCCCCAGACTCCAGGACTGGCCCATGTTCCTCCCCACTGTCTGACTCTGCTGTTGTCTCTGCAGTCTGCCGATGGGCCACAATACACTGTCTTAAATTAAGGACCATCATTAATTTTAAAAAGATTTTTTTTTTTTAAAAAAAAAGTCAGTTACCTGTTATTTTTTCCCCCATCGTGAAATCACTTCTGCACATCTTTAACCCCATTGCTGAACGAATTCATTTTCGGTTTTGCAGAATGCATCCACACCGTGTAAACCCAAAGAGTCTCAAAACTACACAAAAGGAAGCTGTTGCTCTTTCAATCTTAGCGTGCTGCGCGCAGTGTTGTTAGCTGATCTGACCACTGATAAGTTGCATCTACACCTGCCTCACTTCATCCGTAGCTTCAGCCTTTAAACTCAAGAGCCGATTTCCGATTTTTATTTTTTGGTTTTTCTTCTGCACAAGCCACATTTTCTATCCAACAAGCACCTGAGAACTTCTTTGTTTTGTTTTGGGGCCGATACTCATTTTAATTGTGCTGCTGTTTTTCTATCATTTCATCGAGTGTGAATAGAGGATGCATTTGTCTTTGACACAGGAAAAGAGAGCCACGGGACGTGCCATCCTGTGGCAAGCCTTTTGACCCCTATGGTTTGCCACAGGGTGACAACAAAAAAAAAGCAGTTGTGATGACTTGGGGCATGGCACAAAGGCCACGCAGTCAGATAAGCAGTAAGAGTCCCTTTATTAGCTCCAACTTTGCCCCCAATGTCCTGGTTACCTTCTGGCTGGAGAAAAACTCTCCAGGAACAGCCTTTGGTTGCAGAGATTCAAATCAAAAATGTGGTCAATAAAAACTGAAACTGTAAGTCCAATCAAGGCAAAATGAGGTAATTAATCCGGCAGGGCAGGAGCAAGAATTCCAGTCCTGAAAGCATGGCAATAACTCAACTCAGTTGGGAGGATGCCAGGAACACAAACAAAGTCAACACAAGATAAATTCATTTTTGCTCCCAGCATGCATTTCTTTTAAACTTTCATTCCCAGCTGTGATTAATGAAGGGAATCAGGGCCCTTTCCTCCCCAATTAGCCACACAACCTACGTTGCTCTCTTCTCCGTTCCTCCCTGAGTGCCCTAAGATGAAGAGGCGGTGGGTCTGGATCTTTCTCTGAATTTCCTCTCCCTTGTTCTACCTCTCCCCCGCTCTGCCCAGCCAGACTTTGCCCTTCCCCAGTTCCCTCCACAGCCAACAGTCCCCCTCCCTGTCAGCTGTTTGTCTTCCTCCTCGGATTCAGACTCTGACAGGGGCATGACAGCAGCATTGCAAAATACAAGACAGCTGGAATGGGTTTCCAAGAGGTACAACGGTATCCTGCATTAAATAAGGCAATACCTGATTTTGCAAAAGGGGTGCATGGGCCAAATTTTATGCATTTGTCTTCCATCATCCTCGTAAGATCCCAAGGGTGGTTTCTCCCCCCCCCCCCAAAAAAAGCAAATGGACTTTCTTTTTTTAAAAAATGTTTCACTTCTCATCCAAGAATCTTCTACAGTTCTGGGTAGGAGGTAAAGAAGTAAAAACCCATAAATGTTGTTGAACTCATTGGTGTTGTGGATCCAATACTGTTGCAAATGGAACAGGATGTTCTGTTCCTCATTAAAATTTCATTGTTTTTTTTTTTTTAATGGACTGAGCTGGGGAAAAAAACATATTTCGACATCAGAAAAAGGATGGGAGGGTCTGTTTTTCATTTTTCTTTAGGATTCTTGTCTTATGATTGGGAACACTTCCCTGCAGTTCAAGGAGGCAGTGGGTAAAGCAGGGTGACAATTATGGGATGGAAGTCCAAGATATTTGAAGGGTATCTAGATGGAAAGGATGCTATAGGGAATTGAATCATGCAGGGACCAGCTATGAAAAAATGATATACTTTTTTGCTCGCCTTCATTACCTGTGGACTTATCACCTATCTATCTATGGTATCTGTCTGTCTGTCCGTCTGTCCATCTGTCCATCCATCCATCCATCCATCCATGTATCTATGTATCTTATCTATCCATGATCTATATCTGTCTGTCTGTTGGATGTCTGTCTGTCTAGATGGATAGATCTATCCTATCTATCCATCATCTGTCTGTCTGTCTGTCTGTCTGTCTCTCTCTCTCTCTCTATCTATCTATCTATCTATCACCTATCTGTCCATCTATTCATCCATCCATCCATCCGATTCCTGAGCATGGATGACTCAGGAATTCTGGGAATTGAAGTCCACAGGTCATACAAATGCCATAGCTCCTCATTCTTACTCTAGAGCAGGGCTGTCAAACTCTTGGCCCACAGGCTGGATGCGTCACACACTGGCCATGCCCACGCTCAGTTTGGCAAAGGGGGGGGGGGGGAAAGTGCCGATACATCATGTGACGCCACCATGACGATATGAATTTGACACCCCTGCTCTAGAGTCTAGATGGTCAAAGCTATTTTTTTGCTTTGGCTATCTGCATCTGATATTTCTATGCAATCTGGAAAGATGAAAGTGCTTTTAGCTGATCAGCAAAATTAAGGTCTTTACAAGCAAACTCATACAATAATAATCACTTTAACACTAAAGTCCATATCTGTAGCACGTAGTGTGTATGCTTTTTTAAAATGACAACTCTATTAAGAGAGGTCCTATTATATCAGGAAGCAGCATATGTTAAAAGCATAATTTAGAATACACTCGGCTTATTAAAAATAATTGGCTCTTTCTCATAAATATAATTCAATACTGCCTACAAATCAGTTTTCTGTTCATCCAACTTCTTTTTTTAGTGTTTTAAGACACATCTGCTCTATGTGATAATGGATCATTAGTTATCAAAATTCTCTGCTTATCACAAACAAGTCACTAGTTGTATTCCTAAATTGCTGGTTTACTGGTTAAGTTCAATAACACCCCAAGTGAAAACTCATTAAACAAACCACAGTATCATGGTTTATAGGAACATAACCTAGAAAAGGACCCCCAAATATCTAAATCCAGTTCCCCAAACTTTTTTTTAATTCAATCCAAACAGCCAAAGCAATGTCAGTTTTTAATTCTTGATCTCAAGTTGATTAAAAAAAATTAAATAAACAGCTCAGTTTTTGAAATGTAATACTATTGTAAATTTCATCAAATAACTTCCACTTAGTGCTTCATAAAAAGTATCCTCAATTTTCAAGGGTCTTCTGGAAATCATTCTTTTGATTTCTGAATCGCCAGAACTCATGTTTTGGTTTTATATAAAAAAAACTAGGTTTCTTCAAGAGACACAACTCG
The DNA here is from genome assembly GCA_023653725.1 of Bungarus multicinctus. Lineage (NCBI taxonomy): Eukaryota > Metazoa > Chordata > Lepidosauria > Squamata > Elapidae > Bungarus > Bungarus multicinctus. Next base: position 8,979,156 of record CM042839.1, on the reverse strand, counting down.
GGGATATTTTTACATACAGTTCTGTTGAATTTCCCAAGATGGAAATTCAACATTTGATGAGTATGGATGCTGACCATCTTCAAAATTAAATACAGAGGACCAACATTTCCCGAAAATACACAATATAATTTTAATCCAATTTGGAGCTTCAAGAGGAATGACTCAACCTTAGAGGACCCAGTCAAGAGATTACAAATTGGCTTTGAGGATAGTCCTTCTCTGTTATTCCTAAAACAAAAAACAGATGGAGTGGAGTATGAAGTTAGTTCTCTCGCCAGTCCATGAGTGATCCAGCCTTCTCCGTTGTTTTCAAAAGTACGAGAGCCATTTCAAGAGAAGAAGTCCCATGGAGCAATCAACTGTGGAAAGATGACCAGCTCATATCCGACGTGTAAAATTCTGTCTCGGCTGGCCACTGTTCCAGTTTATCTTCGTCAGATCTGTCACTCTCGTCTCCGCTAGAAACTTCATAGCTAGGCAGGGGAGAATGAACTGACTTTGTTTCATCTCCAGATTCCTTCTTTTTGGCCATCAGCTGCTTGTAGCAAAGATTGCAAACCCTCAACGGTTTGGAGGACAGCCGAGGCATGAGAAACCGCTGGCGGGAACAGTCTCCACACACCACGAAGCCACACTTTCGACAGTGGTGTCTTCGGATGAGCGCCGAGAACTTGGTGTGGGTGCAACGCATGCAGATATCCGTTGCCTTGTCTGGAATCCAGGGAGCTGCGTATTCCGTCGGGGGCTGCTGTCCCGTTTTGGACAAAAGGTGCCGAATGCATTCTTCCAGGTGACTGACCCACTCTTTGCGCTCGGTCATCGAGGCTGCCGAAACCACAAAGGACTTCTTGGAGGTCTTGATCATCCATCGGTTTTTCATTTGCAAGGTGTCTGGCAGAATCTCCAGAGTGACTTCATCCAAGGGGATGATGTGTTGGCAGCTGTACTTCCGTTTGTTGATCACAATGCTGCCGTACACCAGGATGTCGTTGAAAAGGAAGAAAATTCGGGGCTTGGCTTTCTTACGGCATTCTTTGGTCAAAATCCCTTCGCCCAAAAGGACCCTTCCTGACACAGCTAAGGGCTGGCCGGAGGTCCCAAAGCAGTTTTCCACCGCGGCAATCCGTTGACTGTTGATCTCGGTATTAGCCAGGTAATCTACCATTTTGAGAAGTCACCTGCAAAAAAAACCAAAGGGTAAATGACTGTTCTGACCAAGGCTTCCCGAGACTGTAATTAAGCACACCCTTAGTCCAAACAGCCCTCTTTTTATTTCAACGCTGGGAATTATGTTCATTCCCAGGATGCTATGCCAGCCAAAAGCGGAACTTGGGAGTTTTCACTGGCAGAGTGCTCGGGCCACCACAGGTGCCTCCTGACAAGAGTGACATCATACCTGCCACGCCCACTCTTGCCATGCCCATCCCGGCCCCCCAAGGTCAGACACAACCCTGATGCGGCCGTCAATGAAATTGACTTCGACACTCCTGCTATACAAGGTATCCCTCAACTTACCACGATTCGTCTAGTTACTACGGCACTGAAAAAAATGACTTACGACTGTTTTCCACACTTACAACCATTGCAGTATCCCCCTGGTCAGGCAAACAAAATAGCAATAGCACTTAGACTTATAACGCTCCATAGTACTTTCCAGCCTTCTCTAAGCGGTTTGCAGAGTCAGCCTCTTGCCCCCAACAATCTGGCTCCTCGTTTTACTCAAAGGATGGAAGGCTGAGTCAGAAGGTTGAGCCAGTCAGGATCGAACTGCTGGCAGTGGAATTCAGAGTTTGCCTGCGATGCTGCATGCTAACCACGTGTGCCACTACAGTTTTCCAGTCGGGGACTTAGTAACTGGTTCCTATTTATGACGGCTGCAGCATCCCAGGGTCATGTGAAGCAGGTTCTGACCAGTTCTGGAGAATCTGTAGCAGAAATTTTGAGCAGTTCAGAAAACCGGCAAATACCACCTCTGACCGGAGGAGATTTTACACTATCCTTCCCCTGCCATGCCCACTAAGGCATGCCCACAGAATCAGTAGTAAAAATGTTTGAATCCCATCACCTTTTGCGACCCTCTGACAAGCAAAGTCAATGGGGAAACCAGATTCACTTAACAACGCTGTCATGCTGTCACTAACTGAACACCTGCAGCAATTCACTTAACTGTGGCAAGAAAGCTCACAAAATGGGGGAAAACTTAATTTAACAATGGCCTTGCTTAGCAACCCAAATTTTGGGCTCAGTTGTGGTGTTAAGTCGAGGACCATCTGTATAGAACAAATCTACATATTTGCCAATATATCTTTTGCTATTTCTCTTCCTCAACTGTGGATTATAACTATATGTTTTCCTGTGTTTTAAGAATGCCCAGCAGAGACAGAAGGTTAGTAAAGAGATTATACTTTGTTCTACTTTCCTTCAGGTATGAGAAGGTTTCTTGCTTTTAAAAAGGAGGCTCCTATAGAAAGCAAAATAAGAAGGAAAATATTCATCTGTGCAGAGATGGACAGACTAACTCTAGAAAGTAAGGATAAGGGTGAGACAGAGTACTATGAAGTCTGCAGTAAAATATATCAATGGCTGAAGTCGAGGGGGAAAAAAGAAATTGTTGACGCTTTATATAGGAACGAAAGTAAACGTTTTGTAAATTTTAAAAAATGAAGTACAATGGATAAATATGATACGAATATAAAGATCCCAAAGAGGAAAAAGAGATGGATAAGAAGCAAGGTTGTAAATATGTATATAAATCCATATAAATGCAAATAGAAACAAATATGTAACTAGCATTATATCAGCAACATAAGGAAAAAGGGAAAATTAATTGTGATAATTTATTTCTATGTTATAGTTTGTATGGCCAAAATGATGGCCAAGAAAGTCGCACTGTGTTCAACTATTTTTAATGTTTATTTAATTTAAAAAATTGGGCTCCTTCACATATTGTCCCTCCCCAATATAAGCTTTCTAAAATGGGATCATCTCCAAACGATTTTTTTTCCATGGAAGAATCTATAAGACCCTCAGCAAAACCTCATTAGACAGTCCAATATGCAAGCTCAAGGGTCCTAAATGTCACATTTTATTTGTTTAAACAAAGCTCAACAGCATTTGGTCTCAAGCAAAACACTCTTAAATATGGGAGGAAGGGAAATGAGTCATTACCTCATGAACAAAGGTAAACTGAAGTTCACAGAGAATGTTCCAATATTTTTCTTCCAAAGACAAATACAATTGCTAATATAACTGGTAGTTGGCAAAGAAATACGAAGGTCATATTGGGGCAGGTTTCTTATCTGCAAAGAGTGTGTAAATAAGCTTTTTTTTTTTTCTTAAAAAACCCCAGACTTTTGTGAATGTTACATCCCTAATTGGTAAGAATACAGAGTGTAATAGGGGCATCTTCATCTTGAGAAACAGAACAATAAGGTTTTAACGAAGGAAAAGACTACACCATAATCTCAATCTTGTGGTTTGTGTTATATCTGGCTCACAAACATATACTTACTTTTATCATGGAGGGTAGAAATGTATTTGTGGTGATAAGTCTTGAGTTTTGGATTTGGCATTCAATAGAATTTAGCTTGTCTTACACTGAGTGAAAGTTTCTTAATTTTCATAACTTTTTGAGATCTACAATTTGGCAAAAAAAAAAAGAAAAGCTCTTTTCTGGAACTGGAACAAATGTAACAGATAACAGATAATCAGAGTTGGAAGGGACCTTGTAGGTCATCTAGTCCAACCCCCCGCCCAAACGGGAGACCCTACACCATTTCTGACAAATGGCAGTCCAGTCTCTTCTTGAAAGTCTCAAGGGATGGCGCTCCTGCAACTTTCAAGGGCAGCTTCTGTTCCATTGGTTGATTGTTCTCACTGTCAGAAAATTTCTCCTTATTTCCAGGTTAAATCTCTCCTCATTCAGTTTCCATCCATTATTTCTTGTCTGGCCTTCTGGTGCTTTGGAAAATAGCTTGACCCCTTCCTCCTCTCTGTGGCAGCCCCTCAAATATTGGAAGACTGCTATCCTGTCTCCCTTGGTCCTTCTCTTCACTAGACTAGCCAGGCCCAGTTCCTGCAACTGCTCATCGTATGTCATATCACATGGACATACAAATACACACACACACCATGCTTTAATACATTTCGCCTGTGAACCCAAGAGCAGATGGAAGCTATTCTTGTCTATACCAGAAGGAGACTTCCCAATAGCCACACATCTAAAAGGGTCTTCTAAAATGTGATATCACAGGCCATGATGAATGTAAGCATCTACCACCCTTTTATCCTAAGGGGATCTTCTGTTTGATACATCTTTATTTTGGAGGTTGTTCCCAGAATGATCAGTGCTTGAGACAATCCCACACAAGTAAATGGGGAAGACAGGTACTCTAATTTTGCAACAACAAAAGAAACAATAGGTACCCCCTCATCCTTATTCCTATTTTTCATTTAACTTATAAGAAATGAGCAAAAAGAAGGCCAGGTAAAGTGCTTGTGAGAAACCACAGGTTTATGTCCTGTCTTAATAATATGCATTCGTTCTGAATTAATCAAGAGGAGAAGCAATCTAGAACTAAGAAAAAAATTCCTGACTGTGAGAGCAATCAACCAGTGGAAGGGCTTGCCTTCAGAAGATGTGGTTGCTGCAACACTGGAGGCTTTGAAAAAGAAACTGGACAACCATTTGTCTGAAATGGTATAGGGTCTCCTGCTTGAGCAGGGGGCTGGACTAGAAGATCTCCAAGGTCCCTTCCAACTCTGATATTCTGTATTCTATTCTATAAACATCAATGCCATGCAGCTTCCTTCCCTTTTTCTTTCCTTGAAAACACTTTTTTTCTTCACCACATTCCTAAATTTGTGGCTTCTTTTCTGTTTTCTTCCTTTTCTAAATTTCCCCAGTATATTCTTATTCTTTCTTTCTTTCTTTCTTTCTTTCTTTCTTTCTCTTTTCTTTTCCTCCTCTTCTCTTTCTCTTTTTTCTCTCTTTTCTTTCTTTCTCTTCTCTCTCTTTCTTTTTCTTTTCCTCCTCTTTCTTTCTTTCTTTCTTTCTCTTTTCTTTCTTTCTTTTCTTCCTCCTCTTCTCTCTTTCTTTCTCTTTTTTCTCCTTTCTCCTCTCTCCTTTCTTTCTTTCTTTCTTTCTTTCTTTCTTTCTTTCTTTCTTTCTTTCTTTCTTTCTCTCTCTCTCTTTTCTTTCTTTCTTTTCCTCCTCCTCTTCTCTCTCTCTCTCTCTCTCTCTTTCTTTCTTTCTTTCTTTCTTTCTTTCTTTCTTCTTTCTTTCTTTCTTTTTTCTTTCTTTCTTTCTTTCTTTCTTTCTTTCTTTCTTTCTTCCTTCCTTCCTTCCTTCCTTTTCTTTCTCTTCCTCTCGAACCAGTTTGTTTTTCCAGACTGATTAGTTTCCCTTTGATCATTTAGAAGAATTGTGTTCATTTCAAAAGAAACAAAGAAAACCACAATAAAGCTTGCCAAGCCCTTCCTCCCCCTCCCTATTCTTTCCCTTAGGGCTACAATGACTTTTTATGCACTCCAGCAGGGTACAGGGGGAAAAAAACAGAAACCCGGCAGCACCTCCAACCTCTTGGCCCATTTGAAGTGGGAACTCCTCTCTTGTAAAAGGCAGCCAAGGTTTCCTAATTGTCACCGACCACTTTTGCTGATGGGTTTTTCCAAGAGGTTTCCAGCAACGTGAAGGTTTCCATCACATGAAAGGAACGGATTCAAGGGATTGAGAAATTACAACATTCTCTTCTGCGGAAAGTTTTTTCAAGGAATGAAGGAAGGGAAAGCAAGGAAGGAAGGAAGAAAAGGAAAGAAAGAAAGAAAGAAAGAGGGAAGGAAGGAAGGAAGGAAGGAAGGAAGAAAAGGAGAGAAAGAAAGAAAGAGAAAGAAAGAAAAAGAAAGAAAGAAAGAAAGAAAGAAGGAAGGAAGGAAGGAAGGAAGGAAGGAAGAAAGAAAGAGAAAGAAAGAAAAAGAAAGAAAGAAAGAATACAAAATACATTGCTTGGTTTGTTTGCTGCAAAAAGTCAGATTTTTCAGAAAAAGTGTCAGCAAAGACAAGTGAATCTGTTTCCTTAAATATAGGGAGGAAAGGAAGGAAGAAAGGAAGGAAGGAAGGAAATTTTGTAAAAAGGATTTAGGAGCTATAGCAGATAATTATTTTATTCACCTTCTGGAAATCATTTTCAGGAACTGACTTAAACATTCCAGCTCTTCAATTACAGACGGGCAATTATTCTCCTCCCCAAACAGTGCTTTAAAGGCTCCAGCCTTCATTTAAATTTTTGGAAAGTTTATCTTTAAAACAAGAGAGCACCAGTTTCTTGGCTGGAACCGCTGCAGAGATCTCGAAGTGCTAAAAGAAGCTCTTTCACAACCGAGTCCTAACATGTTCTTTCTTAGAAACAATCCTTCCCTCTTCAGCCGGGCTTCCTTCCCAGAGACCACAGAAATTGCTTTCGTCATATGGATTGGTTGTGCAAAAATTCAAGGAACTATTGTTATCGCTTGAGCCAATCCGAAGCGTGGTTTGAAATGTTTTGTAAGAAAAGCTTTTTCTCTTGCAATAACTTAAGTCTCTTTGAGTTTGAGGAGACAACCAATGCTAAAAAAAAAAACACCCCCCAAAACAAAACAAAAAAACCAACAACCCACAGCCCCTTCCAAACTGAATGTTCTGAAAGTAAAAAGAAGGCATTTTTTTGCAGCAAAAAAAAGTAAATACAAAATTGAAATCACATGTTTGCACATGAGTTGCATTGTGGTTTATATGGCTTAGCGCAGCTGTATACATCCTTGGACTCTGGTCATTTCAGCTTCCATATTTTCCTCCCCTCCAGCCTAACTATGGCTAAGAATTACAGCAGATGAACTATACAAATTTCAGGCAGAGAAAGCCCGGGTAGCTTGTTAGAAGATCCCAGCCTTTACGGCTTATTCAACGAACCAGGGTTAAAAGTATATCATTGTCATGCAGTACAGGTAGTCCTCTCCTTACAGCAGTTCAGTTAGCGGCCGTTCAAAGCAATGGTGGTATTCAGCAGGTTCTGACCGGTTCTGGAGAACCGGTAGCAGAGATTCTGAGTAGTTTGGAGAACCGGCAAATCCCACCTCAGACTGGCCCCGCTCCCATCTATTCTCCACCTCCCAAGTCCCAGCTGATTGGCTGGGTCTTCTTTGGTTGCCCTGCACAGGAGAATGGAGCTGGAAAGCAGGCTAGTGGGGTGGGGAGGGAAAGGGGTTTTACAGTATCCTTCCCCTGCCACGTCCACCAAGCCACGCCCACAAAACTGGTAGTAAAAATGTTTGAATCCCACCACTGGTTCAAAGTTATAACAGCACTGGAAAAAGTGACTTACGATCATATATATTCTTTCCAGCATCCCCAACTCCCAGGATTCCCCAGTCATCATGCAAGGGCTTGCTCTGTAATACAGGCAATCCTCGACTTACAACATTCATTTAGGGACCGTTCAAAGTTGCAACGGCACGGCACTGAAACAACTGACTTATGACCGTTTTTCACAAGTTATGACCATTGTAGCATCCCCACAACCATGTGATCCAAATTCAGATCCTTGGCAGCCGGTTTACACTTACGACTGTTGCTTGGTCCCCCCCAAGGTCATGTGATCGATCCCCTTCTGGGACCTTCTGACAAGCAAAGTCAGTGGGGAAGCCAGATTCACTTAACAACCGGCATCACTAACTTGAACAATCGCTGTGTTACGTGAATTTCGTTGTATATGTATAGTGTGTATATTCGTACAGAGACAATAAAGTATTATTATAACTGCAGTGATTCATTTAACAACCGAAAAGTCATAAAATGGGGGCAAAACTCATTTCACAAATGTCTCACTGTGGTTGTAAGTCGAGGACTATCCGAACAATGATTCGAATCCAGCGCTGGATAAGCGCTGTATATTTATCAGCTCAAAATATCTGTTGTCGGGCACAAAGGATCAAGACCCTTCATAAAACTGCACCTCAGAAGATTCATTCAAGCTTATTACACGAAAATCTAGTTTGAATCTAACGACAGCTAGACAAGCAAGCCGCTGGAATTTCAATGTGCATTCCCCCCCCCCCTTCGTTTGAATATTATGTATTCTTTCAGGTTTCATTCCTAGGCTGACCTTTGGATGAATGAACCCAGTGTGTTGAAATGGCATTGTAAAGGATGGCTTTGTGTACATTGGGCTTGGGTTATTATTTTGTTCCACGGGAGTTGCAAACTTGCAACTCCTTATCTGCAGATAAGCCTCCCAAACTCTAGAAGATAGGAACAGGAAAATAAACCAAAAATATCTCTTGTAGCTCCTTATCCAAAGGGAGAGATAGCTAGGTGAAATGGTGACGGTATCTCTTCACCAAACAAATAAAAACTGGGTTATTTATCTTACTGTTTCAAAGAATTGTCTGCAGATATATTTTGGAAGGGAGAGTACATATAAACGTTGGCCTTCTCTACTAAGATAAACTGACTTCTTATGTCAGATTATCTCACAGGTAGTTACTTCTACCAGCTCCTGCCAACCTAGCAGTTTAAAAGCATGTAAAAAAAAAATGCAAGTAGAAAAATAGGGACCCCTTTGGTGGGAAGGTAACAGTGTTCCATGCGCCTTTGGTGTTTAGTCATGCCAGCCACATGACCATGGAGACGTCTTCGGACAACGCTGGCTCTTCGGCTTTGTAACGGAGATGAGCAGCGCCCCCTAGAGCCAGAAACGACTAGCATGGATGTGCGAAGGGAACCTTTACCTTCACCTATGCTCCAAAACTGTCTTTGGTCGATAAGAAAATCCAGAAGCTTGCTGTAAAAAGGAAAATAAAACTCAAAGACACCCAAGAGGCCTGAGTTTGTGCATAGCACACAGCAACAAATAACGTGTTTTAAGGCCTCTGGGAGGAATTGTCTCATGGTCCTAAAGGAGCCACAAGAGAACAGCCCGAGGACCCTTCTCGGTTGACTTGAAAACCCAACCTTGAAGTATGCCCTGTGCAAGAAGCAGACTCAGAAATGAAGGCCTGAATGAATCCTTATTTGTTTTGCCTAACTTTAATATCTTGTTGTGGCCCGATTTGGACAATGAGGAAGTTGGGGAGGAGCATGGGCCAGTCCTGGAGTCTGGGGAAGGCTCTGATGAGTTTTCTGTGTCAGAGGCTGAGATGGGGGCAGGGCTGTCTGACAGTTATCATCTGCCTTCGGAATCGGAGATCAGTGAGGCCGAAGAACAGCTGGAGCCTGTTTCCAGGGTGTGCATGCACAGAGCTGCCAGGAGAAGGGAACAGTTAAAGAACAAGGGTCTTGGGAGTAAAGCCACAAGGGACTTGGGAATGAAGCCACAGGTAGATGGTGAATGGCCCCTAAGTGAAGATCTGTTCCTGCATTCTTGCCAATTATTGTCTGCTACAGTGTGGTGTTTGAAAGATATTCAGCCTGGCAACTCTCCAAGCCTGATAAAGGTCTGTAATTGGCAAATATCTTGACAGACTGTTGGCTGTGGACTTTGCAGGAGGGGAATTCACTCTAAAATAAATAAAGGGGGTTTATTGGGATGAGGAGTCAGCTTCATGCTGTTGGGGAAGCCTAGATCAGAACCTATCTTGAAAATTAATTCCAGAGAAAAGGGTGGTTGCTATTAACTCAGAAATCTGAGAATGAGTCAAGAAACGAAGTTCGGGCTTCTCTCCATGTCACTTGGGCAGAATGACTAACAGTATCTATGACTCCACCTTCCCTGGGGAGGTTGGGATAGTGGTGGAAATCCCTTTCTCTCTGCTGTGCAATTGTACTAACTTCCGGAGAAACTTCATGAGCCAAGCAGGACTGAGATGGAATCATTAGAATAAAGGCCTAGAACGAGCTTTAAAAAGCCACTTACTTCTCCGGAACTTCCTGCTCCAATCAATGGGAGCTGCTGGGTTATCTGCCAAAGGTTAGCTTCTGCAAGATTAATCTGTGACTCATCAGAGATAAAACTGCAAAAGGAGGAGAACACTTGCAAAGCTTTCCTTTCTGAGTGGCTCCCAACTCCTTTCTGTGGAGGCCTATCTATTGGTGCCAAATTCTGCCATTATTTCAAAATAATCAGAAAAAGTAGAGGGAAAACTAAGAAGTTCATAACTCTAAATTGGGCAGAAAAGATAGATTCTTATTCTCACTGCTCACACTTGCAGTCTATTGAATTTTAATCCTCTGATTATGAAAAAGCCATTATTCTGTCCATCTTCCATCATTTTTTTTTTTCATTTCATAGTCAATTCAACCATTGTACGCCATTCTCATCCCACTCTCTTGTTGCTGGCATCTCTCTGCCAAGAGAAGAATGTGCCTTACAAAGCAAGCTCTTTACTCCACAATATCTATGTACTACTAACATTCTCGCGTCTATTTGGTAGTTTGTAATTTTCAACTGGGTGAAAACTCAGGAAGCTCAAACTGCTCAAGGAGCTGCCAATCCAGATCTACAGAGGAATGATTGAATCTGTCATCTGCACCACTATAACTATCTGGTTTGGTTCTGCAACCCAACAAGACAGAAACAGACTGCAGAAAAAACAATTACTACTCACCTGCCTTCAATCGAGGACCTGCATACTGAACGAGTCAAAAAGAGGCTGTGAAAATATCTACAGACCCCTCACATCCTGGACATAAACTGTTTCAACTCCTTCCCTCAAAACGATGCTATGGAGCCCTGCACACCAGAACAACTAGACACAAGAACAGTTTTTTCCCAAAAGCCATCACTCTGCTAAACAAATAATTCCCTCAACCCTGTTCAACTATTACAAAGTCTGCACTACTATTACCGTTAAATCTTGTCATCACTCCTTATCACCCATCCCCTCCCACTTGTGACTGTATGACTGTAACTTTGTCACTTGTATACTTAATGATTTATATTGACTGTTTCCTAGTATGATTGATTGCTTATTGTACCTTATGATTCTCGACTCCTGACAAATATATCTTTTCTTTTATGTATACTGAGAGTATTTACACCAAGACAAATTCCTTGTGTGTCCAATCACACTTGGCCAACAAAGTATTCTATTCTATTCTATTCTATTCTATTCTATTCTATTCTATTCTAAATGATGCATCTTAAGGCAACCATCTTTGAATCCATATACCTCCAATGAACTACCTTAAAGAACACCTCTAAAGACCAAAACTTATGACTCCCATGGAATTCAAACTTGGCAAAGTTTTGGCTATTTTAATGCTGCTGCATTGCCGTAGTCAGCCGGTCATCATTTCCATTGCTCCCTGCCAATTTCCTACAAGGAACGTCACTGGGGAAGCCAACAGGAAATCGGAAGTCAGTCCTGTTGCCACTGCTTTTTTTTTTTTTTTTTTTGCCCAGCTGTGTTAATTTTGTTTCTCTGCTTAGGGAAATACATATCTCTCAAACAACAACCCAATGGGTCACAGATTGCCTGGAACCTATTAAATTAGCCCTCAATCTCAACAGAGTTGCTTGCTGAAGCCTTTATTACTTGTTAGACTCCTTCCTGTTTTGTTGATGATACTCTGCCTTTAAAAGAGCCTTTTGGGCACTTGGCTAGGAAGGAGTCTGTGGGAAGGTCTTGAGTCTTTGTGTGACTCAGACTGGTTGTGAAAGGCAGAGAAGTTCAGCCGGGTAAAAAGTTGGCTCTGCAGTTGAGATCAAGTTTAAATCACTTTCCATGACAGGAAGGGGGACTTTCATCAGAAGATCTCCTTTGAGATCAACATCACTGATTTCTGAGAAGGTACTAGATGCAACCCAAGTTTTTGCTTTTGGTCTACCAATGTTTTATAGAGTTTTTGAATCTCTAATACTATCATGTTCAGCCTGGTAGCCTCCAAACTTCCCTTCCTAGCCAGCACTCTTTCATGTAAGAATTATGGAAATAGAAACTAGAGGGGCCTCAGGATGAGAAAAAAAAATATCTTCCATTATTTGAGTCAGGTATCCAAACACTCATATTGTAACCCAAGGGTCTTCAAAGTTGGCGAGCTTAAGACTTGTGGACTTCAACTCCCAGAATTCCTGAGCGAATTCCTGACTGGAGGAGGAAGTCTTAAGCTTGCCAAGTTTGAAGACCCCTGCTGTAACCTATTACAATTTTCTATAAGTGGGATTTCCCCCCCAGTACAATGAGAAGCTTTGTGTGTGTGTGTGTGGGGGGGGAAACGTTAAGAAGCCCTTTTTAATATCAACACCTCCCAATTTCCAAATTCCTTTGGGAAGGAAAGGCGGCTTTCACGCTAAATTTAAAGTGAGCTACAGTGGTACCTCTACTTACGAAAGCCTCTACCTACGAAAGTTTCAGGTTACGAAACGCGTCTTCGAGAAAATATCGTCTCTACCTACAAATATGTTTCAAGATACGAAAGGCTTTCTTGGAAAATGGCGCATCTGAGCTGCGCTGCCATTGGTTATCTTCCTGGCATCCCATTGGCTAGGAGGGATCTGTGCGCACGCACCGCACCACGTTCTCAGTCTCGCGCTAGCAATCCAGCAAAGCAGGAAGTAAGAACGAAGAATTACAGTTCGGGGGCTTGGAACGGATTAGGATATTTACAGGTAAAATGTGCCTCTACTTACGAAATTTTCAGGTTACGAAACGGCTTCCGGAACGAATTAATTTCGTAAGTAGAGGTACCACTGTACAGTATTAAGAATATTCTGTATTGCCAAATCCAGCCTTTATAGGCAATTAAATTTCCTTCTCCAACTGGATGTCAAATTGTAACTTTTCTTTAATGTACAGCTGGGCTCCAATGCTTGTTTTAAGACACCGTGCCTCAGCCATTAAGTTTAAAATGGATGGACATCAACTCCCAGAATTCCCCAGTCACTTACTCTATAATACAGATAATCTTCAACTTACAACAGTTCATTTAGTGACGGTTTAAAGTTACAAAGGCACTGAAAAAAAGGGAACTGCGTTTTTCAAAAGTGAAGATCTTTGCAGCATCCCCACAATCAAGTGATCAAAATTTTGGGCGCTTGGCAACGGGTTTGTATTTATGACCATTGCTGTGTCAGGGTCCTTTTAGCGACCTTCTGACAAGCCAAGTCAATGGGGGGCGGCAGCCAGATTCACTTAACAACCGGGTTAGTCACTTATCACCTGTGGTGATTCACTTAACAGCAGTGGCAAGAAAGGTAATAAAACGGGGGAAAACTCACTTAACAAACGTCTCACTTAACAACAGAAATTTGGAGCTCAATTGTGGTTGTAAGTCAAGGACTACCTGTACATTAAAATCAGATGAAAGCATATAAAATATGCAAAATTACTATGCAGGAGGGACATTTTGTGACTCTTCATCGTCAAATAATATTTGCTGGGCACTGTTCATCCCTCACATATGCCTCTCATGTCGGTAGGAACATACGTGTGCACAATGTCTATGGCAGATGCTCAGTCATCCAGGCTGTGGTTGTCTCAAAGGTGTTTTTTTTTTCCCAAAAAAAAGGCAACTGGGCTTCGTTTTTTCCTTGAAGACGTTTCACTTCTCATCCAAGAAGCTTCGTTCTGTTTTGCAGTTCTGACTGGTGGAGGATCTTCAGTCAGAACTAAAGAAGCTTCTTGGGAGGGGAGAAGAGAAACGTCTTCAAGGAAAAACGAAGCCCAGTTGCCTTTTAGGAAAAACAAAACACCTTTGGGACATAGGTGTGCACAGAACTTCTCAGGTCTCCCCGTCCCCGGTTATTTCTGTGACTTTCCAAAGAAAACGAGGGAAATCTTGTAATAAGGTCGGTCAGTAGCTACCCATAAGAATCCCCATCTGATGAAGTTGGAACTATATGGTATATGGGGGGGAAAGGAGGGAGGGAGGGAGGGGTGGGACTGGAATGCACTGTATTTAAATCCATTTTTTCCTCCCCCCTCCCAACTTTAGTGCAAAGTTTAAAAAAATGCGTTTAACTCGCGCACCTCTTCATTTCCGAAAGCATCGCGGGGCGGGGATCAGCGGACGAGCCAAACCCAATTCCCAACCTACCTTCTTGTGACTTCCTTGGCTCGGCTCCAAACCCGAGACCGCTCTCTCTCTCTCTCTCTCTCTCGATCCCTGAGATCCCAAAGGGCCAGGTTCAAAGATCGCCTCTCTCTCTCCAACCCGTTGGGAGCCGAGAAGAATTAAGCGGGTCGTTGCAACCCTGAGACTCGAAGTTCTACGAAGAGATCCACTGACTGGACTGGATTGGACTGGACCCGGCTGGAAACCAGACCCTTTCAGAGTAGATCCCAATAGAGGTGCGCGATCAAATGCCTGGGTTTTTTGTTGGTTTGTTTGTTTTTCTTTCCCTTCCCGATTCGCGATCTCTACGAGCTCCGCGGCGGGAAGACCCGGAGGACTAAAAAGTTACCCAGGGGGAGAGAAAGTATCTTTGGAACGCACGGACACTCCAACATTCCACGCCCTCCCTTTGATGTCGGGGGCCCAGCCAATCAGCGCGCCGCTTGGGGGAGCCAGACCGTCCGGTTCTGGAACGCTCAGACTCGGCGTTCCAACGCTTAGCCACGCCCCCGAGCAGGAGAGGGCGACCGTGAGAGAAAGGAAACCAATCGGAAAGGGCACAATCAGAGCCTGGTGATTTGTGTGTGTGTGTGTGTGTGTGTGTGTGTGTTTGGGTAGGGAGGGGGCGGGCGGGAGAGAAACCAAAAAAAAAAAAAAGGAAAAGATTAACAGATTCACAGATTCACAGAGTTGGAAGGGACTCTGTAGGTCATCTAGTCCAGGGGTCTCCAACCTTGGCAACTTTAAGATATGTGGACTTCAATTCCCAGAATTCCTCAGCCAGCTGGCTGAGGAATTCTGGGAGTTGAAGTCCACAAGTCTTACAGTTGCCAAGGTTGGAGATCCCTGATTTCTAGTCCAACGCAGGACACCCTACACCATTTCTGACAAGATGGCCCGGTTCAGTCTCTTCTTGAAAGCCTCCAGTGACGAAACTCCCACAACTTCCAGGAGGCAACTTCTGTTCCGTGGGTTGATGGTTCTCCCTGTCAGAAAATTTCTCCTTATCTCCAGGTTTAATCTCGCGGCAGAGATGTGACAGCAATAGAATAGAATACAACTCTTTATTGGCCAAGTGTGATTGGACACACAAGGAATTTGTCTTTGGTGCATAAGCTCTCGGGGTACATAAGAAAATAAAAATAAAATACATTCGTCAAGAATCATAAGGTACAACATTTAGTGATAGTCGTAGGTTACTAATAAGCGATCAAATCATATTAGGGAACAAGTAAAACAATATAATTTGTAAAGATACAAGCAACACGCTTATAGTTATAAGTGGGAAGAGATAATAATATGAAGGATGAGAAGAAAAATAGTAATAGTCTTACTTAAATTGTTTGACAGTGTTGTGGGAGTTAGTTGTTTAGCAGAGTGATGGCATTCAGGAAAAAAAAAGCTGTCCTTGTGTCTAGTTGTTCTGATGTGCAGTGCTCTATAGCGTCGTTTTGAAGGTAGGAGTTGAAACAGTTTATGTCCAGGATGTGAGGGGTCTGTAGCAGTGGTGGGATTCATTTTTTTTTACTACTGGTTCTGTGGGCGTGGCTTGGTGGGCTTGGCAGGGGAAGGATACTGCAAAATCTCCAGTCAGAGGTGGGATTTGCCGGTTCTCCGAACTACTCAAAATTTCTGCTACCGGTTCTCCAGAACTGGTCAGAACCTGCTGAATACCACTTCTGGTCTGTAGATATTTTCCCAGCCCTCTTTTTGACTCGTGCAGTATACAGGTCCTCGATGGAAGGGAGGTGGGTAGCAACTGTTTTTTCTGCCATCCTAATTACTCTCTGGAGTCTGTGTCTGTCCTGTTGGGTTGCAGAACCAAACCAGACAGTTATAGAGGTGCAGATGACAGAATCAGTCATTCCTCTGTAGAACTGGATCAGCAGTTCAAGGTACAGGAGATGTGGTGAAGCTCACATAAAAGAAGGATGTCAACTAAAAATATGGGAAGAATCTGGGGAGCGGAGAAACCCATGCAGAAGTTCAAGTCAAGTGACAAAACTAAAAATGTGGGTTTTTTTTTCCTGGATCTCCTAAAAGAAGAAAAGATTGGAGACATTTCCAAGATTGTAGTTGTCTTGTCCTGTGTTTAGAATAAGGGAATATCCTTAATCTGACCTCAACCGACTGAGAAGATGACCTTGATAACCTCAAGCAATCATTAACTTTCACAGGGAGGGGGCAGAGTGGAACCTCCTAGACCAAGAACCAGAAGTGGTGTCCTCTCCACCTCCTCTTCTCTTTTTCCTGACAGTCAGAACAATTACTCAATGGAACAGGCCCGCCTCCAGAAGTTGTGGGTGTTCCAACACTGGAGGGTTTTTAAGACCAGATTGGACATCCGTTTGTCTGAAATGGTCTAGGGTTTCCTGCCTGAGCATGTTGTGGTTAGCCGGCAGCAGGTGCAGACGGCTGAGGAGAGCAAGGACTCAGATGAGAGGCCAGGACCATTAGGCAGTGGACTGTTGCATTTGGAGATTGTGGGGGCTGGCAGCAGCGATGAGGAGGTTCCCGAGGAGCCTGTGCTAAGTGCACATGCATGCAGGGTTCCTCGCAGGAAAGAACAGCTGCAACAGCACGGGCAACAGGAGTAAAGCTGTAAGGTAATGGCCCCTCCTTCAAGAAAATAAAAGCCAGCTGTGAAGCAAATGTCCTTTGCAGGAAGCAAAGACATTTTGAAACTTAGCCTCGTGGACATTACAATATCTTAAGTTGGTATTTGAAAGCTCTTACGTTGTGAAATCTTTCTTATCTGTGATTCTTTCAGCCTCACACAGTTTTGGCAAGGCTCATGCTTATCAAAGTTAATTAATTTGCAGCAGCCTTTTAACCAGGGATTCATAAGACTCATTAAAAGGTTTCTGTTCCCTTTGGTTTGTGTTTGTTTTATTGGAAAAGGGTTTGGGGCAGAAGAGAGCAGGGCGTTGGACTAGAAAACCTCCAAGGTCCCTTCCAACTCTGATATTGTGAAGAGAAGGACCAGGGGAGACATGATAGCAGTGTTCCAATATTTGAGGGGCTGCCCCAGAGAGGAGGAAGGGGTCAAGCTATTTTCTAAAGCACCCGAAGGCCAAACAAAGAATAATGGATGGAAACTGAACAAGGAGATATTCAACCTGGAAATAAAGAGAAATTTTCTAACAGTGAGAACAATCAACCAGCGGAACAGAAGTTGCCTTCGGAAGTTGTGGGAGCTTCATCAGTGGTGGCTTTCAAGAAGAGACTGGACTGCCATTTGTCAGAAATGGTGTATGGTCTCCTGCTGGGGTGGGGGGTTGGACTAGATGACCTACAAGGTCCCTCCCAATTCTGTTAATCTGTATCTTATTCTCCACTCCCAACTGTGAACTTGTAAATATTTTAAAATCAAAACTGAACATGACACAGAATGCGGAAAAGACGATTCCCCCCAACCCTAAAAGTCAAAGGTAGGGAAGATATTGCAATTAGTTTGAAATAGTTTCTAAGGGCATTTTTTTTGTGAGGGAATATAAAGGCAGGGTGAAAGACCAAGATATGTTTGATGGCATTAACTGCTGCAAGAAACGGAGGTAGAATAACAAGAGTTGGAAGGGACCTTGGGGGTCATCTAGTCCAGGGGTCACCAACCTTTTGGACCTCAGGGACCACCAAACTCATAATTTTAAATCCCACGGACCACTAATATGAATTTTGACTGACGGTGGTCTGCTGACATTTTCCCAGGATTTCTGCAGAAAGCAGCAGAGACCTTGGGAAAATCCCCCCCAAAAAATCTGCAGGAAAATTCCCTGTCCCGTTTTCCTACCGATCGATCATTTTTTATTTGGGATCACAGGATACCGTCTCCAGCTCCATTCTCAGGGGGAGAGAGAGAGAGAGAGACTTTTGGTTTCATGCAAGGAAAGCAGCAGAAGCAGCAGAAGTCTTCCTTTCTCTCCTCCAAACTCTGCCAGAAATGAGTCTTTGTAAGACTTGTCGCACCAGCGCAGCCTCTTGGAGCAGGAGGCCTTGCAGGATCCCAAAGACTCGTTTCTGGCGGAGTTTGGGGGAGAGAAAGAAAGACTTTTGCTGCTTTCCTTGAATGCAGCCAAAAGCAGAAGAAGAAAGAAGCAGAAAGAAGCAGAAAGAAGCAGCCCGGTGATCAGGTGAGGCGCGTGGGGCGAATGGGCCAAGTTCCCCCCCTCTGCCCTTTCCCTCCCTCCCCTCACTACCTCGTGTTGTTTGCAATGCAAGCAACGCAAGCCTTGTGTTCCTGCGGGCCATGTGGGCAGCGCAGCGTTGTGTTCCTGTGCAACCTGGATTAATTGCTTTGTGGGGGGGTGACATTTCTCTGTGGACCACCAAAATTTTCTCATGGACCACCAGTGGTCCCGGGCCCACCGGTTGGCGACCACTGTTCTAATCCAACCCCCTGCTTAGGCAGGAAACCTTATATGATTTGAGACAAACGGTTGCCAAGGAATGGTTGGAGAGACTTCTGCTGAGAGCTTTCAAAAGCTTCGTGACTCTCCCTTCCTGATGAAATGTATTTCTCTAATGTAAATCTTCGACGTTGTCACAGTGTCAAAATCAATTTCCAAGCCTGCCTGTTTGCAGGCAATATTTCAACCCAGTTTCAATTTCCTTCAGCCGAGCCACTTATTGT
Source organism: Bungarus multicinctus (assembly GCA_023653725.1). Lineage (NCBI taxonomy): Eukaryota > Metazoa > Chordata > Lepidosauria > Squamata > Elapidae > Bungarus > Bungarus multicinctus. Next base: position 8,960,500 of record CM042839.1, on the reverse strand, counting down.
GCGTTTGTTGACTTTAGCTTTACTAGAAGAGAGCACATTTCTCTTTCGAATTCTTATTCTTCTCTTGCACCTGTTTTATTTAAAAAGCCCTGTGTGGTTTCTTTTTTTATTGTACAGAGGAAATCACGACAAAATGATTAGATATTTCAAACACTAAAGCTTAGGTAGATTAGCCAGTTCAAATATTAGAACTGAAAAAAAAAATATTGCCAGGAACAAGCGTGTGATCATGATAAGTTAATTTAAAAAGTTGTAACTGTGTTCGCCATGATAGGCACAAATCTTCACTGGAGTATGTAGAAAAAAAAATTGCCTTGATTAAAAAGGTAAGAGAACTTTAGGCTTGTGATTAAGAGACTGTCAGTTGTTTTATACTATCCATGTTGCACAGTGCACCAAATACAGCATTTCCTTCTTGGAACCCTACAACTTCCAGAATTGTAGGAGTTTTTTGTCTCACTAATTTTTATGATTACGCCCAATATTATTGGAAGCATTATCATTAATAGCAATAGCACTTAGACTTATATACCACTTTACAGTGCTTTACAGCCCTCTCTAAGCAGGGTACAGAGTCGGCACATCGCCCCCAACAATCTGGGTCCTCCTTTTACCCACCTCGGAAGGATGGAAGGCTGAGTCAACCTGAAGCCTGATGAGATTCGAACTGCCAAACTGGCAGTCAGCAGAAGTAGCCTGCAGTGCTGTGTTCTAACCACCGAGGCTCTTAATAAATCCCTAAGCTGAGAGAAAAATAAAACTGAGAAGTTCAATAGCTTTAGAGAGTACTAAATGGATTGGATTGAGGGACATAGTCTTAAATTGTGGGATTTTCTTGAAGAAGTTTACTTCCAGTTGATCATGGATCTCAACTGTCAGCTTTCTAAAAAAATAGCCATACTTACTAGCAATGTGGAAAGTTGGGTTGGGTTGGGTTAGGGTGGGTTGGGCTTGGTTGGGTTGGGTTTTTTGGTCTTCTTTATAGCAGTTACAAGTACAAGATCCACTCTGAGTTGGCCACCGGGACCAAAAGTGTATTCTTCTAAGCTTGTGCTGGAGCCCATCCTTAGGGAACTTCTCCCTCTCTTAAATGGCCTGTCCTTTCCAGAATGACACATTCTGGAGACAGAAAAATTCCCTGAGGATGGGCTCCAGCATGAGCCTGAAAGCTTGGAAGAATAAATCTTGGGTCTTGGTCACCAACTCAGATTGGATCCTGTAACATTATCCTGGGACATGTAAATCCTCCTTCACGAGTTATAGGTACGTTTATATTCAACTCTCTAAGATTACAACAGACCAAAGCAATTCTCGACCCTAACAGACCAATTTCTGTTGAGCTTAGCTAATGGGTTTTGGTTTTGGTTTTTTTGGTGTCTTCAAGTCAGTCTTGAGTCCTGCTTGCATAAGTTCTTGTAGTTTTCTTGGCAAGATTTCAGGACTTGTTGATCCCTGTTGCCTTCTTCCTGGGGCAGAGAGGGGCGGGGGAGGGAGGGAGAGGAGGGAGGAAGAGGAGTGAGGGAGGGAGAGAGAGAGATGGATGAGAGAGAGAAATAATAGAGAGATGGATGTATGGATGTTTTATTTATTTATTTTTTTTATTAAATTTACATGTTGCGCACCAAAAGAGAGAGAGAGAGAGAGAGAGAGAGAGAAGCCTGATGCCTTAACTATTACAGTCCTTGACTTACAGCAGTTCATTTAATGACTATTCAAAGTGACATAACTGAAAAAAGTGATTTTTATCATCATTTTTCACACTTAATGACTGTTGCAGCATCCCATTAGTCACATGATCCAAATCCAGATGCTTGGTAACTGACTCATATTTATGACGGTTGCAGTGTCCCGGGGTCACACAATATCCCCTTTTACGACCTTCCGACCAGCAACATCAACGGGGAAGCCAGATTCCGTTTAATAACTTGCCAACTTCACAACGGCAGGTATTCAGCCAACAACTGCGGCGTGGAAAGTCGTAGAATGGAAGAAAATTCACTGAACAACTGTCTCGTTTAGTGATGGGAAACTTTGGGCTCCCTTGTGGTCCTAATTCAAGGACTTCCCTGTATAGGACATCCTCCGTTCTCCCCCAGACTAACCCCGTTGCCTCCCTCTTTCCTGTCCTCTGAGTGTCACAGCAGCCAGCAGGTTATGGGGAATGCTTTCCCGTTTAACCCTAAGCGAGAAAGAATGGGGCCTGCGGTTCCCGCAGATTTGCATTTCGGCGCACTCCACGCAGCAAAGGTTTTATGGAAGGCTGGGAGAAAAAAGGAAGCGAAAACGGCTGGAGAATTTGTTTTTAATTAAGCCATAAGGCTTGATGGGCTATCCCTGCCATGCAGTAAAATCACCCCTAGCGAAGCTTAGGAAAGGCATTTGGTTCCGATGAGCGGCTTCAAATCACCCCCAGATTGTAAAACGATGACGGCTCGCTGGAGCTCAGAGGAGACTGTTTCCCTTAGATTGGTCTTATTGCAAAGAAAAGGGATACGGTGGCTCAGTGGCTAAGACGCTGAGCTTGTCGATCGGAAAGGCCGGCAGTTCGGAGGTTCGAATCCAGTGGTGGTATTCTACCAGTTTGGCCTGGTTCTGCCAAGCTGGTAGTGGCGATGAGCAGTGGAGACTGAACCGTTTCTCTCGGCCGCTCTGTTGTCAGGCCCACCCACCTGCCCGGGCTCATATACTCACCTTTATCCTCTGAATTTGAAGCGCAGCTGCTTTGCATGGCATAGAATAGCACCACGCGGCAGCTGCTAAAGCGACCGAGATCGTGCAGGCTTGCAGGAGGTGAGTTAGAATGCCTCTGCGCCTGTGCAAAGTGTGTGTTTTGCAAACCAAGCCACACCCACCAAACTGGTGGTAAAAATATTTGAATCCCACCACTGTTCGAATCCCTAGCGCCGCATAACGGAGTGAGCTCCCGTGACTTGTCCCAGCTTCTGCCAACCTAGCAGTTCGAAAGCACATTAAAAATGCAAGTAGAAAAATAGGGACCCCTTTGGTGGGAAGGGAACAGCGTTCCGTACACTTTCCGCCGTTTAGTCATGCCGGCCACATGACCACGGAGACGTCTTCGGACAGCGCTGGCTCTTCGGGTTTGGAACGGAGATGAGTACCGTCCCCTAGAACTGGAAACGACTAGCACGGATGTGCGAGGGGCACCTATTGCAAGAAAGGAAGAAGGACACAAAGCAAAGGATCTTTTGGAGGAATGAGGAAAAAGGAAAGCGGTATCTGAGGCTAGGAGCGCAGGTGGGTGACATGGTGCCCGAGGGTACCGTTTTTTAAAGAAATAATTTTAATGTTAAAAAAAGTAACTGGGAGGAGAGAGAAGTAAGCATGGGTCAAAGGAACGGTTTCCAACTTCTTTTCTCTTTTCAAGTAGGAGGAAGAAAAGTCAGGGCTGGATGGCTGCCTATTTAGCTTAAAAAAAAAGTCACAAAAGTCCAGTTTTGGTCGCCACGATATTGAGACTCTAGAAAGAGGGCAGAGAAGAGCAACAAAGATGATTAGGGGACTGGAGGCTAAAACATATGAAGAACAGTTGCAGGAACTGGGTAAGTCTAGTCTAGTGAAAAGAAGGACTAGGGGAGACATGATAGCAGTCTTCCAATATCTCAGGGGCTGCCACAAAGAAGAGGGAACCAAACTATTCTCCAAAGCATCTTAAAGGCAGGAAAAGAAAGCAGTGGGTGGAAACTAATCAAGGAGAGAAGCAATTAAGGAGAAATTTCCTGACAGAACAATTAATCAGTGGAACAACGTGCCTCAAGAAGTTGTAAATGCTCCAACACTGGAAGTCTTTAAAAGATGTTGGATTTGTCTGAAGTGTGTAGGGTTTCTTGTCTAAGCAGGGGGTTGGACTAGAAGACCTCCAAGGTCCCTTCCAACCCTGTTATTCTATTTCTATTTCTCTCTCCCACGTTTTTAAATTATTAAATAAACTAAAGTCCTAAAATCAAGCACAATTTGCTTAATGACCATATCCTTAGTATTGAACATTTAGTTGTATGTTAAGGACAACAAGATCCACCATCAGGAAGTTGTCTCCTGATTTTGAATCTGCATTTCCGTCTTTAATGCTTCCACCCATTCGTTCTCGCCCTACCCTTGAGAGCTGTAGAGGATAAATCTCTCCCTTCTTTCTTTCTTTTTTAAAAATCATTTTTATTACATTTTTCAAAAATACAAATCTCATTCTTGTTTGTGACAACGTTTTGGCATCGACAAATACACATATCTTATGTACCTTATTATATACATCATCATATACATCAACACATATCTACGTCTTATATGTCATATATATGTCAACAACTACATATATTTTATGTATCTTACAATAAATACATCTACGTTAACAATCTCTTAAGGTCTCCTACTTTATTTACAACAATCCATTCTTCCTAATCTTTGTATCTATTTTATTGCGTAATATTCAGAATTCTCCTTATCTTTCATTTCTAATGTGAGCTTATCCATTTCCGCGTACTCCAATACTTTTTATATGACTAGATCTTCTGGGGGAATATTGGCTCCTTTCCATAATTGTGCGCAAGCTATTCTGGCTGCTGTCAAAATGTGTAGAATAATATATTTAATCTTTTTAGATGAAATCTCTCCCTTCTTTCTAGTGGACAGCTCTTCAACTATTGGAAGTTAATTGTTGTGTTGCTCTTCAGCTTTCCTTTTTTTAGGCTAAGCACAGTCAGTTCCTTTAACTATTCTTCATGACATTTAACCTCCAAACCAGACTTTTTCAAGCTTGGCAGCTTTTTGATGTGTGGGCTGCTGGCTGGAGAATTCAGGAAGTTGAAGTCCACCCATCTTAAAAATTGCCAAGTTTGAGAAATATTGCTTAGCCTTAAGCTCTTTGCTGTTCTGACTATTCCCTTTCTTTTCTCTAGAGGATTTGCCATGCATAAGCTGAATTCCAGGTGCTTATAAGGTCCAGGGCTTTCCATTTGGCCAGAGCTAAGCCGAATGAAAGTGGAGGCATGTGAGTGACATGCAGCCTTTTAAAGAAAATCTTATTCCAAAGGTTTCTCCCATGTGTAATGGGCCTTTTGAGCCATCCCAGGAGATGTGGCCAGCGACACAGGAATAGATGTATTTCTCTTTTTATCATCCCAGGTTCTTCTAGGATTATTTGGGGGGGGACTTGTTTAATTACAGATAACTAAAATTGCCTTATAATATAGTTTCCGGAACTGGCAGAAGAGTTAGTTAGAGGATGTAGGGAGGTGAAAGTATGTTCTGACCCCTTGTGGGAGGAATAGGAACATCCAGGTTTTCAGAAAATTATTGGGCAGGAGATGGGGAAAATCTCAAGACGGTTTTATGATTGGAATCTGAGATTTGGAGAGAATATAAATCAATGGATGCCTGTATCAGTAATGATTGAAGTACGCTACATAAACCTGGATCATTCTTATTCCTTATAATGTAGAGGTGTTTTTGCTAAAAAAAAAAAATGGAAGCAACTGGACTTCAGCTATGCAACAGGAATACTTCTGGTTTTGTGGGTTAGATTCTGCATGGCCAAAGAACTGAAATACAAATAACATAAATAGTCTTTGGTTTATGACTGGTTGATTATAGTTACAATCAGGGTTGGGATTCAAATTTCTTAACAACCGGTTCTGTGGGTGTGGCCTAATTTGTGGGTGTAGCTTGGTGGTCACGTGACTGGCTGGGCGGGTCTTATATGTAAATATTTATGTAAATATTGAATTTTTGTATAAATAAAAAAGAGCAACTTTGACCCAAAAGCAGGCAGGCAGATTGAGTTGCTCACAGAATCACAGATTCACTCAGAGATCTACTTTCTGCCATCTGCTACTTGAGTCTGCACTGAAAAATAGAAGCTTCAGTCTTTGAGGAAGGTTCAGCTCTGCTGTTAGATTAGCTAGAAAGCAAGAAATCCAACAATTTCCTGCTTTCTAGCTAATCTAGATCTCCTGACACAGCTGATAGTCGGAACAGCTGATGGTGAGTGGGGAAGAAAAAATAGCAACTTACCAAAGGCACAAGCAGGCAAGTTGGATGGCCTGCATGGTAGGTAAGGAGTGGGTGGGGCGGGGCCAGCCAGTGGCATGATTTGCCGGTTCTCTGAACTGCACAGAATCATAACAACCAGTTCTATAGAACCAGTCCAACCAGGTAGAATCCCACCTCTGGTTACAATGCATGCTGTTGGGAGTACTTATGCCCTGCTGGTTCTGACAGACACATGACTTGCATGTCAGGCTCTCGGCCACTGGCTGGTACTTATGACTGTTCGTAGTGTCCCACAGTCATGTGGTTGGCAGTGATCTTGATGGTTCTTGTTCAGCCAAACAAGCGGATAGTTAACAACAGCCAGGTAAACAACACTGTAGATGAATCTGTGTGAATCTGTGATTCTGTGAGCAACTCAATCTGCCTGCCTGCTTTTGAGTAAAAGTTGCTCTTTTTTATTTATAAAAAAATTCAATATTTACATAAATATTTACAATATTTACATACAAGACCCGCCCAGCCAGTCACGTGACCATCAAGTCCACTCTCACCAATACTGACCAGGCAAGCCGCTTGTATATAAACAAACCTCGCTCCCTTCTAGCACTGATGATGTTGCTTGGTTTGGTAGTGAAACGTCTGCAAGCAAACAACCAAGTTTGGAGACACTCCACAGTTCAACCCTGAGCTACAAATATTCCCTTCGGTGGTTACTATGAGCTTCCCTATCAAATCAACTTGGAAGGAAGTTGAAGTGGATGAACTTTGATTTCTTCTCCCTGCTGGGGCCGAGGGACCAGCTTTCCTTTCAGAATTCCTACGTTCTTAGTGGCCAAAAAATCAAGATAAAACATGAATCTGTGTTTGGTGACTCTGCCAAAATACCAGTTCTTTCCAACTTGGTAGATAAAGTCTATAGGCTGTGTGAAATTTCCCCACCCCTTTCATTGATAAATGCCTGCTGCGTTTCTCTCCTCTCTTGTAGTTCACTTTGCTGCTGCTTTTTTTTTTTATAATAATTTTTTTTTTTTTAAATTACATTTATATGCCGCCCTTCTTCGGAGACTCAGGGCGGCTTACAGTCTATGGAGCACCATGCTAGGTGCTCAGCAATAGCCTTCATTCCATTGTATATGCCTGCTTATTACTAGGGCTTTTTGGCCCCCTCAAGCGGCATTTTTACAAAGTCAGCTTATTGCCCCCAACAATCTTGGGTCCTCAATTTTATTAAGTTTCCAAATTTTAAAAGCATAAAACAAAACTTTATACGTTGTTGTCAACATCAAGACATCTTTTGCATCTCCTCCCATTTTTCAGTATATGTATTTACTTATTCCTTAAATAAATAAATAAATTATTCCTTTACCGTTGCATCTTACTCTTACTATAAATCAATTATCTTTTATCCTTGCATCTCAATCTTCTCCATGGTATATTTACATATCTACATATTCCCTCATTCTTTTCTTAATTGCCATTTTATTTTATTTTCATTTCTAAACCACTCATCCCAGGCATCCCAGGCCCTATAGTAAATTGAATCTTCTCTGTCTTTTATTTTCATCGTTAGCCTGTCCATCTCTATATAATCTATTATTTTTTTGATAACCATGCCTTCTGGTGGAACCCTTTTTTCCTTCCAGAGTTGTGTGTACGAAATCCTTGCAGCTATTAATATATGTAGCATAATATATCTATCTGTTTTATTGCACTTTGCTTCTCGCTGCTCTTATGAAAATATTCTGCTTGAGCGTTTCTCACAGATTCAGCCTTGCTGAAAGCTTCCATTTGCCAACGCAGCTTCCCCCTCATTAGCGCAGGGCTGCAATCAAACTCTTAATTCCTGGAATAAAATACTGTGGAATATGTTATTGAGCCCGTTAAACCTTCCATCTGCATTATCTAGGATGGCTCCTTACCTTTTATTCAATGGGTAACCACCATGCCAGCTTCCCTATAAAATCCCCCTCCGATGGCTACTGTGGCAGCGGGTAGAATGTTCCTCTGTGTAAAATAATCCTCTGTGAGAGAGGCATAATGATCATTCACATTAATTAGGCAGGCACCTAATGGAGTGTTCAAAAGCAGCGACAGCATTCGGAATTCTTCTGCGCCTGGTTCCAGCTATCCAGGCTGGAATGTTCCAAGGCCATCATTTTTTAAAATAAGCCAGCAGACAGCCAACGGGGCTAACCTGGCAAGCAACAAGGAAGCGATGGAAAGAAGACTCTTGTTTTCTCCTGCTTTACAGGATGGGAGCTTGCCGCGGTCTCTCTGGAGGCTGAATTAATTTCCTCCCAATTCTCACCCTCCTCCAAGTTCAGATTTCTTACGATGAAAGTCTGTGGAGATTCTCAAGTCATCCGGGTCAAACATGCTTTTTCAAAAGGTAACTGGACTTTGTTTTTCCCTGAAGACGTTTCGCTTCTCATCCAAGAAGCTTCTTCAGTTTTGCAGTTCTGACTGGTGGAGGATCAGAATTGAAGAAGCTCCTTGCATGAAAAGTGAAATGTCTTTAAGGAAAAATAAAGTCCAGTTGCCTTTAGAAAAAGCACCTTTCGGACATACGTGTGCATAGTACACCTCAGGTCACCCCGTCTTGGTTACTCCTGAAACTTTCCAAAGAAAATGAGGGAAATCTTGCAGTACATCAGTAGCTACCCATAAGAATTCTATCAAATGAAGTTGGAACTACATGGTATTTGGGGGAGCGGGGTTGTCCCAAATTGGACATTGTTTTTCTTGGAATACATTTCACTTCTCATCCAAGAAGCTTCTTCCATTCTGACCCAACAGTGGAAGATGGAAGAATTTATATTCCTTGCAATCATCTGCTCATTAGTACTCTTTCTGAGAGTCGTTGAGGCCACTTGGAGGTTTATCTGGGTCCTCATGGACACCTAAATAGTGCAGATGGGTGTAGAACTTTCTTGGAACTGCTTCTTGTGTTGACGTGTTTTCTGCCAGACCTAAAGGTTTTGGATAGCGTGGAGTCCACCAGCACTGAGTCACTGATTATCGGAGGACAGATGCAATAGGTGGGACGCGTGATCAGAAGGAGCAAATACCATATGCCTTGCCAGTTGCTATATGGTGAACTGGAAAGAGACCGTAAGACCATCCAATCCATAGCTACAAAGGAAACCCTATGCCATCCAACCACCAAGGAATCCAGGAGCTGTGGCTGCTGACAGAACCTGTTATGAAGCCTCCACCAGCACTGAAGATGGGTAACCAGATGAAAAATTATATATTTTTTAGAGAAATATAGAGTAACATCCACACTTATTTAACAATGGACTTCCAGTGCCCTGTTGGAACTGCCTAATAGCAAATCTTCTTTGAACCACTTCCGATGACCATAGATGGTAGCAAAACTGGATACGGTACAGAAAACTTTAGATCTTTGCTGCAACCTAGTGGTTGTTGGGAATTTTGCAGCCCTGATTTGGTAGCTCTGGGTGAATACTATTTCCTCTTTCCTTGATATGCCAACGTCCCTTTCCATATTCTTCTCAACAGTGCTCAGTTGGATTGGATCCAAGGTCATTCATGTTCATTTTCTCTCTCCTCTGGAACCATAGCTATTCTTCTCCATGAGTAGTTAATGCTTCTCCAGAAGGAGGAGAAAAATCTGTGAAATATATCCTTTCTGCTCTTGCATTTTCCTTGGATTTCAGCACTGTAAACCATCTCAAGAAGCTACTGAAATCTTGTAACGTGCATAATTATATTTGGTAAAATAATATCCTCGAAGAATGAGCTTCGGAGTGTGCATGCTGGACACAAATCAAGTTGCATATCCATACCTCACTTTGCGTGCCCTTCACAGTCCAATGAAACAGTCCTTACTTTAATTTGGATAGCATCTTCACTAACGATGTTGATTTAAGACACCCATTAAAGGCCCATAATGTTAATTAACTGGACTCTGCCAATAAAGTTCTATTAGCCCTTCCTATTAAATTAATATGGTAGGCATTTAACAGATGTCCTAATTAGATGTTACATCATGGAATGAAGTAAATCAGAGTCAAGGCTTTGTTGAAGGGGAAGTTTGTGCCATACACATATGATATCACAACCAATATGTATCTACTTTTGTTTCCTGCCTTTATTATTTTTATAGATAATGCAAGGCAGAGAACATACTTAATATTCCTTTTCCTTCTATTCTCCCCGTTGACAACCCTGTGAAGTGGCTTGTGCTGAAGAGAGAGACTGGCCAAAGGTTACTCAGTCAACTTTAATATCTAAGGCAAAACTCTAGAACTCACCATTTCCTGGTGATTGGCCCAAGGACACCCAGCTGACTTTCATGCCTAAGGCAGGATTAACACTCACCGACTCTTGGTGATTGGCCCAAAGTCACCTCAGTGCAGGTGACCAGGCTGAACCCGAGGGAGGGGTCAAATGCATCATCAGACTTAAGTTCCTTAAGCCCAGAAGAGCTCTCCATCCGGCCCACCTTGAATTCCATTGACTCCCATCTACTGCCAACTCGCTTTGACCATTAGTAATTCAGATTCTTGTAGGGAGCTTTAATGTATGATAAACCTATATATTCATTTAAACTGCCTGGATTTCCTGATTTCCCACACTTGAAATCTAGCTGCCTTTCAGATGTAATGCAGGACTAGAACTCATGGGTTACTGGGATAGATAGCTAGCTAGCTAGCTAGATGATGGATGGGAGGCAGACAGGCACATCGATGATAGGACGATGGATGGATGGATGGATGGATGGATGGACGGATGGGGGCAGGCAGGAAATGATAGATTGATGGATAGATGGGGGCAGGCAGGCAGGCACACAGACATAGACAGGTAGATGGATGGATGGATGGGAGGGGCAGGCAGGCACACAGATGATGGATAGATAGATGGATAGATGGGAGCAGGCAGGTACACAATGATTGATTGATTGACAGTGGCAGGCAGGCAGGCAATGATGGATGGATGGATGGGGGCAGGCAGGTAGGCACACAGATATAGATAGATAGATAGATAGATAGATAGATAGATAGATAGATAGATAAAAATTATTAACAGCAGCATCAATTTACCCATTGAGGAAAACTGAACATTAGTGCATGGAAAAACATATTGGGATTGTAGTAGCCAGACTACTGATTACATTGGCTTGAGACATTCTGGTGACAAAGATAGGAACTTTGGTGTGGGCAGAACAAAAGAGCTGGCCAAACGAACTGGTTTGAATGTTTTCAGAATTCTCAAAGGGATGGCTGGTCCTCCCTGTTTCCCATCGGTCTGTTTCTTCAGCCCGCCTGACTCACCATTTCTAACCCTGGGAAGAGTCAAGGCAGTTGGGGACGGAGGGGGTGCTTTCCTACCCTGAATTGTCATCTTTAATTTTGAAGCTTCCATAGGGGGAAATCTGATCCTTCCTTTGGCCCAAGATGCATCTGAGTCACCAAGGGGGAAAAAAAAGTCTGGCCTTTAGTTTACTGCATTATGCCTGGAGACATCTGTTGAGGATATGCGGTAATAAAGAAACCACAAAGCATTGTGGAGATTGGGGGGGGGGGGGCGAAGAGAGCATAAATGGTAGATCAAGTTCATCTTTCTCTCCCTTTTGGCTACAAAATATTTTAAGGTGGGAGGCTTTGAAAAAGAACATTTTTATGCACGAAGTGCAAAGAAACTGCATTATTTGCAATAATGCTCTTACCGCAAAAAAATTCTGGGTACAGGCATATCTTTATTTTTAATCGTACCCTGATGAATGCTCTGGTTATTCTCTTTCATTTCAATGTCATTGTGCATCCTGTTGTTTTTAAAAAAATAAAATACATTTCGGTACAGTTAATCTTTGAAACACACATGGCCTGTTGAGAATTATGCTTGCTAAGAGGGAAACGCCCTTTCTTTCCTTGGCAAGGGGACAAGAGAAAGAAAAGAAGGAACTTTGCATTACAAAGCTTGGCCAACCCATGTTGCTTCCTTAGAGACTCTGAAGAGTTGGGTTTTTTACTTTTCATACCAATTTGATGACAGGCACAGAATTTTATAGGGTTCAATGAAAGGCTCCCCGTTACATGCCAGAGATGCTCTAACCTTAGAAAACCGTCTGATTTACATAATCTTTCTTTTTTCCCTCCTGTTGGGAGAGCCCTCAATACGTTCAGTAGTAGCTATCTTACCATGAAACAGTGGAAGAGGGTTTTTTTTTTCTTCCAGATATTGGAAATATGGGGAAGAGAAAGATTATTTTTTTCCAGGATAAGCTTCAAAAACTCAGATCAATCAAAATAAATTTGTCCGGTCTTTCATACTAGTTAAGAGAGCCAGCAACAAGCACTGTTGAATCTTGCTATTAAAGCAGGTCTACTTGCTACATACCTGTTTGTCTGTCTGTCTGTCATCTTAAAAGGCAAGATGGGCAACATTGTAAATTTAATAAAAAATTAAATAAATAAAAATCCATCCATATCTATCCATCCATCAATCGATTTCTATATCTGTCTATTAATCTATCCCTCCCTCCCTCTACCGGTATCTATCTATTCATCCATCCATTTTTATTATTAAATTTGCTGCCCATCTCGTTTCAAAGTGACTCCCTCCATCAATCTCAAACTGCAAGGTGAGCAACATGTAAATTTAATAAAATATTAAATAAAAAATCCATCCATCTATTCTCTCTCTCTCTCTCTCTGTCTGTCTGTCTAAATGTAACGGGGACAATTGTGCAAAAAAAGAGAATGCCATTTAATCCAACATAGTTAGACCAGCTGTTGTATGGTATAATTGTTGTATGGCCTAAGTAGAAACCGGACGGCACTGTGTAATGCCTGCCACTGAAATTTGACCCAATTGTATAATGCTTACTATAAACCAAAAATAGCCAACTCTGAGCACATTGTTACTTTGGACATTTAAAAAAAAAACCAAAGATTTTTCATTCCATATTACAAACAAGAACATTTGAAATAACATCATATAAAATCCAACATGGCATAAGTATAGAATTATAACTATTCTTGTAAATTGGACAATTGCAATCCCAAAATGGCCAGTCTTTGCCAGCCAAAATCAATACAAGCAAGAATCCACGTTGGGTTCATGAAAATACAGGGCTAATCATCGTTGCTGCTGCTGCTTTGATTCTTGTGCTCATTTTCTTCTTAGGGGAAAAGATGGTTGAGGAGACTCTGACCCTTGGAAACAGAAGTTTCCAATTTTGCAGACCAGAAAAAGCAAAATCAGAGATCCATTGTTCCTTGCCCCTTGAACTTTTTCGCAGAACGCTCACTTGCTCGAAACTGGATCCTGCTTCCATAGATGTAAGACACGAACCCATCCATTTCAATGCTGAAGATACTGTTCCGCTTTGGAATAACTGAAAGGAGCCCAGAAAATGCCTTTCGGTTCAATGATTTAACACAGCACACAGATAGAACAAAGAATGAACAGAGAAATTTCTCTCTCTCAAAAAGTTAGAATCAAGAAGTAGATATAAATGAAGGCTAGGAAAGAAAATGGAGAAAGGATATATAGCAAGGGAGAGACCATTAATATTCCAGCTGGAGTATGGAGTCTAGTATGCAAGAGAGATTTAAGGGTCTTAATTGCAATTCTAATGAAATAATTCTATTAAAACAAACTGAACTAAAGGTTATTGAACTAAAAAGCCACAAAGTTTAAGGTTTGGTTTCTAGAAAGCAGCTTGGAATGTATAGAATTCCGCTGATGTTACAAGAACTTCCTTCAGCTGTTGCAGCCAGGAACAAAAACACAGAAATGCAGGACAATTCTAGAGATGGAGGACAAAAAAGAGAGGAAAAAAAAGGAAAAAACTACAGAAGGGCAAAGGAAGTTCAGCAACACTCGGAAGTCAAGTTTAAAGGGAGCAGCTTCAGCGGAAATGTGCACTTATGAAAAAAAAAATACAATTCAATTTTGCTAGAATTTTATCTTGGTTACATTACACATTTGGCCACAATTTCTGGAAATCAGGAGTGGGGGGAGCTTTCAAAGTTTTAGAGCTTTGGGTTCCCCACCAATTCTGTGGTCCAGGTGCTCTTGGGTCTTGGTTTAAGTTCTTAAGATACCAACCTGCTTTATAAATGTTTTAAAAGCAGGGTTTCTCAACCGTGCGAATTTTTAAGAAGTGGGGACTTCAACTCCCAGATATCCCCACGTTGCACGTGGAATTCTGGGAGCTGAAAGTCCACGTATCTTTTAAAAAGTTCACCAAGTGGAGAAACAGGATTTTAAAGGGCCAGCTCTTCGGTGAAACGGAACCCTCGACTGATCGAGCCAGGCTTCTGGTTTGCTTACCTTTCAACCTGTCTTCTTTTGTGATGATTTTGAAAACGTATTTCGTTTCCTGGAGGATGATGCCAGTGGTGCCAACGTAGGAAGGACATTTGGATTTGGTCACTGAAAGAAAGAAAAGAGAAGTCCTTACCCTAAAAGAAGACCTGACCTGGGGTGCTCACATTGCAGACCTGGTCAAAAGGGCCCAGCAGAGATTGTATTACCTGAGACTTCTCAGGAAACAACAACTGAATGGAAAACTGCTGGTGACCTTCTACCGCTGCACCATAGAAAGTATCTTAACTTACTGCACCTGTGTCTGGTTTGCCAATTGCACAGTGGCAGATAGGAAAGCGCTCCAGAGGGTTAACCTCACTGCCCAGAGGATCATGGGTTGTCCTCTCCCCTCTTTGGAAGAGCTTTATAGCTCCCGCTGCCTTAAGAAAGTTCAAAACATTCTCAAAGATCCCTCTCATCCTGGGCACCCTTTTTTTGAACTATTACCATCTGGCAGACGGTACAGGATGATAAAAACAAGGACTAATAGGCTGAAAAACAGCTTCTATCCCAGGGCATAACACTATTGAATTCTACTGGATAGTGCAATATTAATGCAATATCAGGGGTTTTCAATTCCATTGCATAGAATGTGAATTGATGTGTGTTTTTGTTTATTTTCATAGTCAAAATGTACACTGAAGACGGTGTTTGATTTCATTGTACGAGGTGCAGTGACAATAAAGTAAATTAAAGTAAACATTCAAACTGGGCTATCCATTTAGAAGAGTTCCCCGTTGCAATTGCTGAGAGTCTCACTGTAAGACGGTGCATAGGTGCAAAAAATGGAAACCAGAACCCCAGCTTTGAAAGGTGTCTTCTGCACGGCCAAATTCCTGTTCAGCACAGAGATATTAAAGTCATTTCTATTAAGGTCAATGGAACTGCCAATAGCCCTTTTGAGGGTATCTGCTCCATGCGATCAGATAGACAGGTCACTTCCTTCAAATGTTGCTATCTTGCAGAATTTGGGGTAGGGTATCTTTCTGTAGTGGCCCCTGCTCTGGGGAACAATCTTCCCCTTGAAATCCAGCTAATGAACCACATTGGCACAGTGGTCAGAGTGCAGGCTACTTCTGCTGATTGCCGGCTACCTGCAATTGAGTTCGAATCCCGCCAGGCTCAAGGTGGACTCAGTCTTCCATCCTTCTGAGGTCAGTAAAATGAGGACTCAGATTGTAGGGGGCAATAGGCTGACTCTGTAAACCGCTTAAGGCTGTAAAAGCACTGTAAAGCGATATATAAGTCTAAAGGGCTATTGCTATGCCTTCCTTTCTTCCTTCCTTTCTCTTTCTCCTCCTCCCTTCGTGGTACAATGGTTAGAATGCAGTATGGCAGGCTCTGCCCACAGCCAGGAGTTCGATCCTGAACCAGCTCCAGGTTGACTCAGCTTTTCATCCTTCCGAGGTCAGTAAAATGAGAATAACCCAGATTGTTGGGGACAAAACGCTGACTCTGTAAACCGCTTAGAGAAGGCTGTAAAAGCACTGTGAAGCGGTATGTAAGTGCAATTGCTATTGCTAACCTTTTCAGCTTTCTGGAAAGCCACTTAGAATCGGCATTTCTTCTGGGATAAACAAGATTGCAGCCTGGAGAACAGCATAACTGGAGGGATTGGATGCTGTGTTTTGCCTGGATTAGGGATGGTTTTATCTTTGTTTTTATTACTGCCGTTAGGCCTTGAGGGTTGTGCCTCACAATATGGGGTGGCCGTATCAATCTTTTAAAATAAATAAAAATAAATCAATCCTATGGCTAGCCAGCCACTATCCACTGAAACAGAACCTACCACTATTTCTTTTGGTTAAAGGGATGTGTGGCCAAATTGCTCTCACTGTTAGGAAGATTTTTCCGGCATTCAAGTGGAATCTCTCCTCCTATTACTTAAGACTTTGGTTTCTGGGAATACAGTAATGGAGAACAGGTTTCTCTTCAGCCTTACACACCTTTTGAGATACCAGAAAAGTAATGTTTGCCCTTTCAACCTTTCTCAAGGTTCAACACAACCTTTGCCCTCCTCATCCTTGTAAAATATAACTTCTAAGATACCTGCAGATGAGTAATATTATCCCCAGTGTGGAAAAAAAAAAAGATCAGTAAGAACTTTTCACTCTTCTTGGGGATCGTCAATGAAGCTGACATACAGGCCAGACAAAACAGCTTCTTCATATGGTGTGCAAGTAAATTCAAACAAAATTCACTACGTAAAGTTAAGGGGAGGGGAAATGTGATTTAAATTTTTGGGGTAGTCCAAGTTTCAGTGAAAAAATAAGGCATGGGAATACCTGTCACGAGCGCTCCGTGGAAATCTGCTTTAAGCAATTTGGTTTGAATCATCTGTGTCTGCCTACAAAATGAATGTAGAAATATATTAGAATTCTTCCAGGAAGTTGAACAAAAGGAGGATAAGATTACAAGATATAATTTTGAAGTTGCATTACACTGCTCACTGCAAACAAGTAAACAAGATGCTATTTTCACTTGAAAATATAGCAACAATCACAATAGTGATTAAATACAGAGCATAAATCCAACCCATGACCAACTTCCAGTGCCTGGCTTTGCAAAACTGAGGTCAGATTCTAAATTAAGAGGTTCCAGGTTTAAACATTCTTCTATATAACTAGCAGGGTACCCATGCTTTGCTATGAAACTATGTGATCGGGCAAGTTTTTGGGGAGGAAAATAAGGGGAAAAAAATTCTGCCTCTGCCTACCAGCATCCATCGGTATTCATCTGGCTAGTGTCCTGTCAGTGTGTGAGAGAGTTGAGGGCTGTTTAGAAACTGAAACAGTATTTGCTGTGTGAGCAAGAAGGAGACAACAAGGAGCCTGGGTGTGGCTTAGCTCAATTGTTCCGTACTAAAGCTGCTTGGTGCTATGAAACTAAAACTAAAACTCCTCTCCTCTGCTTGTGTTTTGCATTTGGAGCAGATTTGTTTTCAGGTGAGGAGGGGGAGTAGAACTCCTTAGCATCAGAGCGTATTAATAATAATATAGGAAATACTAATGCCCTGATGGTCATTTCGAAAAATCCTTTCTTAGTGAGCACCTAGAAGCCAAGAGGAACATAAGTGGTGAATTTCAAGTTTGTAGGCTTTACGGTTCTAGAGATTTTGGGATGATGCGTGAGTGATATTTTGCTTTTATATATATATATATATTTGTTTTCGGAGATTTTCGCGGGTATTTGTATGTGGATCTTTGGTTCTTCGGGTTTTCTCCTGCGTAGAGTTGGAAATATTTAGGCGACGTTTCGATGAAGTCTCATTCATCATCTTTAGGCTTGTGTCTTCGGCCTTGTGCTTCTCAGAGTGATGTGAGATTGCAGCTGCTTCTTTCTTTTAACTACTAGTGAGGGTGTGACTTGATTGGGTGGGGGCTTGGCTGTGTTCTGATTGGCTGGGGGTGTGTTCTCATTGGTTGGGGGGTTGGCTGTGTTCTGATTGGCTGGGGGTGTGTTCTCATTGGTTGGGGGGTTGGCTGTGTTCTGATTGGCTGGGGGTGTGTTCTGTTCTGGTGGGGGTTTGGTTGTACTCCAGTTAGTCTCAGTTGCTGGGGGATTTGAGCTGGTGAGCTGTGATCCTATTGTTTGGCTTCGCGTTCGTGGTCGTGCCACATCTTCATGGTAGGCATCAGTTCCCTTCATGTATGGGTTGGGGGGGTTTGAAGCAGGTAGTGATGCAGCTGTGGTACGGCTTCTGGTCCGTGGTCGTGTTTCATCTTCTGTGTGGATGTGAGTCTGCTTTCTGCGTGGAAGTGTGGTGGTAGTTTCTTGTGTGGCCCTCGTGGGTGTGGGTCTGGTGTCCTTTATGTTAGGTACTCTTTTGTTAATGAGGGCGGGTTTCCAAATGGCTGGTAGGCGGGAGGTGTCATCTCGTTTATTCATGCTGTGTGGGCGTTTTTCTATCTCTATGGCTTCTCGATTCTAGATTATACACACAAACCTATGATTCAACTCTTCCCCGTAAGTTAGGTTTTTATATAAAAGAGACTGACTTAAGGAAGCATTCACATAGACCAGGGTTTTTTAAAATGTGTTTTGCAAAAAGTGAGGTTCCCACAAGACAGCTTTCGCTCAAATATAGCCAGTTCTGTAGAGCTTTACGTCTTTATCAGAGGCTCCAGGAAAGGGCGTGTAGGGTTTAAAAAAAAGTTGTTCAAGGGCCATCTTTTCAAGCTTTAAAAAAGATTGAAAACCAGACTATAAACTATTCCTTTCTCAAGCTCAGAAAACCGGACTATAAACTATTCCTTTCTCAAGCTCAGAAATTGAACAATTCTAAAATGCCAAATTCCATTTGGTCTTATTGAAAAGTTTTTTTCCACCAGAGAAGAAATCGCCAGGGATGGCCTCCATTACTACTAAGCATGCAAAAAAGGGGAAAAAAAAAAGAAATGAATGAAAAGAACCGAACTTACGCATCGGGTTTCAATCCGTTGCAGAGTTCTCTGATATACTGTTTCCAAAGATCATGCAATGGGATAAACATCTCGTATCTGCCGAATAAGCAAAAAAGCAAGGACCAAATGCAACAATTGTCCCGGGCTTCTGTAAAGTATTTCACTGGAATGGAATTTGTTCTTGGTTTAACTACAAGTAGAACTATTCTTTTAAGCGAACTCTGGAGTCACGATGGCACTGCAAAATGACTGATCTTTGCATGGATGACTTGTCGCATTGTAGCATCCCTGCAGTCACATAATCAAAGTTACCAATGAAAATTTGAAAATTTAGGTTGCTAATAAACGTGAAAAAAAGAAAGAAAAAGAAAATTTAGGCTGCTTGACACCTTAGAGTAGACCATATTCTAACTCTATGGCAATTAAGCTAATTAACTGCTAATGTTGCTTCTGGCCTTTTCTTTTTCTATTGGATTCCACCTGCAGTGTTGACTGCTATAGGTGTCTTAAAATGAGGACTAATAGATTGAAAAAGTTTATTTTCCAAGGCAGTAATTGTCTTGAATCAAATGGTGCATTTGTGATTTAGTCCTATTTTTATTATTATAATTATTTTAATTTTTAAATACTTTGTAGTGTGATTGTGATGTGGTGTTTGGGGCACTGTGCTGGAGTAGCTTTCAAATTTCATTGTATTCGTGGAATGCAATGACAATAAAGGTATTCTATTCTAGGAGGGACTCAATCCATGGAGATAGGCTTCCAACCTCGTCTTCCTTTCTAAATTCAACAAGGGCAGGCCTTAAACTACACTTCAGACCTCTTTAAATCTTTTTAAACAAAGCAAAACAGTCACAGCTTTAAGAGAAAGCAGCTTAAAGTATTTTTTTTTTTAAATCACCTACTGCCCTCTTGTGGTAAACTACCATTGCAGAAAATATCACCAAAAATAAGCCATCACGGATTAGGGGTATGCTAGAAAACAGCTATATATGGGGGACAGTTTATTAGCAAGGATCCCCAAGAGAGGTGTGCAGTATTTGGATACAAAGGGTTTAAGAATCCGCAAAGGCACACTCACATACTTGTTGGGGTGGTGCATTTTTTTTTAACCTCCCTCTGGTGAGGAGCCTGGTCTAATGGCATGTGAGAACGACCTTGGGAGACAGGAGGAAAAAATGACAGGGAGGAAAAGGGTGGGATAAGAGGCAGCTTATTTGGCAGATGGAACAGGGGCATGGCAAGCATCTCAGAAGGAACTTTCCATAGTTTCTTGGACGTAAAGGTAGTGGGTAAGGGAACAGAGGTACTGTCAGACTTGCAAGATTCTGTTAATGGGACTTACGATAAAGTAGAAATAGTTCATCAGGGTATGGGACTACCTGGTAAATCTGACATCTATCTTGCAAGTCCAAAAATACATTTTTCTTGGTCCCCTTTACAACCCAAGAATTTAGAAAGGGTCCCTTCTGAGACATTTGTTTTTTTGTTTTTTTCTGTGGGCTCAGCAGCCTCTTATCTGTCATGTCCCTATTGGAGTCTGAATCTGAGGAGGAAGCCAAACAACTGACATGGAATGGGAGGGTGGCTCTGTTGACTGTGGAGGAGGCTGGGGAAGGGCAAAGTCCAGCTGGGCAGAGCAGAGAGCGATAGAACAAGGGAGAGGGAGTTCAGAGGAAGAACCAGGCCCACCCCCTCTTCATCCTAGGGCATGCAGGAAGGAATGGAGAAGAGAGCAACGTGGGTTGCGTGGCTTACGGGGGAGGAAAGGGCCCTGATTCCCTTCATTAGTCACAGCTGAGAAGACAGTTGATAAGAAAGACAGGCTGCGTGTGGCAGGCTGCTGGGAGCAAATGTGACTTTATCCTATGTTGTCATGGCTTATCTGTGTTCCTGGCATCTTCCCAACCGTGTGAGTTTTGCCGTGCCTTCATGTCTGAAATTCTTGCTACTGCCCTGCCAAACTAATTACTTCAGTTTGGCTTGTTTGAACTTTTAAGTTACAGTTTGTGTTGACCATGTTTTGGACTTAATTTTCTGCAGTCAAAGGCTGTTCCTGGGAGAGTTTTTCTCCAGCCTGAAGATAACCTGGACATGGGGGGCAAAGTTGGAGATAATAAAGGGACTCCTACTGATTATTTGACTGTATTGCCTTTGTGCCACGCCCCTTTGGGTCATCACACTTATCTACCACTTTCCTGCTTGTAGTTCTTCTTCCTGTCTCCCAAAGTAACTACCTACCATTACAGCCAGTCCCGGCTCTTGCTATCCCTGTGGCAATCAATCAATCAATCAATCAATCAATCAATCAATCACTCACTCACTCACTCACTCACTCACTCCAACCGAGTCCCAGGAGAACCAGCCTGCCTTTGTCACCTCTGCTGTTCTGGAGCAATCTCAAAGAGATGCATTTCTCGCCTCTCTTTGGCCGATAATCCTTTCCCCCGCTTGACTCTCTGCCGGGTCCTCCTCGGCTGTGGATGTTCAAGGACGACGGCTTTCCGGTTTAAGTGTTTCTCAATATCTTCCTCGCTCTTCCCGGGCATGCTGCGTTTCAGAAAGGCCTTAACAAAGGCCTCCGCCTTGTTGGATGCTTGTGGCTGAGAAAGAGAAAGGAAAGACGCATCTTGAGCAAAGTTTAAATTCTAATTTGGGGGTTGGTTATTCTTTACCCCCTTGGAAAGATTTTATTTATTAGATTTGTTAACTCCAAAAAGACTCCACACTTTGAATAATAAGTCCAATATTATCATTTTTTTTCTTTTATTAATAATTTTGTAATCCCTTACATTGGGGTGGAGTCGGGGCAACTGAAGGGAGCTCGAGAGTTTGCTGGCTGGATGCCCCTCCTGACGCCTATGTGGAGTTCACAGCAGACAATAATTCATTGAGCCCTGAGACAGAAATATCTGCCGCTGCCTAGGATTGAACTCATAGCCTCTTGATTGTGAAACTCCACCAATAGGCCACCATGCTGCTCAGATCCAATAGTATCAATTTTAAAACCATACTGATTGCCTGGACTCAAAGCAATCCTAATGTTTGCAAATGAGCAGCAATTCCACAGCTATCGTAACCCGAGTCCATAGTAGAAATTACACACAGTTGTCCTTCACCACTGCATTTGCAAGAGATTTTAGATGAGGGAGTGAGATGAAGACAAATTGATACTTTATAAAATTTTTGTTTAGTGAAACATATGTTGTTTCACCTTGGTGGTTCTGGGTAATCGACAAAAAAATAAATATAGTCAACTACTGTAGTTACTAGAATAGAATAGTTTATTGGCCAAGTGTGATTGGACACACAAGGAATTTGTCTTGGTGTAAATACTCTCAGTATACATAAAGAAGGAACATTCGTTAAGAATCAAGAATCATAATGTACAATACTTAATGATAGTCATAGGGTACAATCAACATCAAATCATACTAGGAAACAGAGGATACAAGCAACAAAGTTATAGTCACAAGTGGGAGGGGATGGGTGATAAGGAGTGATGAGAAGATTAACAGTAATTAGGAAATGTAAACTCCAATCTTGCTAAAATTTTTGAGCCTTCTCTCAAATTCTAATGGCCTTAAAATCCCACAAATATTTTCTTCCATGCGATAAACCCTGCCATGCTTCAATTGGCCTACCCATTGGTGTGGTCTTATTTTCTATAGGAATTAGTGAGAAATACCATTTTGTGTACTTTCATGGCATGATTTAAGGGGGTCACCACCAACGACTACTGAAGATCACATGTAGTCTAATGGACCTTACTTGTGTTTTGTGGTTTAAAGGTTTCTAAAGTCCCCTAAGGGACGTGATGGCTCAGTGGCTAAGATGCTGAGCTTGTCGATCAGAAAGGCCGGCAGTTCGAATCCCTAGCACTGCGTAACGGAGTGAGCTCCCATTACTTGTCCCAGCTTCAGTTCGAAAGCATGTAAAAATGCAAGTAGAAAAATAGGGACCACTTTGGTGGGAAGGTAACAGTGTTCCATGTGCCTTCAGCGTTTAATCATGCTGGCCATGTGACCATAGAGATGTCTTTGGACAGCGCTGGCTCTTTGGCTTTGAAATGGAGATGAGCACTGCCCCCTAGAGCTGGAAATGTATGTGCGAGGGGAACCTTTACCTCTAAAGTCCCAGAAAATTTGGAAAGTTAATTTCTGAGTAGACTTTCTGTTGATTCACTTTGTTTTCATGATAACCATAATTAATGTCCCACTTTCCACTGAAAAGTACACACCAAAGGTATTATCCACCAATACATTTGTTTCAGAGCTCAGGATCATGTATTGAGATTGGACAACTCTATAAAATTGAATTCATAAATAAGATAAAAATACCTGAAGGTTCACGAGTTTTGCTGTCGACTCGGGCAGCTGCTTATATAACACCTCTGGAAAATAAAATATAGAATTTACATTAAAAACAAAAATAAATAATGGATTATATAAATTAAGATGAATTTGTGGAAAATTAATGGAATGATATGATTTGATAAAATTTGCAAATATGACGAATACAAGAATATATAATTAATGAATGTAGAGAATGACAAAGAATAAAGAGAATGATGTAAAGTAATGTATGAGAATATAAAAAGGAAAATTGGTAATAGATAATGATGTAAAATTAGATCAGAAAGCTGTATCTGTGATTATGGTCCTGTTTGATTTAAAATGTTAAAAGCCTGGAACCACATGTTCACCTAAAGATATATTTAAAGAAATAAAAATAAAATTTTTTTGCAAACAACAACAACAAAGCAAAGTATATTGTTTCAGGGATATATCCATCTTTCTCCAAGGATGTTTGAAATTATGAAACAACACAGACCTAAACCATGTTGCTATAAAGACAGAACAGTTAGGGAAGATGAGATGTTCGCTCTTATGGCATATGACACCCAACAAAGCAACCCAGGTTATATTTTATGCCGGATTTTTCAAGATAAGGCACCCATGCCAAAGCCAACTCCCGTTATTTATTTTGTTACAGGCTTAAGGCCTCAGGTTGATGGTTTTTGTACAAAGATGTTTCCTGCCACATATGGATTTTTGTTTCTGTAGGCTGCAACAGGGAACACCAAATACTTTTTCAAAAAGGCCAAACCAAAAAAAAAAAAAAAAGGCAACTTTATTGTTTGAGTTGAAAAGTTACCAGAAAAAGTAACTTGTAAAATTTTAGCAAAAAAGAAATTTAATTGAGGAAATGACTATTGCTACTCTCTTACTGCCTTCTTTCTTTTTACATTTAATAGTCTTCCAGCATTCAGGGTGTGATACTTCTATTCACAGTAATCTCCTATAACCTCATCATTCCGCCTAAACACTTCTTTCTTTCTTTCTTTCTTTCTTTCTTTCTTTCTTTCTTTCTTTCTTTCTTTCTTTCTTTCTTTCTTTCTTTCCTTCTTATTCTTTTCTCTTTCTCTCATCTTTCTTTCTTTCTTTCTTTCTTTCTTTCTTTTTCTCTTTCTTTCCCTTCTTTCCTTCATCTTTCCTCATTCTTTCTCTCTTTCCCCCCTCTCTTTCTTTCCTTCCTTCCTCTCTGTCTCTTTCGTTCTTTCCTTTCTTTTGTTTTATGCTGCCTTAACTCCCATACAAGGTGACTTCTTGGCCTTACAGCTATGCTTAAATCCTCCTTTGGAAGATTCTAAATAAATTGAGCTCTCTAAATGTCTGAGTTACAACAAAACCTGAAGGATGTAACACAAAGTTGCAGCACAAAGTGTTTGTTTTCAGGATTGCAAGCCACTGCCACCCCCTCTTTACAAGCCAAGCTGGGCTCCTCCTTATATCTCAATAGCCAAACTGCACATAAACAGAATCCTCTTATAGAACAACAGAGTTGGAAGGTCATCTAGTCCAACTCCCTGCTCAAGCAGGAGAGTCTATTCCAAATATTAGCCTCTACTTAGGATCGAACTCACAGCCTCCTGATTGTGAGGTGAGAGCTCCACCTCTAGCCACCGGAAAAGGACTTACAACAGTTAGTGTAGTGACTGTTCAAAGTTACAACTGCATTGAAAAACGGGACTTATGACCATTTTTCACACTTATGACCATTGCAGCATCTCCACAATCACATGATCAAAACTCAGATGCTCGGCAACTGGTTCATACTTATGACCATTGCTGTGTCCCAAGGTCACGTGATCCCCTTTTGCGACCTCCTGATAAGCAAAATCATTTTCACTTAACAACCGGATTACTAACCTATCAACTCTGGTAAGAAAAGTCACAAAATGGGGGCAAAACTCCCTTAACAAAAGTCTCAACTCAACAACAAGAAATTTTTGGGCTCCATTGTGGTCATAAGTGAGGACTACCTGCACAAAAAGAGTACAAAAACAGTTCACCACCTTTCTTCTGAGTTCAGCCTACAGCCCAGGGCTTTCCAGGTGGTGTCCCATCTATGAGCTGACAGGTCTGATTCTCCAGTCCCAGGCGGTGCCCACTTCCAGACCAGACACATGCCTGGATTCCCTAATCCTGATTCTTCCCTAATTTCCCCTTTACACTTAATTAGCCCCTGGAAAGAATCTGGTTCTAAAAATTACATTTGCAAAGTCAGTTAATTCGGATTAAGGCTTCTTAGCTAAGGGGTAAAACAAAAAACAAAAAAACCCCAACCTACCCAATCCTGGATCAACCCTATAAAAACGACCATCTTTGCATCCCTTGCTAGAAAAGAGGCGCCAATTCCTTAATTACGCTTCCTTAAACCCAAACTGGAGTCACTTCGGATTAAGCGCTACTTTTCCCCTCTGCGCACGCCGGCACGGAAGAGAAGAGACCACGAATTCAGACTTTCGAAGGACTTACTCTCCATCTTTTTTGCCATCTCCGGCAAAAAAAAAAAAATGATCCTAAAACGCGAAAAAAAAATGCCGCAATCAGCCCCGACTGAAGAATCTTCCTCGCCTGTCCGCTTCACGGAGTAAAATAAAAAGCGCATGCGGAGCCACCACTCTCCGATAGGCTTTCGAAGGAAGAGAGGCGGAGGTAAGAAAACCGCCAATAAGAACAAAGTGCGGAGTGAGCGAATTACAGTACGTAGAGGTAGAAAGTGGGGACTTTCATGCCGGCTCAAGGATTCTGGGAGTTGAAGTCCGCAAACTCATAAACTCATCTTTTATACCTTGTGGTCTACATATATAAACGCGCATGCGTACATTTTATCTCGCTAATTCCCTCGCTTCGCGCTTTATTCTTACTGGCGGTTTTCTTGCCTTCGCCCCTCTTCCCTCTAAGCCTATCGGAAAGCGGCGGCCACGCATGCGCCTTTCATTTTACTTCGTGAAGCGGACGGGAGAGGGAAGGTCTTCAGGCTGAGTGAGGCTTTTCGCGTTTTAGGATAAATTGTTTGCCGGAGACGGAGAGTTAAGTCTTTCGAAAGCCTGAATTCGGGACCCCTCCCTCTCTGTGCCAGTGTGCTGGCTCAGGAACTCTGGGAGTTGAAGTCCACAAGTCATGAAGGGCCATCGTTCCTCACCTCTGCTTTACCCTCGAAGCCGTACGGGAGTATTTCTCAACATTTGGCTGTCTGGGGAATTCTGGGAATTGAATTCCAGGCGTCTTAAAAGCGGGCACGATTTTAAACAGCCCTGGTTTTTCGCTGCAGCGATGGGCATTGCCTTTTAATCTATAGGAAAGCCTTGGAGGTCTGTGTGCAATTCTCTCTCCCATTTCTACATAGGAATCTGGGGAAAGTTTGCATGTTTAAAATTATTTTTGGCTTGCATGGAAAAATAGAAATGTAAAAAAAAAAAAGAGGAGCTTTGTTTGAAATAATTATGATGCTAGTAAAAAACGTATTGAAGTTGAGCCTGAATTCTGGCTGGGGAATTCTGGGAATCGAAGTCCACAGGTCTTAAAAGTTGCCATGGCTGAGAAATACTATCCTAAACTTTCTCTTCTTATCATCATCATCATCTTTTAGCAACCCCATAATCCCTTGCGGGGTGGAGCCTGGGCAGCTGAATGGAGCTAGCTGAGTGTTTACTGGCTGGATGCCCTTCCTGTCACCAATAAGGAATTTTATACAGCAGATATATTCTCATTGTGCCCAGAGAGAGAAAACATCTGCCTCTACCTAGGATTGAACTCACAGCCTCCTGATTGTTAGGCAAGTGCTCCACCTTTAGGCCATGGCACTCCTAAACTTTCCCATCCTATATTCTGGGAAAAGACACATTCAATAATAACACGGCGGTATTTGTCCCTCTACAAAACAACTGCAATTCTCTGTTGCTGATGCACATCTAAGCTTTTTTAGTGATTGGCGCATTCATATCTGTTCAGGGGAGGGATGCAAAGGACTGGGAAGAAGCTCAGAAGGGCTGGATTTCATAATTCCTGCAGTCTTTCTGTCGGTCCGGTCTGCTAAGGAAAACAGGTTTTAGAGTGTCTGCAGCAAAATATTGCAGTATGAAGCACCTCGGCGTAGGCTGGAGCCCAGTTAGCCAGTAATGAGATGGGCAGTTAAAAAGTATGAATTATAAACAAACAAATACTAAAAGTAAATAAAGAATATATTAAAGAAAAGAAAAAGTGCTAAAACAAATAAGGAAAAAGAAATAAATCTGATCTTCTTAAGACCAGATACCAACAAGCTTTTATCATTTTTCTCTCTTTAAAATTGCATTCTATAGTTTTTTTTCCTTCCCATATTCAATCCTTTTTCATTAACTGATCCAGAAATCACTATGGGTAGTCTTTGGCTCGCAACAGTTCACTTAGTGACCATTTGTTTTGAAGTTACGACGACACTGAAAAAAGTGACTTATGATCTTTTTTTCCCAACCGTTGCAGCATCCCAGGGTCACGTGATTTATATTGGATGCTTGACAACTGACTCACATTTATGACAATTGTGGTCCCGGGGTCATTTTGCGAACTTTGGACAAGCAAAGTCAATGGGGAAGCCAGATTCACTTAACAACTGTGTTACTAATTTAACAACTGCAGTGATTCATTGAATAAATGTGGCAGGAAAAATGGTAAAACAGGGCAAAAGTCACTTTAAAAAACTCTCACTTAGCAACATAAATTTTGGACTCAATTGTGATGGGAAGTTGAAGAATACCTGTAGTTCATTTTTTATCATTTTCAGCAAAGTGTCCATAAAAAAGTTTCCAATTAAAGTACCTATTAATTTTGTATTTAATCAAACAAACCAGTTTGTCATTGTCAGATTTTGCACCTGAACAGATAACAACAACAACAACAACAACAACAACAACAACAATAATAATAATAATACATATTTATTTATATACCGCTCCTCTCCTGAAGGACTCGGAGCGGTGCACAGCCATACAATTAAACAATTAAAAACAATTAAAAGATTCTGTCCTCTCCAGAATAGAATAGAATAGAATAGAATAGAATAGAATACTTTATTGGTCAAGTGTGATAGGACACACAAGGAATTTGTCTTGGTGCAAATGCTCTCAGTGTACCTAAAAGAAAAGATATATTCCTCAAGAATCATCAGGTACAACACTTAATGATACTCATAGAGTACAATAAGCAATCAAATCATACTAGGAAACAGTCAATATAAATCATAAGGATACAAGCGACAAGTTACAATCATACAGTCACAAATGGGAGGGGATGGGTGGTAAGGAGTGACGAGAAGATTAATAGTAATAATGCAAACTTTGTAAATGGTTTGACAGTATTGAGGGAATTATTTGTTAAGTAGAGTGATGGCATTCAGGAAAAAACTGTCCTTATGTCTAGTTGTTCTGGTGTGCAGTGTTCTATAGCATCTTTTTGAGGGAAGGAGTTGAAACAGTTTATGTCCAGGATGTGAGGGGTCTGTAAATATTTTCACAGCCCTCTTTTTGACTCATGCAGTATACAGGTCCTCGATTGAAGGCAGGTTGGTAGTAATTGTTTTTTTCTGCAGTCCTAATTATCCTCTGAAGTCTGTGTTTGTCCTGTTGGGTTGCAGAACCAAACCAGACCGTTATAGAGGTGCAGGTGACAAGACTCCTGGAAAAAGGTACATTTTGTTCAATACTTTCTAAATCCAGAACAAAGTATAGGTTAATGTCCTCCAAATTAACCCATGGAAAAGACCAGGTTTTGTTGTCATATGAGAGGTCAATCCATTCCTTTCCCATTTTTAAATCTTTCAGAATTCTGTGCCATGTTTTGCTACTAACCCCCCCCCCCCCTAAAAAATCTGCTGCAATCTATTTATTCCTTTGCCTTTTAATTCGATCTAACCCCTTGAATGGCTGCCTCCGTTAAGAACAGCCGCATTTTTCATGAATGGAAAATCAAGATAAGTGAGATTGGTCTTTGGAGTCATATGAGTGCTCCTTCATTGGATTTATGTCATAATTTGTGAAGCATTTAAGGCATTAGCAGTCAAATCAGTATTGGCAATACCAGGCTGTAAATCCAATGATCCAGACTAAATTGGTGCCTGGGGAAAGCCAATCTCTTCCAGCAATTTCACATCTTCATTCTTTTCCAGATGAGCTAGAATTTATCATGGGATGAAGGATGCTTAAATGTCCTCTTCTCTTTCCCTGGGGATTATTCCACGCGAGAGATGAAGCACGGTCAGAAAATAATTGCAAGGTCTTTATTGTCACTCACACAAGCATCACATATTGGATAGCACAGGCGAATCCATAGCTTGTATCTGCCAAGAAAATCTCAATTTGAAAATTCTTGCTTTCTTGATGGACACAAGAGTGAAAAAAATACTGTAGGCCACGTCTTCATCGTTGACGGCTTCATCCTTAACTTCTCCTCCAGAACTGGCCGCCATCCCTTGAATGGTCAAAACAGTTAGCTGGTGCTCCAGTTGAGTTTTTCTTAAGGGTTTTTGCATTTTTTTGAGGAGAGCGGAATAAGATAATAAGAGTTGGAAGGGACCTTGGAAGTCTTCTAGTCCAACCCTCTGCTCAAGCAGGAAATCCTATACCATTCGAGAAAAATGGTTGTCCGATCTCTTCTTTAAAATCTCCAGTGTTGAAGCACCCACAACTTTTGGAAACCAGTCGTTCCACCGATCAATTGTTCTCACTTTCAGGAAATTTCTCCTTAGTTCTAGGTTGGATCTGTCTATGATTAGCTTCCATCCATAGTTTCTTCTCCTGCCCTCAGGTGCTTTGGAGAATAGTTTGACCATCCTGTCTTTTTTGTGGCAGCCCCTTAGATATTGGAACACTGCTACCATGTCACCCCTAATCTTTCTTTACATTAAAGTAGGCATTACCCAATTCCTGCCACTGTTCTTCCTATGTTTTAGCCTTCATCTTCGCGACTCTTTCCACTCTTTCTAGATATCTCAACATCTTGTATAGGTTGGAAAAGAAGGAGACCAAAACGAAGGATTATACATAGGATGTGGTTGCACGATTCTGTCTGTAGCCAGAAAGCAGTGATGAAATTGTGGGTGGCAAAGCATCATAGCACTTTCCTTTCAAAAGAATGGAGGATGCCAAGGAAAGCCTTACCTGGCATAGGACCAGGTTATAGAACCATCTTCCTTCCGTTACGGTCGCCTGTCCCACCAGGCAAGATAGGGAAGGTATGTTGCAAACACTGTTAATTAAAGAACTCTTGACTGGCGGGGTCTCTGCCGTTGCCTCTACAAGAATGAATGAATGAATGGATGGATGAATGAATGAATGAATGAATTCTTTATTGGTCAAGTATGATTGGACACACAAGGAATTTGCCTTTGGTGCATACGCTCTCAGTGTACATAAAAGAAAAGATACATTCATCAAGAGTCAAGAATCATAAGGTACAACACTTAATATAGGGTACAATAAGCAATCAAATCATATTAGGAAACAGTCCATATCAATCTTAAGGATACAAGCGACAAAGTTACAGTCATACAGTCACAAGTGGGAGGGGATGGGTGATAAGGAGTAATGAGAAGATTAATAGTAATAGTAGTGCAGACTTTGTAAATAGTTGGACAGTGTTGAGGGAATTATTTGTTTAGCAGAGTGATGGCTTTTGGGAAAAAACTGTTCTTGTGTCTAGTTGTTCTGGTGAGCAGTGCTCCATAGCATCGTTC
This sequence comes from Bungarus multicinctus, assembly GCA_023653725.1. Taxonomy (NCBI): domain Eukaryota; kingdom Metazoa; phylum Chordata; class Lepidosauria; order Squamata; family Elapidae; genus Bungarus; species Bungarus multicinctus. The sequence goes on along the minus strand of CM042839.1, from coordinate 8,929,697 downwards.
TGAGGGTAGGAGTTGAAACAGTTTATATCCAGGATGTGAGGGGTCTGTAGATATTTTCACAGCCCTCTTTTTGACTCGTGCAATATACAGGTCCTCAATGGAAGGCAGGTTGGTAGCCATTGTTTTTTCTGCAGTCCTAATTACTCTCTGAAGTCTGTGGCTGTCCTATTGGGTTGCAGAACCGAACAAGACAGTTATAGAGGTGCAGATGACAGGCTCAATGATTGTTCTGTAGAACTGTTTCTGCAGCTCCTTGGGCAGTTTGAGCTTTCTGAGTTGGCGCAGAAAGAACATTCTTTGTCGTGCTTTTTTGATGACATTTTTGATGTTAGGTGTCCACTTTAGGGAATATTCTCCCCATGGAGGTAAGGCTGGCCCCACTCTTCTAGCCTTCCAAAAAGGAGTTAAAACTTGGATCTCATGTGGGGAGCCTAAGAAGAGCATTCAGCCATGGGAGCACCTTCCCTTCCCCTTTTAATTAATTTTTGCAGTGTTTCATCATCATTGTCACTTTCTAATTTTTAAAAAATATTTATGTATTTTTAAAATATTTTAATCCTTTTACACTGCCCATAGTCCCTGCCTGAGGGAGATGGCCCCTTCAGAGATGCAAAATAAAATAAAATAAATTTTAAAAAAATTGAAAACAATTCATGAACTCATGCAGAGGGCTCATATTTAAAGGGGGAGACAAAATCCAATATTCTATCTCTAGTGGATTAAATACAGTAATAAAATCAAGATTCCATTCATAACAAAGTGGAAAGCAAGAAAAGCCACCTGTTGCAAATGCTGTATACAAAGCCTTCATGGAAAAAAAAAGAAAATTGACTTTGCGGAGTGGTTCTAAACTTGATTTTTAATTCAGGGCTGAATATCAATATTTATGGCTTACGTACTTTGAATTTGTTACAGCAATGCAGGTGAATGTGTCTACAAAAGCCACAAACATTTTATTCCATATAACATAAAGTCCACAAAAGCAGGCAGAGTTTTGCCATTTTAAAGATGTCACTTGTCCACCATCTTGTCTTCAGAATTGAAAATCGGGCTAAAAAGGTGTTATATGGGCATTTTGCCTCTTTTTCTGAAAAAACTGTCCATATTTCTGTTTCCCATTTCTCATTTGTCTTTAATGTTCATGGGTTTTAATTTGTAACCGTTGTGCTTTTGCACTAGAGGGCAGAGTGTGATAAGTTTTGGAAGTTGAACAAATAATTGGACACCGCCCAAACAGAAGTGCATTGGTTATAGGTTACTTAAACTTCTGCAAAAATCCAGGAACCAAGGGTGGATATGAGAAAGGAAGATACATTTTAAAACACATTGAAGACTGAAGCTGATATATTCCTAAGTGGTCTGATTGATAACAATTTGCTTAAAAAACCAGAACTTCAGTATTGTGTATTTCATAATTGATGATTTTCGGACCACAGACCAGAAACAATGGTCTTAGATTGTTTAGGAATTTCAATTGGATTGAGGCTGGCTTATTCTTTTATTATACGTCTCTTCAAAAGATGATGAAGTGTTCAGGAAGGGAAGAGGAGTGAAGGGAAGGAGATAAATGGATAAAAGGAGAAGAGAAGGAGGTAAAGAAGCAAAATAAGGGGAAATAGAGAAATAATGAAGAAGGGAAGAGAAAAAAAAATCAAAGATGATAATAGGAACTCAACTGTACAAATTTCAAGTTTATTAAGTTTCATTAAAGAACCTCAATTGTACAAATCATGTCTGATTGCAGTTGCTAAGAATCTCCTTAGGACATCACCATAATCTATGTTGAAAGAGCCACGACCACAGACCAGACCTATAAGAAGCATAAAAATAGTGTTAAAATATGTCCAAGAAAGCCTTCCTAAATAATTTAGATATCCCTTCCATCAAAATGTACCAGAGTTTATTAAGCTACCTTACTGTATCTTGAACATAGAATGAGACAGATTCCCACCTTCTTTTAATAAATCCTTTGCAATGGTAATCCTCTAATCTGGTAACGACCCTAAAAGCTGTGTAAGCTACTACAGACTCATCTGTCATGAATACAAACTCAAAGCAGTCCAGACAAAAGAGACTGCAGGCTATAATCTTTATATCCTTATCTTTATATATCCACTTACAATCCATTGGATTTCAGATTTCTTCATGGGCAAGTTTTTTTTCAGTATTAGAATTTGGATGGTCCCTACCCTACTACATATCAAACTTCAAAGGAAGCTTGGAAATTCTCTGATACTGCATGAAATTTCAGAATTTTACTGCTGTTGTTTTCTTGAGATTCCAAGTGAGTGTTTTTTTTAATGGTTAAATAAGAACAACCCTTGTTTATAATGGAGCTATATGTTCAAAAGGAAGGGCATTGCTAGATATTTAAATGTTTTTGTATTTATACAAGTATTGGCAGACAAAAAGGCAGTCAGTGTATCTCGTTCTTGTTTTTTCTTTGTGTCCTTGTTCTACAACATATATTTAAGGAAACAGATTCATTTGTCTTTGATGACACTTTTTCTGAAAAATCTGACTTTCTGCAACAAGCAAACCAAGCAATGTATTTTGTATATTCTTTCTTTCTTTCTTTCTTTCTTTCTTTCTTTCTTTCTTTCTTTCTTTCTTTCTTTCTTTCTTTCTTTCTTTCTTTCTTTCTTTCTTTCTTTCTTTCTTTCTTTCTTCCTTCCTTCCTTCCTTCCTTCCTTCCTTCCTTCCTTCCTTCCTTCCTTCCTTTCTTTCTTTCTTTCTTTCTTTCTTTCCCTTCCTTCCTTCCTTCTCTCTCTCTCTTTGTTTTTATTCTCTTTCTCCTTCCCTCCCTCCTCTTCTTTCATTCTATTTGTCTGTTTTATATGGCCATCAAACAGTGGAACTCTGGGTTGCCATATAAATTTTATAAAATAAATATAGGAGATATACAACATTTAGAGTGTATCTTTCTTTTTGGAAGTTCAAGTGATAGACTTTGAGAATCTTTCTTACTCTTAACCTCAAAATAATAATTTTGAGGAATTTCTAGTTGAAAGAGTCTTCTTATTCTAAAATCATCTCATGTGCTTTGTGTAGAGATTGGAACCTGGGCTTCTCCAGGAGAAGATATTTTTAATTTCTCCAGGCCAAAGATGAACACTATTACTAACAATGACAATAAGAATCGTACATCAAGCACTTTTCCTAATAATAATAATAACATTTGATTTCTGGGCTGGATTAAGTTATTCACCAATTATTGGATGTCGATTTCTCTTTTCTCCCTTGATATTGCAAGTTCAAGAGCAGCAAAGCGATTCAGTTAATCCCTAAAGTCTTTGGGTTGACCTTATAAATCATTCTAATTATTGAAGCTAAATAGGCTGTAGAAAGAGATCAGCTGAAATTATGGCATTTAATATTGCAGTGCTGTATGTTCATTAAGGAAGGGAATTATATTAGCCAACTCTGAGGTTCAGTGCAGAGGAAGAAGAGAGCAATTTAACAGAATGCTTTTAGCAAGGAATTATATTTTGCTTTTGTTTTTTACAAATCCAGATAAGGGCTTCTAGTGTACAAACAATGGATGCTTTGGAATATATAAAACCAAAGGAAACACAAGACTTGGAGTCTTCTGTGTATGTGCTTTTAAGTCTTGTTGGTTCTTGTATATGGCCCTCCAGATGTTGTTGAAGTTAACTCCTCTATGGCTATACATAACATGACTCTTAGTAAAGAACAACGGGAGTTATTGCCCAAATAACATCTGGAGAATGACTTATACCTACCACCAATCTGGAAAATTCAGTCTAAATAACTCCAAGAATGCCACCTCAACTTAGCCAAAAGAAACTCGGTGTAGCAAACTAGCTATTGTCCATTGAATGGCTATTTCTTTCAAAACACTCTAGGTTTCATAAATATTCAGTAATTAGCACTTGTAAATTTTGGTAATAATCACAATTTCAGTTCTGAAAAGTTTAAATTAACACATCTGGAAGCTGTGTTTGCAACTTCATCTTAACATTTTCACAGGTGCTCTATTCTTTCCTGAGAATATATTAGAAATACGCTAATAAATTAGAAAACCACTAATAAATTAGAGGCCAGTTCTAAAGGGGTGGGTTTAGTTCAAAATATAAAATATTTGGTCCAAAGGATCTTTGTTCTGACATCACTTAATTCCATAAAGAAAAGGATCAGAACCAAGGACAGTTCCAGGACTTGACAGAGTCTAGAAAGAAGTCTTTGTAAAGAAACAAAACTTGTCCCAAAGGTGCTTTTTCAAAAGCCAACTAGCCTTTCTTTCTTTCAAAAGAATATAAATCCTTCCATTCTCCACCATTCAGTCAGAACCAAAGAAGCTTCTTGGATGAGAAGCGAAACATTTTCAAGGAAAAAAAACCCAAGAGAGTCCAGTTGCGTTTTGAAAAAGCACCTTTGGGACAACCATGACCCGGATGATTGAGAATCTCCACACACATTCATCCAAAACCTGGTAGTCATCAAAATATAGGCATCATAAGATCCGTGGTGGCACAGTGGTTAGAATGCAGGATTGCCGGCTGACTCTGCCCACAGCCAGGAGTTCGATCCTAATCACCTCAATGTTGACTCAGCCTTCGATCATTCCGAAGTTGGTAAAGTTGGCAGTAGATTGTTGGGGGCAGCATGCTGACTTTGTAAACTGCTTTGGCAGGGGTGGGATTCTACTGGTTTGGGCCGGTTCTATAGAACTGGTTGTTATGATTCTGCACCGTTTGGAGAACCGTGCAAATGGTGCCTCTGGCTAGCCCCACCCTTCTCCGCCCTCCACCTTCCCTCCCCGCCCAGTCAGTCCTTATTGTGCATGAATGCCATCGTATGCATACCCGACATCGCTGACTGCGTTCTCCCCCACCCAGTCACTCCTGAAGGTATTTCTTTTCTCCCCTCCCAATGATCAGCTGTTCCGATGATCAGCTGTGCCGGGATTCCCCTCGCTATCTTACTGGTTCTCCCAGGAGGCTTCTGTGAGGTCCAGGTGGCGAAAAGGATCAAATCCGTCTCTATTCAGGGACCTTTCCCTCAGATTCGGAACACCGGTGGTGGATCTCTTCTCCACTCCTCAAAACGCCCAAGTTGCCAGATTCTTCACCAGGTTTCCTTGCCAGGGAGCGGAGGGGACCAAGGCTCTTCGGTGCAGATGGCCCAAGGGTCTCCTCTACACCTTTCCCCTGCTTCCCATCATTCCGGCAGTAATTCGGAAGATGTTAGTGGAACAAGCAGAGCTCCTCCTCCTGGCACCCTATTGGCCAAGGAGGCCCTGGTTTGCGGATCTAGTCAACCTATCTGTGGCTTCTCCTTGGAGGATCCCAGCCCATCTAATCTCCCTGCTCCATCCAGAGCCCCGGTGGCTCAAGCTGACCGTGTGGCGCTTGAACGGCAATGCCTAGAGGAGGCTGATCTCCCAGAAAGGATCATCCTCACTATCCTGGCATCTCGCAAACCTTGTGTGCTGTGTCCCCCCCCCCCACCTCCATGTTTTGCCTTCCTGGGAGCAAAAATGCCCCCCCTCCCCAGAAGGCTTCTCTGACGTCCAGGAGGTCCCAAAACAGGCAAAAAAACAGGGTGGCGGTATCCCTGCAAAAAAAAAAAGAAAGAAAAAAGGCCACGCCCACTCAGTCACATGGTCACACCCACCTAGCCACACCCACCGAACCGGTTGTTAAAAAATTTGAATCTCACCCCTGCGCTTAAGGGCTGTAAAGCACTATGGAGCGGTGTATACATCTAAGGGCTGTTGCTATCACGGTATAATCCGAGAGTCAGAAACCAAAGCTGCTTTTCTTGTGTCAACGGCATTTTTTCCCCCCCAAAAGGCATCCCCTGAGTTAAAATGCTGCAAACATGTCTTCCTCTGATTTTCAATGATGGCGTTCTCGTTCCTAATCAATTTTGGCATGTTTCTCTTCCTGGTCTGCTGAGCCCAAGAAACATTTGTAAACCTGGCAAAATGCATTCGAAATGTCAACCTCGCTGCTAAGGACTTTCGACTGGCAAAGCAGTTAAGTCTCTCTTCAGTGGAGGAATATTTCTTCTTCTTAATCCCCAAACCAGATTTCTTTGACGTCGGAGAAAAAGAAGCGAAAATCCATATTATTCCTGAGCTGTGAATTTTTTTCCCCAGAAAACGGACAGCATCCCTGCCCTCCTCTTTTCTCGGGCCACATATTGAAAGTTGAGGTTGCCCGTGGCCAGTCATTTGATAGCAAGCATAGATAGCATTTGTTGCAAGAACAGTTTAAATCTGCTTTTAGATCCCTTTGCATTACCCACTTCATTGGACTCCAATTATGGGGGAATGAAAGGTGTTAAGTGATTTACCAGTGGGAATCACTCATGGCTGCATCGCAGTTAATGATTAAGTCAAATGAATTGCAAGGAAAGCTAAACACTGCCAGTGGATTGCTCTTGAGGGACGGTGGGGTGTAAGGTTCAAACTCACCATTGACCTAAGAATATTCAGTTGCTGTGGAAAAAAAATCAGTTTTGGGGTTGTCTTCTCCTTCTCCTTCTCCTCCTCCTCCTCCTCCTCCTTCTCCTCCTTCTCCGCCTCCTTCTCCTTCCCCTCCTCCTCCTCCTCCTCCTTCTCCTTCTCCTTCTCCTTCTCCTTCTCTCCTCTCCTCCTCCTCCTCTCCCTCCTCCTCCCTCCTCCTCCTCCTGCTCCTCCTCCTCTTCTCCTCCTTCTCCCTCTCTCCTCCTCCTCTCCTTCCTCTCCTCCTCCTCCCTTCTCCTTCTCCTTCTCCCTCCTTCTCTCTCCTCCTCCTCCTCCTCCTCCTCCTCCTCCTTCCTCTCCTCCTCCTCCTCCTTCTCCTTCTCCTCTCCTTCCTCCTCTCCTTCTCCTTCTCCTTCTCCTCCTCCTCTCTCTCCTCCTCTCCTTCCTCCTCTCCTTCTCTCTCCTCCTCTCCTCCTCCTCTCCTCCTCCCTCCTCCTTCCTCCTCTCCTTCTCTCCTCCTCCTCTCCTCCTCTCCTTCCTTCCCTCCTCCTCCTTCTCCTCCTCCTCCTCCCTCCTCTCCTCCTCTCCTTCTCCTCCTCCCTCCTCCTCCTCCTCCTCTCCTCCCTCTCCTCCTCTCTCCTCCTCTCCTCCCTCTCCTTCCTCCTTCTCCCCTCTCCTCCTCCCTCCTCCTCTCCTTCTCCTTGCCCTTCTCCTCCTCCTCCTCCTCCTCCTCCTCCTCTCCTTCTCCTTCTCCTTCTCCTCCTTCTCCTCCTCCTCCTCCTCCTCTCCTTCTCCTCCTTCTCCTCCTCCTCCTCCCCTCCTCCTTCTCCTCCTCTCCTCCTTCTCCTTCTCCTCCTTCCTCCTCTCCTCCTCCTCCTCCTCTCCTCCTCCTTCCCTCCTCCTTCTCCTCTCCTCCTCCTCCTTCTCCTCCTTCTCCCTCCTCCTCCTTCCTCCTCCTCCTCCTCCTCCTTCTTCCTCTTCCTCCTTCTCCTCCTCTCCTCCTCCTCCTCCTCCTCCTCCTCCTCCTCCCCACCCCCGTTTATGTACACCTTGTATAAAGATTAGCTCTTTTCATAACTCTGCTGTGCAGGTGAGCAGATGGCAAGCTTATGAAATCCACCTTCTCCCCCACCACTAGTGCTTCGGCGACTACAGCCTGCTGCAAAAAAAGTATACGGTTTCAATGGAAATATGTTGAGCCTCGGAATTAGTTTTCAGGGCTATTTGCCTTTTTTCTGTAGTTACTTCCACGCCGTATAATTTATGGGGCGGGGGGGGGGGAGAGACGGATGGTCAGGAGGAAAGCCGGCAAGGAAGAATCACGTAGTTATTGCAATTTCTATAGAATTAGGCGTCTGAAATAATTTCCAGTCTACAGCAGATTATTTAACCAGAAAATCCAGATTTATCTTCTTCCCCTGCCTGGCCTACTGAAAAAATCCTATTATCAGTGGATTATTATCTTGTCTGTGCAGTGCACGGTCTAAGAAGGCCTACAGCCCTTCTGTTCAACCTTTCTCGTGTGCTAACCTCCCCCCCCCCCCCCATTTAGCTATATTGGATTTCAGCTTCCCCCTCCCTCCCCTCCCCCATCATCCCCACACCTAGGTGGAAGCTGAACTCCACCCTGTCTAAAAGGTCAGCAAACGGGAGTCTCTTCCCACCGACAAGCTGCAGGCGAACCAGAAGTCTATAATCTCAGCCAGACCCATTCCAGGGAACGAAATAATTCCAAATATCAACTTTTATTGCATTCCTCCCTTCCCACACGCAGCCTGTCTCATGGGAAGGTGTGTCTAGGGTGAGCAACTCCTGCGCTTTCAGTGTCGTGACTTAAAAGGCCCTGGGGTGGCTTGCAACCAATCTTTTCTTTTCTCTCCTCCTGCCTTTCTGCAAAAGCCACCGGCAGCCACACATGGGTGCCAAATCGAGCGAGGCAGGGACTGGCCTTTTCACGGCGGTGTGCTTCTGCTTGGGGTCTCGGCTGTGCCGCACTGCAGTGAAGAAGTTTTAAATTAACCCTGGGTAATGATCCCAAAACTTGCTGGAATCGCCCATGCGCACTTACGATCGTGATGGCAAACCTCCGGTTTCTGCAGAAGAGGAGGCTAATGGGATATGTTTTCCTTCGATGAAAGTGCTGAGTTTTATGGGGTTTGGAACCCAACGGCGGACCTTTTATTTTATTTTAATTTTTTTAGAGCGGGTGAAGAAAGGCACTGAAGTCTTTGGATTTGCAACGTCTGATGTTTTCCTGGCGTTGCCAGTGAGGCCTGGGAAGACAACAGTTCCACTGATGCATATTTACCCTGCTCATATACTGATTTTTAAGAACAGTAAAATTCAGGAATATTTAAGAAAGTTAAAATCTCCCCAAGGTCATCCTTGCTTAACGACTGCTTGAAGTTATGACAGTCCTCCCCAGAGCAAATTATGACCTGTTTTAGAAGTTCTGATGGCCACACAGCGGATGACAACCTGTAGTCATGTCATTACATTTTGAGTTGTTGATGCCATCCGTCTTGCAAACTTGCAGCATTCTTTCTTCTGGCCATGTATATGCATACATTCGAATTACACTGTGATGTTTCTCTGTGTCATATATGTGTGTTTCTGTGGGACTATGCATAATGGTTATCCTTTAAGAGCTGAATGCAACAAAACTTTATTTTAATGTATGCTGATTAGTGTCAGTTTAAAGTGACAATGAAGATTCTATTTTCTAATCTACTCTTATTCTATTCTTATTCTATTCTACTCTACTCTTATTCTACTCTTATTCTATTCTACTCTTTCTGTTCTACTCTACTCTACTCTACTCTAATTCTACTCTACTCTACTCTACTCTACTCTACTCTACTCTACTCTAATTCTACTCTATTCTATTCTGGCATTTACTTCTGGTTTCCATCAAAAAACACTCTTAGGTGAATATGAGTTTGCATAATGACTGTAGTGTTTGCTTAAAGTTTGCTGCAAAAAAAAGAGAAGTAACATCAGGGATAGTAATGTGGTGACCCGTTGAACAACTTTCACCACTTACGACCACAATTCTGGGATCATTAACACCCACAAGTTAAATATGTGGCTGAAAAACGCATTGAATCCTGTGAGATTTATTTTTTTACTTTGCACCGCAATGTGCATGACGGTATCACGGCTTCTACCGGCCGTCTATAACTATTTATCCGTTATCTGTCCTCTTCCATCCTCATGTTCTCCAACCATACACATTGGTGACCTTGTAGGACATCCTCTTGGAAATGGTCTTGTGCCCTTTTTCCTCCTTCAGGCCAAAAAGCCAGCCTGTTCTGGCCAGGACGCCTGTCTAATTTACCTCTTTCTTGTTTTTCCTGTGAAGACATATTTGGATGTCTTCAGATTTGGGATTTCCTAACTCTTGTTTCGGCTCACCTGTCTCAGGTGACCTACACGGAAACAGTCATGCTTTCAACAGGGGGAATTGAAAAGAGAGACGCCCTTTGCTTTTTTTTAGCTCATGCTTCTTTTGGCAGCCGAACATGTCCTGTCTCTCCAGAAAGCTCCTCGCTTCCTTGTTTTCCAACAGAGTGATCAATAGTCACTACCAGCGCTTCTTGTTCTGGATCATTGCCTGGTATAGTTATTACTCTGTCTGACTTTAAATTGAGACAAACACACCATGGGCAGAATTTGCTAAGCGCTCATTGTCTGCTGTTCCCCATAATCTGAAGGGAAATGTTGGCGTAAAGGAACCGCTTCCATTGCATAATTTGTGTGTGTGTGTGTATGTGTGTAAGACTCAAGACCAAATTTGTCCTGAAAGGAGAAAATGCCTTAAAGATCCAAAAGGCAGCAAAAATTTGGAAGCCAGGTTATCGTGTCTGTGATGCATCTATCTTCTGCTCGATCTGCAGGCAGTCAAGCGGACTCTCGAATGCAGCAATAAAAGATGAAAAATAATGAGCGTTTATATATTATTATACAGATAGTCTTCAACTTACAACAGTTCATCTACTGACGATTCAAAGCTCCAAAGGCACTGAAAAAAAGTGACAATTTTTGATCATTTTTCACACTTATGACTGATGCTGCATTTCTATGGTCATGTGGTCAAAATTCAGACAGATACAGATTAGATACAGATACAGATTAACAGAGTTGGAAGGGACCTTGTAGGTCATTTAGCCCAATCCCCTGCCCAAGCAGGAATTCCCACACCATTTTTGACAGATGGCAGCCAAGTCTCTTCTTAAAAGCTTCCAGTGATGAAGCTCCCACAACTTCTGAAGGCAACTTCTATTCCATGGGCTGATTGTTCTCACTGTCAGAAATTTTTTCCTTATTTTCAGGTTGAAATCTCTCCTTGTTCATTATTCCATTATTCCTTGTCTGGCCTTCAGGTGCTTTAGAAAATAGCTTGACCCTTTTCCTCTCTGTGGCAGTGCCTCAAATATTGGAATACTGCTATTCTGTCTCCCCTGGTCCTTCTCTTCACTAGACTAGCCAGGCCCAGTTCCTGTAACCGTTCTTCATATTTTTTAATCTCCAATCCAATCCCCTAATCACCTTAGTTGCTCTTCTCTCCACTCTTTCTAGAGTTTCAACATCTTTTTTATAGCATGGTGACCAACACTGGATGCAGTACTCTTAAGCATGGTCTTGGCATACACTTGGCAACTGACTCATATTTATGACCGTTGCAGTGTCCCAGAGTCTTGTGATTCACTTTTGCGACCTTCTGACAAGCAAAGTCAATGGGGAAACTGGAATCATTTAACAACCATGTAGCTAATTTTAACAACTGCAGTATAAAACAACTGTGTAAAATGGAGCAAAATTCACATAACAAATGTCTCACTTAGGAATAGAAATTTTGGGCTCAGTTGCGGTTGTAAGTTAAGGACTCCCTGTATAAAGGTATAATAATTCCCTGCCTTCTGGAAAGGTGTGAAAACATGGCTCTGCAGCCTTGCCTGGGACATGTGGAGAGGCATGATGCAGCCCTGGGACTAGTTGGCATCCTGGAAGCCTCTCTCTGTCTTTTAGTTAATTTTTTAAACATTGTTTTCATTGTCTCTGCATCCTTTTAATTTCTACAGATTGTGTAAAAAGAAACCTGGGCTCTTCTAGGAATGACCATAAATAGTCCACTGCTGGGAAAGACTCCTGGCATGATTTTTTTTTCTGTTTTCATATTTTATTGAACACCCCCAGAGCCGCTCTGTGAGGTCTGTAGGAGATTCCAAGAATGTGATAAATAGATAAATAAATTACAGTAACCCTTTCTAAAATTGCACCAGTACTAGAAATGATTGTGCACGGTCCTTGATGCTCAGATCAGCTGTCTGAGCTTGTTTATTTTCTTGCAGACGTTTCATTACTCAACCAGAGAGCATCATCAGTGCTAGCACCTAACACTGATGATATTATCTAGTTTGGTAATGAAATGTCTGCAAGAGAATAGCAACCAAGGATCCCACAATTCAACCCTGAGCTACACGTATCCTCTTCTATAAAATGTGTAGCAAATTCTCTTCTTTATTGTTGTCTTTCTAGATAGTTGTCATCTCTGAAGTGAGCCTGGCCAAATCACCTTGGAGGCTTCAGGGTTGTCAGACAGCAGTGGGAGGGGAAAAATACTTAGACGAGATTTGGTAACCATAACCATAAATTTTCCTGTGGGAACCAAGGACATTCTCACAGGTGGATGGCCAGAGGAGGAGGCAGTAACCCAGCAACTGCCCAGCACCTGGATTGGACATTGTGACTTGAGGGGTGGGGAAGAATGGGAAAATGTTTACCTTTTAATTAGGTGAAAGCCGCGGGAAACCTCAGAGTCGGCTTTCACCAGTTTGTGCCAATATATATGATGTATCCAAAAAAACTGTGCTTTGAGGAACTCGATGGATGCATTACTTGGAATCCTGACAAAAGTGACTAAAGGTTGTGAGGTCTACTTCTGAGCAAACACGCATAGAATTGTATCCAGAGTTTTACTGATTTTACTAGGAGAGCGTCAACTGCAAAGTACTTAAATTTGCTACAGACATCCTCATTACTTTTTACCTGGCTGTGAATGCTCTTACAATTTTAAACGAGTTCTCTGCACTTGTGAATTAATATTCTCCCAGTTAAGCTCCACTAATCTGTCTTGGCTAGATGCATTAATTAAGACATTGAATTTTTTTTTCTTTTTTGATCCCATCATATTTTTCGGTTCCTTTTTTTTAATGAAATAATAAATTGTGGGAGACTTGCAATAGTAACTATTTGAATTTCTGTGACAGAGAATAATGAACTTTGCCAAAGTCTCTCATTAAAGCAGCCACCGGGGGAGGGGAGGCACTATGTCTTTTCCTTGTAAGCCTAAAAAAAAAAGACCAGGTTGCTTTAATGAGTTGATGTACTGTAGTTAATTGGGCTTTTAAAGAAGCCATGCTTGTTTTTTTTTATAAATTAATTAAAAGAAGCTTTTACATTCCTGTTGTTTCTGCTTTTAATATGTTCATGAGCCATGGTGGCACAGTGGATAGAGTGCAGTACTGCAGGCCACTTCTGCTGACTGCTGGCTGCCTGCAATTTGGTACCGTATTTTCCGGCGTATAAGACGACCGGGCGTATAAGACGACCCCTGATTTTTGGTTGACTTTTTTCAAAGTCATCTTATACACCAGAAAATACGGGTATTCAAAATTAAGCTGCAAGGATTTGTAAATGCTTCTCCTTCCTTTGCGCTCGCATCAACCTTCCTTTGCACTCGCATCAACCTTCCTCCTCCAGCCCCAGGGCGACTCTCTCGGTCTCTCTCCCACACACACGGAAGACGACCAGGCCTCCCGCGGAGCATGATGGGCCGGCAGAGCGGCCGCCGTCTTCTCTTCGGGAAGGGGAGGAGCGTCTCCCGGCGACGCCCGTAATATTTTCCGGCGTATAAGACGACCCGGCGTATAAGACGACCCGGCGTATAAGACGACCCCGGATTTTAGGTTGTCTTTTTTTGGTTTCAAAAGTCGTCTTATACGCCGGAAAATACGGTAGTTCAAATCTCACCAAGTTCAAGGTTGACCAGCCTTCCTTCCTTCCGAGGTGGGTCAAAGGAGGACCCAGATTGTTGGGGGCAATTATACTGACTCTGTAAACCGCTTAGAGAGGGCTGTAAAGCACTGTGAAGTGATATATAAGTCTAAGTTCTATTGCTATTCATAGATTATGGGTCTTCAGCTTCTGCTTTAGTTTAAATGCAAAGTTATATATTTTAAATGAACGTATGGATGGGGACATAAGCATTCTAAAATAAAATAAAACAAAGTAAGCTTTTTGTATTTTCAATGAAAGGCTACAAAAAGTGCAGTCAGGTAAAATAAGCTTTGATGTCATGATCTTTGAATAATAGCATTGATCATAACAGTAATAGTAGAAATTTCCTTGGCAAAGGTAGAGAAATGGTTCACTGTTGGCTTCTTCTTGGAGAATTTTCAAATTCAGGCCAGAGTCCTAATATTACTGGTGGCCTCTCATCTAAATACCAATCAGATACAATCTTTTTAGCTTCTCAGTCCACCTGAGGTTTGGCCCACTGTTGCCATTTTCTGAAACATGTTCTTAATTGCTTCGTTAAGAAAGTTTAAATAAAAAAAAAAGTGAATATTTACATGCATGATGTGTTGTGAGTTAATTTTGTGAGTTTGCTTGCGAGCAAATTTTATGTGACAGACTGAGCTAGCCGATGGCAGATAGATAGATCTCTGAATGAATCTGTGATTCTGTGAGCAACTCAATCTGCCTAACTGCTTTGCCTGATTTTGGGTAAAAGTTGCTCCTTTTTTTAATTAAAAAAATTCAATATTTATATAAATATTTATAATATTTACATACAAGCCATGCCCAGCCAGTCACATGGCCACCAAGCCACACCCACAAATTAGGCCACACCCACAGAATCAGTTAGTGGTCCCTGGGATCTAAAATTATGAGTTTGGTGGTCCCTGAGGTCCAAAAGATTGGTAATCCACAGCTGGGCTAAATGTCTATGGAGATTCTCAATCATCCAGCTCACAGTGCTTATTCCAAAAGGCAGCTGGACTTGATGTTTTTTTTTTGAAAACATTTCACTTCTCATCCGAGAAACTTCTTCAGCAAAACATTTTCAAAGAAAAAAAAAAACAAGTAAGTTCAGTTGTCTTTTGAGAAAAAAAAATCACCTTTGGGACACAAGGCTCCACTAGACAGGTTAGCCTTCCAATTTCTTCCTATGTAGTAGTAATTATTGGTTATTAAAGTCCATGAATCATCAGACTCTTTAAAGATTCCATTATTCCATTGGTCAATTCAGTCGTATCTCTGAATGGTGGATATCATGGGTTGACCAGTTAGTGGTTAGGAGATACCAGAAGGCCAATTAAATATTCTCAAAGAACATTTATCCCCAAATTCCTGCAATAAAACTAAAAGCAAAGCTCCCTGTGCAGAGTGAATAAGACGAAGCTTGGTTGCTCAAGATTTGTGCCCATGAATGAATCCTACGAAACGATCCTTGCAATGATGAAAGGGTTATAGGATACAATGGGCTTTACTTCTTACCTGCATTGGAAAGAGTAGGATGACCTAGTATAAAATTCAGTAGGATACACCACTGATACACCTTCAGTTTGGCTGAGAATAGAATCTAGAATCTATTTATTTGTCAATTGCTTACAAGATAATAGGTATAACTAAAAACGTAGTTATGAATACATGGATACATATAATAAAAATAAAAAAATAAAAGAAACATTAGGACAGGGATGGTAGGCACGTTGGTGCGCTTATGCACGCCCCCTACAGACCTCTTAGGAAAGGGGTGAAGTCAATAGTAGACATTTGAATACTTAGATATTTTATTTGAATACTTAGATATATTAGATATTGAATAGTAGATATTTGAATACTTGTAATTCAAATCAGTCAGAATAGAGCTAGAAAGGACTTTGGAGGTCTTCTAGTCCAGCCCCTTGGAGGTCTTCTAGTCCAACACCCTGCTCAAGCAGGAGATCCTATACCATTTCAAACAAGTGGCTGTCCAGTCTTTTCTTAAAAACTTCCAGTGATGTAGCATCTACAACATCTGAATGCAAGCTGTTCCTCTGGTTAATTGTTCTCACCGTTAGGAAGTTTCTCCTTAATTCCAGGTTGCATCTCTCCTCGATTAGTTTCCAATCATTGCTATTTGTCTTGCCTTCTGGTGTTTTGGAAAATAGGTTGACACCCCCCCTTCTTTGTGGCAACCCCTCAAATACTGGAACCCTGCTATCATGTCACCCTTAGTCCTTCTTTTCTCTAGATTATCCATATTCCATCAACCATTCATGTGTTTTAGTCTCCGGGTCCTTAATCATCTTAGTTGCTCTTTTCTGTACTTTTTCCAAAGTCTCAACATCTTTTTAGTAACGTGGCAGCCAAAACTGGATGTGGTATTCCAGGTATGGTCTTACTAAGGATTTATAAAGTGATACAAATATTTCAGGTGATTTTGATTCTATGTCTCTGTTCCAAACATCCTGAAGATTCCAATTTAGGAGAAGATTGAGTAGACCTAGAACTGCCAGTCCAAACCCTCTGTTTGGTCACATAATTCCATTTTCAACATATGTGTCAATGTTAGGCCAAACAATTCATCTTATTTTCACCTATCTCGTTACATGATTTAAATCTAGGATTTTTAAAATTTAATATTACTAACATTGATTGGTGACGGTTCTCCACAGCTTCAGATAGAATGACCTTACCTAATTCATTGGATCCAATTCTTTATCTATATGCTCAGAGATAACCAAGGGTAGAAACCTTCCCTGCTTCCACTTTTGCAGATCACTTCAACCTTTTCCTTGTTCTTTTTTTGACACCACAGTTATACATACTCTCCACATTACAGTTGAATTCTGATGTGATTATTGTTCATTTTTTTTCACGCATGCACACACAAACAGACATCCCCTCATTGTCTTGGATTTATATCTCCATGTCCTTCTGCTCTACTAATATGATTAAAAGCTCAGCGGGGTGTGAGGGCGGGAGTGGGATGGAGCTCCTCCCCCCAATTATTACATATGATTTTCCAGCACACACACAAAACCTTTTAATTGATGTCAATTCCTTGCGCAGATAATTGACTCTGTGACTAATATGTAGAATGTAAATGCAGAGAGAAAATAGAAAGTCAAGGACAATTTATTCAAATCAAGCCATGTGATTCTTTTCAGAAAATGTGGATCAAATCAGCATTCATCCAGAACCTGTAATTTGAAAGGGTAGATTGGATTGAGAGGAGTAAGGGCCTCGGGAGACCATCTGGTTGCTAGAAATAAACAAACAACAACCTTCCCCCCACAAATCTTCCCTATTGAGATTTTAAGGACATAGCAAAAGGTTTACCTTCATAGCAACTCTTACCTGTTGGCTGAAGCATAGTGCTAGTAAGCAAACAGTCATTTATTGCATGGGGGGCATGGAGTTTTGAAGTGACTTTCCAGATTCTATATGTGCATCAGAATAGAATAGGAGAAGAGAAGAGAAGAGAAGAGAAGAGAAGAGAAGAGAAGAGAAGAGAAGAGAAGAGAAGAGAAGAGAAGAGAAGAGATCTGGAAGGGATCTTGGAGGTCTTCCAGTCCAACTGCCTCTTCAGCCAGGAGAACCAGATCTCAGACAAATGGCTGTCCAGTCTCTTCAAAATCTCCAGTGATGAAGGACTCACAACTTGTGAAGACAAGCTATTCCACTGGTTAATTGTTCTCACTGTTAGGAACTTTCTCCTTAATTCCAAGTTGCTTCTCCCCTTGATTAGTTTCCATCCATTGTTTCTAGTCCTGCCTTCTGGTGTTTTGTAAAGTAAGTTGACCCCTAGTCTTTCTTTTCTCTAGTCTAACCATACCCAAATCCTGCAATTGTTCTTCACGTGTTATAGTCTTCAGGTTTTTTATCATCTTAGTTGCTCTTCTTTGCACTTTTTCCAAAGTCTCAACATCTTTTGTGTAACAGGAAGACCGTAACTGGATCCGGTATTCCAGGTGTGGTTTTACTAAGGGTTTTATTTTAGGGTTCAGCTCATAGTGTGAATCACTGGGGCTTATTCTGTGAGTCTAAACTCAGTGTCTTTTGTGGGAGCCAGTCTCACAGTTACTGCCACCTCCAAATCATTTTAGCCACAATTCAAGAGCTGAAGCATTGTGGGTTAGTAGCCTTCACAATTCCCCAATCAAAGGTATTGTCAAGGAATATTAGAAAGATTCAAAGGACAGAAGTGGTTTATACCAGCGACTCTTTCTTTGGTTTCAAACACAACTTATTCAAAGAGCACTCAGTGATGTAAAGACTTGTCAAGGGCTGGGAGTACTGGGTGTCTTTAACAAAAGAATAAAAACATGTTTTTGAAACTGAAACCACTCTATCAGCTGGGTGAGATCTGTTCATTCAATCTTCACAATGCAGTAATCAAATGGGGGAACAGTTGCATCCCTTTTAGGAAGATCAAATGCAATAGCTACGGGCAAATGGTATGAAAGGAAGTCCAAGATAATTTGGAACAGAAAATGCAAATGGCAGTCTATTGCAGAGCTCAGAAACGAGTTGTTATGGGTCAAAAACCACCTCTTGAGAGATATAATCTATTTCTGTAATGATCAATCCAGATGTTGAGCCAAATTCCTGCCTTATTATCCAGCTATATTCAGCCTGCAATCCTAGGAACTCTCCATGGTCCTGACCCACAACCACTGATTTATTACACTCTGCCCAAGAACAAGCTACTACTCCAACCCCCCTATAAAAAGAGGAAAAGCTCTGTAGCAATTTTTGTCCTTCTAGAAAACCAATATCAGGGTGAAAAGATGGTATTTCAGATCTTGGTTTAAAAAAAAACCCCTTATTTCAAAATCTCCATTTTTTATTATTCAACTGTTATTCAGCAATATACAATACAGTTTATAAACAAATGTCTTACCTTGTTTCCAATCTTTTATTTTTTTTTCTATTTAAAAATAAATATTATTGACAGTGAATATCCATCACGGTAAGATGTGCCTTTTTTTAAAATCAATGTTTTCAAAAAA
The DNA here is from genome assembly GCA_023653725.1 of Bungarus multicinctus. NCBI lineage: Eukaryota > Metazoa > Chordata > Lepidosauria > Squamata > Elapidae > Bungarus > Bungarus multicinctus. Next base: position 8,911,199 of record CM042839.1, on the reverse strand, counting down.
AAATAATTTAAAAAGAGGAGTGTAGAGAGGGAGGCAATGATAATAATAATAATAATAATAACCCTAACCACAAGTATCTATTAAAAAAAAGAACCTTCCTTCAGGAGAATGTTGCCCCTTCCTGTTCAACAGTTCGTGCAAAATTAATTAATTACCAGAGGAAAGATTTTTTTTTAAAAAAGAAAACAATTGCAAAAGGAAAAGAGAAAATTATAGCTACCTTGTGTGTGAAATAGGGCATTGATGCCACAGGATCTTAAAACTAAATTTATCATGTCAGGTGACAAGCCTTTCATGTAATGTCCCCAAAAATATGCTTTACCCTTCCCCTGTGGGATGTGTCATGCTTCCTTTCCAGTCTTTCTCTGTCCATCTTTTAAGATTGTAGTTCTTGTTGAGGGTTGTTGCCTTCTTCATTTTGCTCTAGTCGGGGGTCTCATCCATCTGGCTGAGGATTATTGGATAAAGAAGTCCATCAGTGGTTTAATAACAAGTATACAAGCTTATGCAGCGTGAAGAGGAGCGTACAGAAGAATGAGTGAGTAGCATAAATAGGTTCTGTACCTAGGAAAAAGAGAACGAAGGAAAATATCAGAGGAGGGAAGGAGAGAAAAATGAAGTTTAATTGAGCACAGATTTGGAAATCATTGGCACAGCATTTAGGGCAGAATTATCGGTCAATTACCTTATTGTGGTTTGGAAGAGAAAGGCATGGAAATGATAGAGATATAGATAGAAAAAGAGAGAAGAGAACAACAGAGCTGGAAGGGACTGTTAAGGTTTTCTAATCCAATCTCCTGCTCTAACAGGAGACCTTATACCATTTCAGACAAATGGTTGTCCAATCTCTTCTTTAAAACCCCAGTGATGCAGCACCCACAACTTCTCAAAACAAGCTGTTCCACTGTTTAGTTGTTCTCACCATCAGGAAATTTCTCTTTAATTCTAGGTTAGATCTCTCCTTGATTAGTTTCCATCCATTGCATCTTAGCCTGTCTTTAGGTGCTTTGGAGAATAGATTGACCCCTTTCTTCTTTGTGACAACCCTTTAGATATTGGAAGACTGCTATCATGCCACCCCTAATCTTTCTTTTCATTAAAGTAGACATGCCAAATTCCTGCAAGAGATCTTTATTCGTTTTGGCCTCCAGTCCACTAATCATAGATAGATAGATATAGAGAGAAACTGAGAGAAATAAATAGAGATAGAAGTAAGAGACAGAGAGGGATAAAGATGGTAGAGATAGATGTCTATGGTGACTCTCAGTCATCCAGGTCATGGTTGTCCCAAAGGTGCTTTTCCAAGAGACAATTGGACTTTTTTTTTTGCTTTTGTTTGAAGTCATTTCACTTCTCATCCCAGAAGCTTCTTCAGCTTTTTCAGGAAGCAATTGGACTTTCTTGTTTTTCCTTTGAAGATGTTTCACTTCTCATCCAAGCTGAAAAAGCTTCTTGAATGAGAAGCAGAACGTCTTCAGAGAAAAAGAAGAAAGTCCAATTGCCACTTGAAAAAGCACCTTTGGAAGATGGTAGAGGTAGAGATAGAGAGCGATGGGATGTGTATTCAGCCTAAAAACAAAGTTATATGCATCCATTCACCATCTTATAATTTGGAATTTAGAGATGGAGATGTTTCAAAATGAAGAATTGTGCAGGGATCCATGAAGCCTTTGGGGGACAAAGAACACAGCTGGAATGGCAAGAATTTCAGATCACTCCAACCATTCATAAATTATCTGTCTGTCTGTATGTGCAGGAGCTTTGATTATAGGTAATCCTTGTTTAGCAACCACATTGAAGCAGCAACTTGACTATTAAGTGAAGCTGTTGCTTAATGAAACCATGACCATGTTTATGACCGGACTTCAGCTTTGCTTTGCTTTATAGGTCTACAAAATGAGAAGCTTGCTTGTAAAGTTACTTCTTTGTTACTGCTGAATCTGCAAATAGTTGCTAAATGAGGCCATTGCTAAACAAGGTTTAAGTGTATTCACAAAAATTGCTACCGCAGTGGACATGCCCGTCAAAAACATCCATTTGCCAAAAGGCACAAATGGTTTCTAAGATGTACTACACAGCCACAGATTCTTCCTCGTTGTCTCTCTCCTTCCTTGTAGGGAGGAGGGTTTAATTCCAAACAAAAAGCCATTTTTTTATTTTTGAGAATGCCTCCATGACAGATGCAAAGTGATTCTTCAGATCAAGGTAATACGAGAGGCATCTTGCTTTTTTGCAGCATCTCAGATTCCCTTTCAATTTTTATTTCTAATTAAAGTAACCTTTTAAAAGCAAGAAGGGAAGCCAGGTGACCCAATGTGGATTGCATTGCCTGCCACTGCTTCTAATAAAAAAAAAGTTGGGTAAAATTTAAGATCTCAAAAGCTTTCTGCAAAAGGAAACTAGTAGGCTGCCTGATGGTGGCGCTAGAGAGCTACAATTTAGATCTACAATATATCATCTGCAATAACATACATGACCCTTAGATGGCAGAAAAGACACACAAAACCTCCAACATTGTGAGTTCTCCGGATTTTTTCCCCCAGACCACATTAATAAATCCAGTATGGCAGAAAATCAGTTTCTAGAAGCTTTTGATTCTTACTCCTATCCTTAAAATTTGGAATGATGAAGAATGGATGATAGATAGGTAGATGATATATATATTTAGATAGATAGATGAGAGAGAGAGAGATGATAGAGGTACTGTAGATGATAAAGGTAGATGATATAGATAGATGAGGGAGAGATGATAGAGATAAATAGATGATAGAGATAGATACATATATAGATAGATAGATAAACTGAAATATGCAAAAATAAAACAATTGGCTATTTTTAAACAGCTAGTTCTAGAGAATGAATGAGTCCCTACACCCTAAAGCAACTGATAGGGCTGTGTCTTTTTAAAATATATACAACTGAATTGGCACTGAGCTTCCAGGAAACTAAAAGACAAGATGGCTTGACTCCAGCATTTCTTGATTAATAGGATGTGAACCAATGTTGTCTTTGGCTACGGGAAGCAAGATTCACCTTGACAATTTCCATTATAGGAAGATAATACATTTTCTGGATAGGCTATACATATACCAAGTTAAAAACAAATAAACCCATATGGGATAAATAAATCTAGACAAAGGGCCTCAAGGACAATTAAATAACGTGCGAGTCAGTAAGCACAAAATACAGAATGCTGGATAAGATAAGCCTTTGGCTGATGTGGTACGACTTCTTTATTGATTATGTTCCTTGGGGCAACATACATGTTTCTATTCCTTGCCAACTTTTATGCTCAGCGCTCCTCCGAAGTCAAGCTGTGAAAATACGATTAGCCTAAACCACACCACGAAATTCATCACCGGGTAAAGTTAGAACCCAAAACTTTCCAGTATTAATTCACACTGTTATTTCTATACTTTTCTGCTTTTGCATCCCATCCATCTTTTAAATGAAGTTATATGTATCCATGTATTATATGTATATATAATACATGTATGTATATATGTGTGTGTGTGTGTTAGGTTTTTGAGCTGATAAATAATTAAACAAGGGAGACTAGGACAGATCTATTCTGAGCTATGTAGCTCTCGTCAGCTAGCCATACCCTTACTGGGATTCGAACCAGGGAAGTATTACATGTGAGGCAGTTGTAATTGCCATTAGGCCACTGGTTCTCATCCAGATCAGCGATACAGGGGAATGAGTATATATACTTGTGTTACAAAACCCTGGTAAGCCCCAATCAAGGGAGGAAGCATACTGCTGTCCTTTTCTGTCTTTCGGCTCACCACCAGAGACCATCCAGACAGAAAGCTATTTATCTATTATCTAAAAGCTATTTATCTGTGTGTGTGTGTGTGTATATATATACTGTATATGTATATATAATCCATGTCTTATATGTATCCATGTATTCATAACTATGTTTTTACTTATACCTATTATCTTGTAAGCAATTGACAAACCAAATAAAATAAATAAATAAAAGTTGCCCAGTGTTGTATCTGGAAAAGACTTGTCTGTAGAGGAATCTGTAGCCCCAAACATTTGTCAAACTAGTTGGTGACCCATTGCTCTATTCCAGTGCAAAGCAGTTTTTTTATAGCCCAGTACATGGATGACTTTAGAATTAAGACTAAGACTATAGTATAATGAAGACCATAGTGTTGGTGCAGTGGTAGCGAAGTGGTTAGAATGCATTATTGCAGGCTGCAGCCAGTAGTCCAATTCTGACCAGCTGAAGGTTGACTCAGCCTTCTATCCTTTTAAGATTAGTAAAATGAGGAGCCAGATTGTTGTGGGTAAGAGGCTGACATTGTAAACCATTAGAGAGGGCTGTAAGCTACAGCCCTCTCTAAATCTAAGTGCCATAGCTATTGCTAAATGCTATTGCTATTACTAAGTTCTGGCTTTTCCTTGGTTGATAGTTCATCTCAGCTCAAGGGAAAAGAGAGAGAGAGAAAAGAGAGAGATAAAGAGAGATAAAAAGAGAGGGAGGGAGAGCGGGAGAGAGATAGAGAGAGGGAGAGGAAGGGAGAAGGAGAGAGAGGGAGAGAGAAAGGGAGGGAGAGGGCGGGAGATAAAGAGAAAGGGAGAGAGAGAGAAGGAGGAAAAATATACTTTCCCTCTCGTTGCTGCCTTTGAATGTTTTTATTAAAAAAAAAACCTGTCAATCGATATCAGTCCCAAGTCTGCTGCTCTGCTATTAGATTTCAGTACAATCCAATTTGCAGCACTTTGAAAAGTTTTCCAAGAAGCCCCTGGCAGGAAGACAGCTAACCTCCTTTGCTCGTGGGCAATTTTTAATTAAAAGCTTTGCATAATTTTTGATACTGGTTGCCCTTCGGTGGCTTGGCTCTGTTACCAAGAGAATCAGAGGATTTGCTTCAACTTCCAGATCTTGTTTCTTGGTTTATTTGTTTTCTGTTTTTTTTTTTAAAGCTAACCAGCTTTTTAAAAAAGAAAGCTCACTTCTTGCTTCCTGCATCCAGAAAAGCAGAAGGAAACCCCCCCTCCCAAGATAACTCTAAATCATCCCTCTTTAACCACCCACTTTTGAAGATATACAGGTAGTCCTTGATTTACGATCACAATTGTGCCCAAAATTCCCATCTAATTTCAGGAGATCTAATTCCAGGAGAGGTTAGATTGGCTTTCTGGAATCTTTCTGGGGAGAAGAGTTTGACAAACTGGCCTGCAAAAATCAGGTTGATTCCCTAGATGGCAAACCCTTTGTTTCTTCCCACTATTTCTGGATCTTTCAGCCCAAATACGACAGCCTTGGGGTTGGTGATCTCTTTTAAGTCAACAGGCCATCAGGGATCTAAATGCCAACATGTCAACATCAAAGAAACATAAACAGTTTTTTGCACCCAGTAAACATTTAAGATGGATTTAGGATGAGGCCTAAAGGAAGAGACTAAGAGAATCTTGACAGAATTGGAAGGGGGGAAAAAAACATGAAATGACTTCCAAGGTCACCTTCCCCACTCTTGGCAAACAGAAATTTTTCTCACGCCACTTATTACTCCACAAGAATCGGAATGATTATGAAATGAAGACCTGAGCACAGCCATGAAGATCAACCAGAATCAATGAGAAATGGTTAGTTGGCTGTGGTCTAAAGTCATTTCAATGCTTTGCCACCAAGTGTCAAGACTATCACGAAGGAGATTCGTGCTGCACGTTGTCAAAATGCAGGAACATCAGTGAGGGATCTAATTTCCGAGAACCTGTCCAAGCTAGTCACTAAAAATAAGTCACCTCTAAAAAGGCAGATCAAGCGAGAGAGAGCACATTTCTACAGAAAGCGATGCATTGCTTCCCAACTTCACACAGAATCTAGAGCAATATTGTGGATTCAGATTCACTAGGTGAGCAGTTCAGGGAAGCGCTCCTTGCTGATGTATCAAATGTGCTTTTGCTGTAAAATAGGAATACAATGGGACCTCTTCATGTGCTGCTGTACACATCACGAGAAACCATTATTTGATTCCATTTTGGCTTAGGAGCTTATACGAACGTAGCTACTAGGCTTTCTAAACTAGGAGTCACAACTTCAAATTATGGCTGTTGTGATCAAGCCTTCCCGAGACTGTAATTAAGCACACACGCTTAGTTAAAACATTCTTGTTTTATTTCAATGCTGGGAATTATGCTCATTCCCAGCCTGTAATGAGTCCCAAACAGTCCCTCGAGATAAGCACCCACCTTTCTCTCCTTTGAATTGCTGCCAACAACTAGAGTGCCAAATGAATTATTAAAAAAAACCAACTGAAGTATAAAGTCCACACAGAGCTTCAGGGATTAATCTGAACAGGAAGAACGACTTTGCTTCCTACAAAGGTTTCATCACCTTTGCCTGTCCTTTATACCTTATGGGAGGGGCAATCACCTCCAAGCCTTACTCCTGAGTCGCCCCTTTTGTCTCGGCTGCTCTTGCCTTCTAGCAGCTCTGTGCACATGCACACTGGGAACAGGCTCCCCTTGTTCTTCTGCCTTGCTGCTGCCAGACTCTGGAGGCTCTGGAGTCAGCACACAACTCCCACATGGTCCTGGCCCTATCTCTGCATTGGACACAGGACCCTCATCCGAGTCCTCTCTAGACTCCCAGACTGGTCCCCGTTCTTCCTCACTGTCCTATTCAGCTGCTGTCTGCACAGGCTGCCGGCCAACCACAATAGGCTGAATTAACCAGTTGTGGTTTGCTCTGCAAGACATGATTAAGCCATGGATGAATGCATATGAACCCAGGGAAAGGGTGTGACTTCCATCCATGTTTCCAGTAGAAGCCAGAATGATGTCATGTATATGGCGATGCGGTGGTTAGAATGCAGTATTGCAGGCAAACTCTAACTACTGCCAGGAGTTCAATCCCGACCAGCTCAATGTTGACTTAGCCTCCCATCCTTCTGAGGTTGGTAAAATGAGGACACCGATTGTTGGGAGCAAGAGGCTGACATTTGTAAAGTGCTTAGAGAGGGTTGTAAAGCACTATTAAGTGTAAGTGCTAAAGGTTTTAGAGTGTGCAGAAATGGATAGGCTTTCAATGGAAATGAAGGAGAGAATACCACGAAATTTGGAATTTATGGTATAATTGGCTGTAAGGTAGACACAAAATAGAGAGATGAAATGAAAAGTTATGGTGTGATGAAATAATTTGGTATGAACAGGCATTACTATGTATACTTATGTATAAATATGTAAATAACTACATAAACATATGAAAATATGACATAAATCAAATGTAAAATAATTGTAATAATATTTTATATACTTAAGAATATGTCAAAGTGAGTGAACACTTCTACAAATATGCTGCAATGAATGGAAATATGTTTTTAATTGTTTTTTTTAATTGTAGAATTTGTTTAATGAAGTTTTTTAAAAATTAAAAAAAAGTCTAAGTGCTATTGCTATTGCTATGCAGGTCACAGTATCATTGCACAAACAATACAAATTGTGTCATTTGCATCAGCCACAAATGACAGCAGTGAGGTCATTCCTCTCACTTGGGTAATGTCGTCATAATGGGCATGATGTCAATTATCTTCCAGGGATCCCCATACAAATGTCTGTCCAAGCCTGAATTCTTACAGCAACAATGCCGGCATGCATACACGCTGGGGCTTATCTGCAGGACCCAGCCTGTATTTATGCAAAGATTTCTTGTTTTCAAGTAATAAGGGTTCATAAAGAGATTTTTATCAAAAATTGCAGTACGACAGCTGCTCTGTCATCTGCACCTCTCTAACTGTCTGGTTTGGTTCTGTAATCCAACAGGACAGACACCGACTTCAGAGAGTAATTAGGACTGCAGAAAAAACATTTACTACCAACTTGCCTCCCATTGAGGGCCTGTTTACTGCACGAGTCAAAAAGAGGGCTGTGAAAATATCTACAGACCCCCTCACATCCCAGACATAAACTGTTTCAACTCCTTCCCTCAAAACGATGCTATAAAGCCCTGCACACCACAACAACTAGTCACAAGGAGAGTTTATTCTCGAACGCCATCATTCTGCTAAACAAATAATTCCCTCAACACTGTCAAACTATTTACAAAATCTGCACTACTATTACTATTAATCTTCTCATCACTCTTTATCACCCATCCCCTCCCACTTGTGACTGTATGACTGTAACTTTGTCGCTTGTATCCTTACGATTTATATCATAGTATGATCTGATTGCTGATTGTATTCTATGACTATCATTAAATATTTTATGTTATGATTCGTGATTCTTAACGAATGTATCTTTTTTATGTATACTGAATTTACACCAAGACAAATTCCTTGTGTGTCCAACCACACTTGGCCAATAAAGTATTCTATTCTATTCTATTCTATTCTATTCTATTCTATTCTATTCTATTCTATTCTATTCTATTCTATTCTCACATTGAGTAAATCCAATGGGGAAAAAATAGGTAACATGTTCTTCACTATTCATATAATAACAATAATAATGTGCCGTAAAGTAAATAAGTTAGTAAAGCAGTATCATCATAACCGCCATGGTCTAGTGCAGCCTGCAAAGCATTCCAAGGGAGTCCTTCAAAGCACATCGCGAAGAACAATGTGTTCATACTTGAAGCGTTGAGGCATCCTTGTTCTCCACCATAAGAACTCCAAGGGTTTCCCCAAGGTGTCTCTGCCTGTCCATGTAAAGCCTCTTCAGTTGACTAGCGGTCCCAGTGCAATTGCTGTCTGGTGCCTGCATTCTCAGTATACCCGCTGAGAGAAACTGGAAGGGCCCTCAAAGCATGCGCCTATTTCATTGCTTCCCGGGGAAATGCTCATCTCAGCACACGTTGTGAAACACCCCTCCAAAGATTTCTGCTACCTGACTGATAAGGCCAGATTTGATGCGCCCTTGAGGAGTTGCAGTGTCACGGTTGCATCAGAATAAGCCTTTGTAAGGCATCTGCTGGCAAATCCCCTGGTGATTGATGGACCTTGTGTACCGGAATTGGTACAAGTTATTGTATTTCTTTGGATGAGTTGAGCCATCGGTTCACCACTCCCAAATAATCTTTCTGTGTAACCACCCTGCAAAACTTCACATAGGCAAGCAGAAACCAGGTGGGGCTTTCCTAGAAGGACCAGAAATAGTTCACAGTTGGGAAAGACTCATGGTAGTGTGGTGGAGCCAATGGTGGGATTCAATTTTATTTTTACTACCAGTTCTGTGGGTGTGTGCCTTGGTGGGCATAGTGTGACTTGGTGGCATGGCAGGGGATGGATACTGTAAAATCTCCATTCCCTCCCCACCTCACTAACCTGCTTTACAGCTCCGTTCTGTGCAGGGCAACCAAACAAGACCCAGCCGAACAGCTGGGACTTGGGAGGCAGAGAATAGACGGGGGTGTAGCCAGTCAGAGATGGTATTTGCCGGTTCTCCAAACTACTCAAAATTTCTGCTACCGGTTCTCCAGAACTGGCCAGAACCTGCTGAATACCAGCTCTGGGTGGAGCTGATGGCTCAGCTCTTGGGAAATCTCAAGTCTCTTTGTCATCTCTAGGCAGAGCTTGGAAGGATGTCAAGTCTAGGGAAGCAACTGCCAATCTGTGTTGACATCATGAGCTTTCTAGCTCAGCCAAATTGGATAAAGACCAACCTCAGCAAAAGCATGGCCTCCTAAATACCTCATCATGAAGCTTCATTATTAGATGGTGTGTTATAAAGAAATGGACAGAAGAACATCACACTGCCTTTTCTGCTTTTTAAGAACTGATCTACGTGATGTATTGACTAAGGAGACGGAGAATTGAAGCAATTACCTTTGTCCCATCTGTTCAGTACAATTTTGTCTCTTCTCTCTCTCTCTCTCTCTCTCTCTCTCTCTCTGTGGGTACCTTGACATAACAGCTTTACTTAATTATTCTTGGATCTCATTTACATGACAGCTTTCTGCCCACTCAATAGTTGAGGACAATATTGTCCATTAAGTGAGCATGGCTCAATAAAATGTTCCAGACTGTTTTGTTGAACCGAAAGACCTCATTTCCACAGATTTCCCAGCTGCGATTAAAAACCAGTTCGCATATGCAGTGTGGATGTGTCATTTCTACTTGCCCGGAGATTTCACCTGGACCTGAGTAGGATTTACTAACATGGGTAAAGGAGTGGGTTGCAAACAACGTCTATGGCTTTCTCTATTGGAGTCTCACAAGGGCTTTTCTAATGCTTGGATGTGATACCATCGTGCAATTAGGAATCCTGACATAGCAGGACTGTTCAAAATGCAGACAATTTATCTGTGTTGATGCAGCTGTGTGTGGAACCTATTACAGACCTCTGTGGACCATCAGAAGTTTCAGAGGTTTGGAAATTACACAAGCATACCACGCTCTCTCTTGCTTTCGTTGACAATCTCATGAGTGCGTAGCATTTCTCTCTCTCTCAGACTGAAGACTTTCCTTGACTTTTGAGTGATTTGCTGAAGACTCCACTCCAAAATATTGCAGGATCTAGGACAAGGGTCTTCAAATTTGGCAGGTTTAAGACTTGTGGACTTCAACTCCCAGAATTCCTGAGCTAACATGACTGGAGGAGGAATTTTGGGAGTTGAAGTCCACAAGTCTTAAAGTGGTTAAGTTTGAAGACCCCTGGTCTAGGATCAAGATATGGGCAGGGGAAAAAAAAAATTATCAGGGTAATGATGATTTAATAGCTGATCAGCTGCTGTAAGGTTGTAATGCTGTAATACTGAAATGTTGTAATGATGATGCAATGGTAGCAATGAGTCAGCAGGATTATTTGGTGGCTACCACTTTAAGAGGCTGTAATATAAGAAAGATCCTATGAGGGTGTATCTGTGTGTGTGTGTGTGTGTGCTTCTGTGCTGTAGCTGATTACTGATTGCTGCTTGTTCAAGGACTGTATCAAAGTACTTGTATGTATATATGCTTCTGTAGGGATAAAACCATTATATGTAGATGCAAACCTGTGTGCTGTATTTGCTCCTGGGTTGTCTCACCTAATCACACTGTGCACACTCTGGCAAAACTCTTCACAAATATAACCCAAATGAAATCAAATGAATTAGAGGTAGTCTACCCATGCAAGTAGAGCTTAGAATAATAGAGTTGAAAAGGACCTTGGAAGTCTTCTATGTCAACTTCCTGCTTGATCAGGAGATCCTATGCCATTTCAAACAAATGGTTGTCCGGTCTCTTTTTGAAAGCCTTCAGTGATGGAGCATCTACAACTTCTGAAGGCAAGCTGTTCCATTGGCTGATTGTGTTAAAGTCTACTTATTCTGTCACACAACGAAAGTATTTGATTCCCTTGCACATTTTAGAAATACTTGCAAGCTCAACCCCAGAGAGGAGGAACTCTATAGCTTTTGAGGTTTCAGCATTGCTTCTCTGGACAAACACCAGAATTAAATGTGAGCATCCATCTTTCTATTCTCCCAGCTATTCCAACTTCTGGTTCAAGATCAATGCCTTTCATTAAAGTTTTCTTATGTTGCTATCATTGACCTTGTTTTGTTGTCTTGTTCCCATTCTTCCAGATGTGTCTCCTCCTCTCCCTCTGCCTGATTTTATCTGATCTTGGGAAAGGTAATAATTCTTGCAGGAAGTATGTCACATCAGTTTTGCGCAATCAAACCCTGGTTGTTGCCTGAACATTAAGCACCTCAAAGTTGGTTAGGATCAGAGAGGCAAATAAGCTTAATGCGATAAATTTTTAAAAATAGGAATGGAAGCATTGGTGTATTTCACTTAACAAGATGGCCTTTGATGCCACTTTCATGGTGGATTTTAGTGTATGCTCCTTATTTGAAGTTTCATGCTTCCTGCAATTAGGAGATATGTTAACTTTGTTCTTAATTGCGTTTTCAATCCATTCATGAGCTTGCTTGATATTGTATTTTCTTCCGTTGGCATCTTTTCTGAGAACTTATTCTTGTGGGGTAGCAATTACCACCAGTACCACTACTACTAGTCAGTACTCAGATGGCCACACCGTCACAAAATCTCAGGACTGTAGACTAGACTAGCAATAGCACCTAGCCTTATATACCGCTTTACAGTGCTTTACAGCCCTCTCTAAGTGGCTTACACAGTCAATACATTGCCCCCAACCATCTGTGTCGTCATTTTACCCACCTTGGAAGGATGGAAGGCTGAGTCAACCTTGAGCCTGGTGAGATTGCAGGCAGCCGGCAGGCAGCAGAAATAGCCTGCAGTACTGCATTCTAACCACTGTGCCACCATGGCTCACAACTAGGAAGTTGAAAAGCCATCTGGGGTGAAGACAACAGTATATCACATCTGTACTGTTGCCAAACAATTGACCCAAATACATCCCGAATCAGCCCAATTGGAAGGAATTTCATAATTATGCTTCCCTAATAGTTTACTCAATATATATCCCGCCAACATATATTCTCCTTAGAGACAGACCCCATTCCCCTAATCTTGACCAGGTGACTCTAGAAAAGTGGCTACTAGCAGAAGCTTTATCATGATGGGTGACTACCTTTGATAGTTTGTATTGCCACTTCCTCTCCCTACCCCACACCCGTCCAAAAGAAATGTGATTCTTCTCTTGACAGACTTCTCTGGATACTAACAGGAAATGAGTCTTAGAGAGGATGCAAGACAATTTTCCCATTTGTCAAAACAATTCTAACCCTCTTATCAGTATGTGCTTCTTCCACCCACACAGCTATGAATGGATTCCATGCAAACTATGAATGTTGTAAAACATTGGGAAACAAATGTTGGTTTGTGCAACAGATGGTACACAGAATCTCCGGCAGTATTTCTCCTTCTTGGAGAACAATCTGCTATCTGCCTTGCCAGTTCAGAGACAAACCACTCGCTGTGTCGTTTTTAAATGAATCAAATTGTGACCTCCCTGAGCCTAGAAAAGATTATAATGGAGCAGAAAAGTTTCAGAAAAGTTTTGGCCAGTGGCTTGGTTAGAGTTGGTTTAGAGATCTAGATTTAAACTGCATTGGCTTAAATAGCTTTGACCTGGTGCAGAAAAATGTGAACCATCCTGCTGGATTTGTTCAAAGCTCTGTTATGTAACCACAATGGACATCCAAAGACTTTCTGAAGTTTTCTGTACACAACGATGGAACTGCAGCCTACTTTTCAAATATGGCTTTCTGCTCATTCTTGGCCAGCATTCTGTCTCTTATACTAGGGGTTGCCAACCTTTTGGACCTCAGGGACCACCAAACTCATAATTTTAAATCTGCGGACCACTAATATGAATTTTGACTGACGGTGGCTTGCTGACATTGATGGGAAAGTGGGTCCCATATTCCAGAGCTGCCGTAGTCACAGGACTGGCCCTTTGGTCATCCCGGAGCAGCTGCTCCTCCACCTGGCTGCACCAGCCTGCCACCGACTGGAGGAGCTGCTCCGGGATGACCAAAGGGCCAGTCCTGTGACTACGGCAGCTGTGGAAAATGGGACCCACTTTCCCATCAATGTCAACAAGCCACTCCGGGGAGGATTTCTCTCCCACACCATTGGTCTTACCTTCCAGTGCCAGCTCACATGGCTGTACTCAAGGTAAAGTTTGCGCTCAGCCGAAGGGTGGAAGCCAGAAGGTGTGTGGGCCATGTGGGCGGTGCAGTCTTGTGTTCCTGCACAGCCTGGATTAATTGCTTTGGGGGGAGTGCTTTGGGTGGGACATTTCTCTGAGGGCCACCAAAATTTTTCTTGTGGACCACCAGTGGTCCTCAGCCCACCAGTTGGCGACCACTGTCTATAGAAGTAAAATAAAGAATTTATGGTGGCAAAGTGGTTAGAATGCAATATTGCAGGCTGACTCTGCTCACTGCCCCCAGTTCAATTCTGACTAGCTCAAGATTGAGCCAGCCTTCCATCCTTCCAAGATTGGTAAAATAAGAACCCAGATTGTTGGGGGCAATACGCTGCCTCTGTAAACTCCTTAGAGAGTGCTGTGTAGCATTATGAAGCAGTATATAGGTCTAAGTGCTCTTGTTAAATAAACTTCAGCCTTCCAAAATTTGTCTGATGATTTTTCTGACTTTAAATATGGGCTATAAAACTGCCACTTCTTCAACATAGAATTTGACTAGACGCATACTATGATTTCAGATAGTTTGCTCTACAATTTTGAACTACTCAGATCTCCAAGATTATCTTCTGGTCTATAGGATAATGCTTACTTCAAACTAAGCAGGGTTTGCTTAATCCCAATTTACTGAACAAACCAAGTTGAAATTGGACAACACACTATGCCTGTGATGGTGAACCTATGGCACACGTGCCATAGGTGGCACCCAGAGCCATTTGTGCCGGCACGCGAGCTGCAATCAAACTTACCTCTCTGGGCATGCGCATGCTTTACAGCTGATTTTAGGCCAGTTTGAGGCTTTTTTTGGCTTCCCAAAGGTTAGAGGAAGGCTTCTGCAGGCTTTGCAGGCCAAAAACTAGCCCCGTTTTGTCACTTCATGCTTTTTCCAAAAATACCAGAAGTGATGAAACGGAGCAATTTTTTGGCCTGCAAAGCCTGCAGAAGCCTGCCTCAAACCTTTGGGAGGCCGAAAAAGGCCTCAAACTGGCTGAAAATCAGCTGTGAGGCACAGTGCAGGTAAGGGGGTGGTGTCTGTGTGTGTGTGGGGGATTACGTGTGGGGGGGGCATACATTGCCTTCTGGGTGCTGGCACAAAAGTGTGAGTGTGCAAGCACGCACGCAATTTTTGGCACAGGAGCCCCAAAAAATTAGCCACCACAGCACTATGCCATAAAGTCTATTATACAAACGGTTGGACTCACAGAACATGCCATATCAGACTCCAATAAAATGTGTCATGGAATTGGCACAGGGTGCGAATCCAGGCTATTGCTTCACTTTTCATGTATAAAAAAACAGTACAGGAAAAGGATATAAGACCATAAGGAGTACCCTGCTGGATCAGACCTCTGGCCCATCTAGCCAACCATCTTCATAAGGAAGCCCACCAAGATCTTCTATTGCCCCAAAATAGCATAATAAAACACAGACCTCAATTTGCTTAATGTCTCCCTTCTCAAATGACAATCATTTGCCTTCCAGTGAGAACCAGCCCACAATGCAAAAATAACTGTAGCTAAGGATTGTCTCCACAATAACTCCGTTGCACTGACACGTCCCCCTCCCCCTTCATCAGTGCAAACTGCACTGGGGTTATGGAAAATAGAAACACACAATTGTTTTGTCACTGTCTCACTTGCAGACGTGTGTTGGGAGGCTCTCATTGTGAGCCTCCCACCCAAATCACTCCTTGAATTAAGAACCCATAATCAGCTCAACTTATTTACAATACGAGGATGTCATTGCCTTGAAGTAGTGATGAGAGGCGCCCAAGCCGCCTTCTCTTTCGGGAAACTATCAAAATACCTACTAACACCCAGAAGCCGCTATGCAAAATGGTGGATAATCTTACGAATAAAAAGGCAAGCATGCATAATTCTGCTTAATATTTATACATGATTGCTCAGCTAAAAGCTCAGAGTTCCCCAAGCTGTTGTCCAAGCATGATTTCTCTTAATCCAAAGATAAGTGGAAGATGGGTCAGGATCTAGAGATCTATATCTTGATGTGATTTTCTTTGGGAAGGCCACAAACACAACACCACTGCAAGAATGTCTCTCCCTCCCTTCCCCCTCCCTCCCCCCATCTCCTTTTCCTTCTCCCTCTTTTCCTCTCCTCCCTCCCCCTCTTCCTCCCTCCTCCCCTTTCCTTCTCCTTCTCCTTGCTTCTCCTCCCTCCCTCCCCTCTTCCTCCCTCCTCCCCTTTCCTTCTCCTTCTCCTTCCTTCTCCTTCCTCCCTCCCTCTGCCTTCCTCCTCCCCTTTCCTTTTCCTTCTCCTTCTCCTCCCTCCCTTCCTCTCCTCCCTCCCTCTCTCCCCCTCTTCCTTCCTCCTCCCCTTTCCTTCTCCTTCTCCTTCCTTCTCCTCCCTCCCTCCCCCTCTGCCTTCCTCCTCCCCTTTCCTTCTCCTTCTCTTTCCTTTCTTCCCTTCTTCCCTCCCTTCGCTGTCTTCCAGCCAAATGATTCTCGCCAGCTTGCATACTATAAAAACACAACCCCATCCCTGGTTCAATCTTCAAATGCAGCCAAAATGGAAAAGAAAAGAAAATACAGCATATGGTCCAAGCAAATCAACATTAAAAATAACAGGAAGGGGGAAAAAAACCAATGGATAAACTCCCTAGCTTGTTAGAACTCACTCCAGAACAATTTGCTTTTCAGCATCCTCCTGCATGTTATCATTTTAATGTGTTTTAATGGATGCAAACTGCTGGGCATCAGCGCAAATTACACCGGTAGTTGAATATGAGAAATAAATTAAAGTTAAAAGAGCCACACTTGTCTTCGCTGCTTTTCCACAAACGCATGACTTTGCACATCCCCACCTACCTGTCTCCCTTCAACCAAACCCTTGCAAGCATGAGAATTTTTACTCTTGTAAAAATCGCTTCTGGACACTTGATAAATTTATTAGCGGTGTTCCTGCCAAATATTCAGCAACCCTCATTCTGTTCGAGATGAGCAGTTTGCAGCTCTACACAATAAGGTGACCGCAAATCAACACTAGAGATTTCTATAAAGACATGATATCAGCAGTCTCATCCTCAGTTGCTTTGGCTACTTAATTTCTTTTTCTGCCCATTGGATTCACGTGTTAGGATCCCTTCGATGTTCTAATATACCCGTGATGCAAACCTATGGCATGCGCACCATTGCCAGCTTCTCTTCTGGTTTCTAGTACACACATACCTTCCAGCCAGCTGGTCTTCGTGGGTGCCAGACCACTGGAAAATGCCCCCCAAAATGGCCTGAAAATGGCCAAAAAACAGGCCATTTTCCAGGCCATTTTGGGGGCTTTTGGGGCCATTTTCAAGCTGTCTTTCATGCCAAAAGTGGCCTGAAAATGGTCCCCAAAACAACCCAAAATTGGCCCCAAATTGGCCAAAACCCAGGCCATTATCAGGCCAAAACCGGTCTGAAATCAACCTGAAAATCACCCCCCAAAACAGCCAAAAAACAGGAATGCATGCATGTTTAGTTTGGGCACTTGGTGGCCAAAAGGTTCACCCTCACTGTAATATACCATGCCACCAGTTGCTAACTCTGACTTGCGTTTGCCAATTTAATTCTCTTTAGCGTTCGTTTCTCCACTTGAACATATAAAGAGAGGTTATCTCTGCTGTCCTTCCTTGGTTTAACCTCACTCGTTCTGCTGAAAACTTTGTGTGTTAGTAAAACTGTTTCTGGAGGGGAAAAAAAAAAAACCCTCAGCTTTCTAGGATACATCAACAGGCTCGGAAGCAATTATTTCTCTCTGCATGCATTTGAAGTGAAGTTGTTGAGATCTGTTCCTTTCCCAACTCTGTGGTCTTTTATTCCTGTATTAATAGATACTTAATAGATAGTCGTACTGTCGCCACTGTAAAGATAGCTTATAGACTCTTTTCTTGGCTTGGCTTGGGTCGTGTCTGTTTCGTTTCATTTCATTATTTTCTTTTTTTGAAGGAAGAAATCTTCAGAGGGTCCCTCCCACTCCAGTCGCTGCATAATTATAATGTTGTAAGCCATCCATTCTTCGCACATCTGGATTAGTGGGAAGCAGTCCCAAGTGACAAGTGCTATGGGATAACTATTATTCCATTGTGGCAAAATCTCGACAGATAAGCGTTTGTGAACATTACAGTTGTCCGGATGGTGTCAAATGGTATGGATGGGAATCCGAGGTGGTATTCAGCCGGTTCTGACCAGTTCTGGAGAACCAGTAATGGAAATTTTGAGTAGATTGGAGAATCGGCAAATCCCACCTCTGACTGGTCCTGCCTCCATCTATTCTCTGCCTCCCAAGTCCCAGCTGATTGGCTGGGTCTTCTTTGGTTGCCCTGCACAGGAGAACGGAGCTGGAAAGCAGGTTAATGGGGTGGGGAGGGAATGGGGATTTTGCAGGAACCTTCCCCCAGGGGTGAGGAGGGAATGGGAATTTTACTGTATCCTTCCCCTGTTACGTCCACAAGCCACGCCCACCAAGCCACACCCACCAAGCCATGCCCACAGAATGCCACACCCATCAAGCCACGCCCACAGCTGATCAGCTGTGTCTCCTTTTGTTGCCCTGCACAGGAGAACGGAGCTGGAAAGCAGGTTAGTGGGGTAGGGAGGGAATGGGGATTTTGCAGGAACCTTCCCCTGCTTTGTCCACCAAGCCACACCCACCAAGCCACACTCACCAAGCCTTGCCATGCCCACAGAACCGTTAGTAAAATTTTTTGAATCCCACCACCGATGGGAATCCATTTGATCCAGGGAGCGAGATGTTCTTCTCAGCAATTGCCAAGCCCAGTGGATCTCAACCTGTGGTCTGTGGATCCCTGGGGAGGAGGGAGCACATGTCATCACAGGGATCCACAAAAGCTTGAAGAAATGTTATGATTTGAATCTTAAATTAAGTCTTGGGGGGGGGACCACGGCCAAGCTCTGTGGCCATAAAAGGTATTTAAAGGAGGCCTGTGGTAGAAAGAAAGATTGAGAGCCACTGGCTTAGCCAACAGATGCACAGACAAAACCCCAAAGGCACGTTGCAGCAAAAGGTTGTAACTTAAAGTGTGTGGAAGCATTCATGCCCGCCTTTGGTATACAGGTTTTCCTAGAACCCAACGTTTCTGCGGCTGAGTGAGACAGCCGTTAAGTGAGTTTGGCCCCATTTTACGCCGCTTTCCTGCCACCACGGTTATGCGAGTCGCTGCATTCGTTCACTTCCTAAGATGGTTGTGGAGTGAATCTGGCTTCTCCATTGAGTTTGCTTGTCAGAAGTTCACAGAAGCGGATCGCTGCAGCTGTCATAAATACATGCCAGTTGCCAAGTGTCCAAATGTTGATCACATGACCACGCTACAACGGTTGTGTGAAAAATGGTCATAAGTCACTTTTTTTCCCAATGCTATTGTTAGCTTCCAGCGGTTACTAAATGAAAGATTCTTAAGTTGAAAATTACATGTGTTTTATTCTCTCGGATGGGTATTTCCATCACAATGATCAGTTTTGATGCTTCAAAGATAGGATAGAATAGAATAGAATAGAATAGAATAGAATGGAATGGAATGGAATGGAATGGAATGGAATGGAATGGAATAGAAGAGAAGAGTTGGAAGGGACCTTGGAGGTCTTCTAGTCCAACCCCCTGCTTAGGCAGGAAAGCCTACACCACTTCAGACAAATGGCTGTCCAATCTCTTATTAAAAACTTCCAGTGTTGGAGCACTCACAACTTCTGGAGTCAATTCGTTCCACTGATTAATTGTAACTGTCAGGAAATTTCTCTCAAGTTCTAACCTTGATTAGTTTCCACCTGTTGCTTCTTGTCCTGCCCTCAGGTGCTTTGGAGAATAGCTTGATTCCCTCTTCTTTGTGGCAGCCCCTGAGATGTTGCAACACTGCTATCATGTCAGCCCTAGATGTCCTACAGTTTCAGAATATGTTCAGCAGATTGGTTTTGGATAGTTTTATCCCTCTCACTTGAATAATTTTTCTGCACTTCTGTACATGCTCTGAACAGATTCTCAGGAGCCTGTTTTGGCACCAATTTCCTTTGGCATACATTCTTGGAATTTGGAAATAGGGGAAAGTTATCTTTCTTCCACTTTGTAACTTTCAAGCTCTACTACTCAGGCATAAATGGATGTAAAATTACAACAGTGGGATTCAGGCTATGAAATACAAGACATTCCATCTGCAAAACCTGTTTGCAACATCACAATTTACAATATTTTTTTTATATACTTGTGCTAGTGGGCGGTGAGGAAGGGACAAAGAAGAGAAAAAATATTACATGAGTAAATGTAGAGCACAATCTCAAACATGTATTCCTTACTCAATAGACTTAAAGCACTTAAAATCATTTTTTTTCCCCCCAGGAAAATTTCTCGTTCTGGTTCTTTCAAAGAGAACTCACTTTGAACTCACTTCAAAACACATTATTTCTCACGGGAAGAGCACAATTTGTCTTGTCTCTCTTTTGGGGAATAGTGGGGCAGGGTACCTTCAAGTGAGTCCTGACTCCTGGTGACTACAGTTTTCCAAGCTTTTGGAAGTGGTTTACCATTGCCTTCTTCCTAGGGCTGAGAGTACATGACTGGCCCAGCTAGCTTTGTGTCCAAGGCAGGACTAGAACTCACAGACTCTCGGTTTCTAGCCTGGCAGCAACTTACAAAATTGAAGTTACGTTGGACGATAAAGCATTTTACAATTTTGTCTTGTTAATGTAAGCATCAAGGTGTACATTTTTCACATCAACTGAGAGAAGCATTCCTATGCTAGATGACATAAATTGCATCCTGTGAAAATATACATTGCAATATATTTGATGGTGAGACACTTACAGCCTCTCTCTCTCTCTCCTTCCCTCCCTCCCTCCCTCCCTCCCTCTTTCTCGTATGTCAATTCAAACCTAGAGGTAAACTTGTATTTTTCTCATTTTAAGGCTTGAGAACTGATGAACACAGTTCCTGATTGGCATTACCTTTTCAAATCAAGAATGGCAATGGCAATAGCATTTAGATTTATATACCGCTTCACAGTGCTTTATATCCCTCTCTAAGCAGTTTACAGAGTCAGCCTATTGCCCCCAACAATCTGGGTCCTCATTTGATCCACCTTGGGAAGATGGAAGGCTGAGTCAACCTGGAGCCTGGTGAGGATCGAACTGCTGACAATTGGTAGAATCAGCCTGCAATACTGCATTCTAACCACTGCGCCAGTGGTGGGATTCAAAATGTTTTACTACCAGTTCTGTGGGCGTGGCTTGTTGGATGTGGCAAGGGAAGGATACTGTAAAATCTCCAGTCAGAGGTGGCATTTGCCAGTTCTCCGAGCTACTCAAAATTTCCGCTACCGGTTTTCCAGAATTGGTCAGAACCTACTGAATACCATCTCTGCGCTGCCCCATCATGACTCAAAAGTACTGTAACTAACTCTTTTTTTCCCTAGTTGTTGTAGACTCCAATGACATTTTCATATTCTTCAGTCTAGGAATTAATCCACATCCCATAGCAAAAAAGCGTCTTCCCTCATTTGACCTTATTGAGGTCTGGCTTTTAATAGGCCTGGCTTTTAAAACACTAGGGATGTGTTTAAGAAATTCCTTTTGCATGTTTATTACCTCATGACATTTAAAAACCTGATTCTGATTTCATTTATGCTGAATACTCTTTCTGGTATTTTATTACCTAGTGAAAGTAGAATCACTGCTGGGATCATTTATACCATGGAAAGTGCACAGCATCCTTAGTGTTTTAATTGCTAAAATTAAGACAGCAAAAATCTGTTGAGCCAGTGGCTCTCCTGCACTGAAGATCAGGGATGATGGCATGGTTGAAAACATCCAGATGTCACAAAGGTACCATCAAATCCCCACCCATTTTTAATGGGCATTTGTGTCCTATGAATACTCTTGATGAAGGTATTGCTGTCTAGGGTCCTTGATGGTGCCAACTCTGAAATGGATTGAGTCCGCATCAGCCATCTTCCATTTCTCAAGTTGCCACACAGCTCGGGGAGGAGGGGGGAGGAGTGGAATGTGAACTAGCCAAAACAACCTACTATCTCGTGAGAACCAAGGTCACTTTGCCGGCCAGAAAAACTGGTCACCAATGAGATACCAGAACACCTAACTGGACAATGTGAGCTGTGAAAATTGGAGAGAGGGAATCTCTAATGCTTAATTATACTGAAATTGCAGGAAATAACTAGAGCTGGTTTATAGATCATCTGTGCCGAAATGATGTACTCATTTACTGTTCTTTGAGGAAGCAGAGAGTCTCAGAGTACTGACTCATTTGGGTTCATTAGTCGAAACCTGGACAGGTGAATTTCTTGCAGACATTTCATTACCAAACTAGGTAACGTCATCAGTGCATCATCAGTACATATTGCAGTCTTTCAGAGGTTCTGCATTTGTAAGATTCATTCAGTTGAGTGGGCTAGTTGGCATCCGTATCTCTTTTTATTGGAATGTTGTTGTTCTACTAGGGCTGTAGGATGTTTTTCAGCCAGAAGGAAGCATGTATGGGATGGCAGGAGCAATGGGGGAGAGTTTTGCCAACACAAAGCTTTCCTAGATGGGGCCTGGATTAAGAGACTGCACAATCCCAGGCTGGATGGAGGAGGGGTGGGGAGAGGTTCAGGGTACACACACCCTACAATCTTTCAGAATATATCTAGCAGCTTAGAAAGTTAAGTCTGGCAAGATTCTGTCTATTTGGTGCAAGCAAATAAAGGATTGGACTTGATTGAATCTTGATCTCTCCTCTCTGGGCTTGAAGCTCACAATGTATGACCTGTGAATGCATCCTTTAAGCAGCCCTAAAATAATTCAGAGATTAAAAACTGGAGATGAGCCATTTTGAATGCTAAATGTCATTGAATTGACATTTCGGTTAATTAATTAACCAGTCTGTCCCAGGTGACACCATTTTTTCCCATGGTCAATCTTAAGCATTTTGAGTTGCGTTTATCTGAATCTGGTGCAATAATTCTGAGCATGGGATCTTTTGATGGTATCTCACAATACATGTACAGGTAATCCTTGACTTATGATATAATTGAGCCCAGAAATTGCAGTTCTAAGTTATTTGGAGTCATAAATTGTGGTACAATAGGACCAGATTTGCAGTTACAGCCATTCTTAACAATAGTTGTTAAGTAAATACGGCAGTTATTAAGCGAACCCATTTTCCCCAATGGAAGTCTTTTGCTGGAAACTAGAAGTAAATGGCAGAATCTGATAAAACACATCACAAATCTCGCACT
Source organism: Bungarus multicinctus (assembly GCA_023653725.1). Classification (NCBI taxonomy): domain Eukaryota; kingdom Metazoa; phylum Chordata; class Lepidosauria; order Squamata; family Elapidae; genus Bungarus; species Bungarus multicinctus. The sequence continues at coordinate 8,888,389 of CM042839.1, read as the reverse complement.
CAGTGGATGTTCTTTTCAAAAAACAGTAAATTCCAAGGATACATTATGCCATTAATAAGAGCTTCCTATCTAAAGGTTAGTAAATATTCTCTTTTCAAAATCCATACAAGTAATAAAAACTGGGTTGATTCTAGGTATTGAAACCCATCTTGGGTAAATGCATTAAAATATTTAATGAATTGAATTCTGGGCATACGTTTATTGTGTGACTGCCTTTTAAATACATTATTCATGGACTTGCTGCCAACTGCATACTTTCTGCTAACCTCAGGGGGAAAAAGGATAGATAGATCTATTTGCTAAATCAAATAATTCCAGAGGTGCTCACTGCACTTCTGCGTTTACCAAAGAAACAATATGTGTACCAAATGATGCTAATGTATCATAAACTGCAGAGCTTCTGGAAATACAGGCTCTTCTAGAAATAATGATGTTACATCGACTCATGCATATCTCTTAAGAGATAATTATATTCTAATTGCTGTCCTGATGAACTATCCTTTCAAATCATGACAAATAGCTATTGAATCAAAGACATTCAGGAAGCTTCATGATTATAAGCAGAAATATGAAGTAAAATCTGGGTCGGTCGCCGGGACTAGAGGTTTGGTCTTCCGAACTTTCGGACACATGCTGGAGCCCAACCTCACGGAGCTTCTGTCTGGCAGAGTGTGTGTTTTGGGATATATTCTGTGTGTGGTATTTATACGGTTCCTCATTGCGTGTGGATTTTGAGTTGTTGGTTGGGGTTCTACGCGTAGAAGAGCCCAAAGCAGATGTTCTGGTAGCGAGGAGTTCCTTGAGGATGGGCTCCAGCATGAGTCAAAAAACTCAAGAGGACAAAACCTCTGGTCCTGGGGACTGACCCATATTGGATCCTGCAACATTATCCTGGGACATATAGATTTGCCTTCATTAATGAATAAAAGAATAGAATAGAATGGGAATGGGAATAGAATAGAACAGGACAGGATAGGACTGGGATTGGGAATGGGAATAGGAATAAGAATAGGAATAGGAATAGGAGTGGAATAGAATAAAATAGAACAGAATAGGATAGAAAAGGATTGGGAATGGGAATAGGAATAGAAGAGGAATAGAATTTAGAATGTACCCTATGACTATTATTAAGGGTTGTACCTGATGATTATTGACTCTTGACGAATGTATCTTTTCTTTTATGTACACTGAGAGCATTTGCACCAAGACAAATTCCTTGTGTGTCCAATCACACTTGGCCAATAAAGAATTCTATTCCTATTCCTATTCCTATTCTTATTCTTATTCTACTCTACTCTACTCCTATTTTAGGAATAGAATACAATTGGGATTGGGAATGGGAATGGGAGTAGAATAGAATAGGAATAGAATAGGTTTGGGATTGGGATTGGGAATAGGAATAGGAATGGAATAGAACAGGAATAGTACGGAAGGGACCTTGGAGGTCTTCTAGTCCAACCCTCTGCCTAGACAGAAAACCCTATACCACTTCAGACAATTGGTTGTCCAATCTCTTCTTAAAAACTTCCAGTGTTGGAACATTCACAACTTCTGGAGGCAACTTGTTCCACTGATTAATTGTTCTCACTGTCAGGAAATTTCTCCTTAGTTCTAAGTTGCTTCTCTCCATGATGAATTTCCACCTATTGCTTCTTTGTCCTGCCCTCAGGTGCTTTGGAGAATAGCTTGACTCTCTCTTCTTTGTGGCAGCCCCTCAGATATTGGAAGACTGCTATCCTGTCTTCCCTGGTCCTTCTCTTCTCTTCACTAGACTAGCCAAGCCCAGTTCCTGCAACCATTTCATCCTATGTTTGAACCTCCAGTCCCCACATCATCCTAGTTGCTCTTCTCTGTACTTTTTCTAGAGTCTCAACATCTTTTTATAGTGTGGTGACTAAAACTGGGTGCAGTACTCTAGGTGTGGTCTTACTAGGGCTTTATAGAGTGGTATTAGTACCTCCCTTGATCTTGATTGTATTCCTCTGTTAATGCAACCTAGGTTTGCATTGGCTTTTTTGGCTGCTGCTGCACATTGCTGGCTCCTATTTAGCTGGTTGTCCACTAAGACTCCAAGATCCCTCTCCCAGTTACTGCTATTGAGCCTGGTTTCACCCAGTCTATATGTGTACTTTTGCTTTTTCTTGCCTAAGTGTAGGACTTTACTTTTCTCTACATTGAATTTCATTGTGTTAGATATGGCCCAGTGTTCTAGTCTGTCAAGATCCATCTGGATCTTGAGCCTATCTTCCTGGATGTTAGCTATTCCTTAACAACCATGGCAAGAAACGTCATGAAACATGGCAAAGCTCACTTAACAAATGTCTCGCTTAGCAACATAAATTTTGGACTCTATGGTGGACGTAAGTCAAGGACTACCTGTACATCACAATGGAACTTAATATCTCATCTAAGGTACCTTCACCTCTTGCAGTTGATGTGCAAAATTGGGTCCCAAATATCATCTCTGCCATTGGTTGCTTCAATTTTGGCCCAACCCAAAATATTGGTATTAATATTATATCTTTTTTTTTCCAGACATAAAACCCACCAGAGATAGAGAACAGTGCAACAGATACATCAGCTAAAATGAAATTATCTGGGCAGAAAATGTTACCCTCACATGCTATTTTTGCTGCAAATGTTTATGCCCATCTGTTAACTGTTAACATGGCTCTCTGCCGATTACAATTTGGCTGTTTCATTAAGGCATATGTACTATATATGTAACCCGCAAGCACTCTGCATAAATTAATCAGTTGTGGCGGAAGATGGAGTTTACTGTTATTATCAGCCCTTTAATAATTTATTGAAAGCTTATAATGACCCACATTGTTAAGAACCACAAAGTACTCCAATTAAGGTACCTTTAATGGGGAAATAGATGAAGGAAGGGACATGGTGGCTCAGTGGCTAAGACACTGGGCTTGTCGATCAGAAAGGTTGGCAATTTGGAGTTCGAATCCCTAGTGCCACGTAACGGAGTGCGCTTCCATTACTAGGAGACTAGAGACTAAAAAATTAAAAAGAAGGGTTGCAGGATCTGGGCATGGCTCGTCTAGTGAAGAGAAGGACCAGGGGAGACATGAGAATAGTATTCCAATATTTGAGGGGCTGCCACAGAGAGGAAGGGGTCAAGCTATTTTCTAAAGCACCTGAAGACCAGACAAGGAACAATGGATGGAAACTGAACAAGGAGAGATTCAACCTGGAAATAAGGAGAAACTTTCTGACAGTGAGAACAATCAAGCCATGGAACCGAAGTTGCTTTCAGACATCATGGGAGCATCATCATTGAGACTTTCAAGAAGAGATTGGACTGCCATTTGTCAGAAATAGTATAGGATCTCCTGCTTGGGTGGGGGGTTGGACTAGATGACCTACAAGGTCCTTCCCAACTCTGATTATCTGTTATCTGTTACTTGTCCCAGCTTCTGCCAACCTAGCAGTTCAAAAGCAGGTAAAAATGCAAGTAGAAAAATAGGGACCACTTTGGTGGGACGGTAACAGCGTTCTGTGTGCCTGGGTGTTTAGTCATGCCAGCCACATGACCATGGAGACATCTTCGGACAATGCTGGCTCTTCTTCGGCTTTGTAACGGAGATGAGTACCAGCCCCTAGAGCCGGAAACGACTAGCACGTATGTGCAGGGGAAATTTTATCTTTACCTTTAGCCAAAGGAGGATACAAGCAAGGCAAACCGTTACACTGACTTCAACATTACTCCTCTTGCTCACGAAAAGTAATGTAGCTATTGTAGCTCTCCCAGAACACGGCAATGTTGGCAGGCTGTCAATGTTACTTCTGAGTTCTGCCTTATAATCTCTGGGCTGACATGGTTGGTTGCTTTCTGAAACATAGAAATTAGATTCACAGGGCTGGAAGAGACTTAGAAGGCCTTCTAATCCAGCCCCCTGCTCAAGGCAGGAGATCTTATATCGGGGGTGTCAAATTCGATTTAAATAAGGGCCGCATCGGGGTTGTGTTGGACTTCGGGGGGCTGGGGTGGGCATGGCTGGGGTGGGCATGGCCAGCTTGACGTGTTGGGGGGCACCTGTGGTGGCCAAGTGCTGAGTCAGGACTTCCCTCTGACCCCCCCCTCACTCTCCTTATAATCTCCTTCCTTCCTTCCTTCCTTCCTTCCTTCCTTCCTTCCTTCCTTCCTTCCTTCCTTCCTTCCTTCCTTCCTGCCTGCCTGCCTGCCTGCCTTCCTTCTTTCCACCCTTCTTCCCTTCCCTTCCTTCCTTCCTTCCTTCCTTCCTTCCTTCCTTCCTTCCTTCCAGCCTGCCTGCCTGCCTGCCTGCCTGCCTTCCTTCCTTCTTTCCACCCTTCTTCCCTTCCCTTCCTTCCTTCCTTCCTTCCTTCCTGCCTGCCTGCCTGCCTTCCTTCCTTCCTTCCTTCCTGCCTGCCTGCCTGCCTGCCTGCCTGCCTTCCTTCTTTCCACCCTTCTTCCCTTCCCTTCCTTCCTTCCTTCCTTCCTTCCTTCCTTCCTTCCAGCCTGCCTGCCTGCCTGCCTGCCTGCCTTCCTTCCTTCTTTCCACCCTTCTTCCCTTCCCTTCCTTCCTTCCTTCCTTCCTTCCTTCCTTCCTTCCTTCCTGCCTGCCTGCCTGCCTGCCTGCCTTCCTTCTTTCCACCCTTCTTCCCTTCCCTTCCTTCCTTCCTTCCTTCCTTCCTTCCTTCCTTCCTTCCTTCCTTCCTTCCTTCCTTCCTTCCTGCCTGCCTGCCTGCCTGCCTGCCTGCCTGCCTGCCTGCCTGCCTGCCTTCTTTCCACCCTTCTTCCCTTCCCTTCCTTCCTTCCTTCCTTCTTTCCTTCTTTCCTTCTTTCCTTCCTTCCTTCCTTCCTTCCTTCCTTCCTTCCTTCCTTCCTTCCTTCCTTCCTTCCTTCCTTCTTTCTTTCCTTCCTTCCTTCCTTCCTTCCTTCCTTCCTTCCTTCCTTCCTTCCTTCCTTCCTTCCTTCCTTCCTTCCTTCCTTCCTGGTTCCCCCAGGCTCCATTTTCAGCTGTGCTGGCCTCCTGCAGCCCACTGCCAGCGAAAATGGGAGCTCCATTTTCACTGGCAGAGGCACTGCTGGCTGGTCTTTTGCTCTTTCCAGGGTGCCAGGTCTGTGCACCTCATGGGCTGCATCTGGCCCTTGAGTTTGACACCCCTCGCTTATTCCATCCCAGTCAAATGGTTGTCCAGTCTCTTGAAAACCTCTAGTGATGGAGCACCAACAACTCCAGGAGGTAAGCTTTCCACGATGGCTTGACAGCTTTAAGACTTCCTCCTCCAGTCATGTTAGCTCAGGAATTCTGGGAGTTGAAGTCCACGAGTCTTAAACTTGCCAAGTTTGAAGACCCTTAGATTAACTGTTCTCACAGTCAGAACATCCTTCAGGATGGGTCCATCTTTAAATTATCTTCTAAACCTGGTAATTTTTGTCCTTCCTTCTGGTGCTTTGGAGAATACAGTAGAGCCTCAAGTTGCTACCGTAATCCAGTCCAGGAGTTCGGCTGCAACCTGATTTGGTTGTGACCGAAAGCACAACCGTTTGCACATGCATGGACAAAAAAAAAAAATGACGGCGAAGGGAAAATTGACGCGGAAAGAGAATCTTTCTGCACCGATTTTGTTCACCACCCGATTTTTGAATTGTGACCGGATTCAAAAATCGGGTGGATTTTTTGTTCACCTCCCAATTTAGTCATGAACTCCAGTGTATTAACCATTATGCAGACTAAGCACGTGCTTAGGGCACAAGGCCCAAAGGGGGCATCACAAAGTTGAGAATATGGCTGTTGTGGTTCGCCGGCAGCCGGTGCAGACAGCAGTGGAGTCAGACAGTGAGGAAGAAAGGGGGCCAGTCAGGGAGTCTGAAGAGGACTCGAATGAGGATCCTGCATCCAATGCAGGGATGGAGCCAGGACCATCTGGGAGTGGGGTGCTGCCTTCGGAGATTGTGGAGGCTGGCAGCAGTGAGGAAGAGGATCCCAAGGAGCCTGTGCCCAGTGCGTGTGTGCGCAAAGCTGCAAGAAGGTGAGAGCAACTGAAGGGGTGACTCGGAAGTAACGCTGGGAGGTGATTGCCCCTCCCATAAGGGATAAAAGTCAGACCTCAATGCTGAAATTTTTGCAGGAAGCAAAGCAGTTCAAAAGATTCTGAGTCCTCCTTGAAGCTCTGTGAACCATGGTTGTTTTTTTCTGGTACTTCGGTTGGTTTCTGTTATAATTAATTGCATACTTCTGTTTTTGGCAGCATTCCACAGCACTGAAAGGTGTGTGCTTATCTTGGGGAAGTGTTTAAGATTAGTTCTGGCTGGGAATGAAAGTAATTCCCAGTGTTGCAATAAAATAGATTTTGCTTTTAAACAAGTTTGTGTTTAATTACGTTTGACGAAGCCTGGGTTAGAACAATGGTTTCGTTTGTACAGTATGTACAAAGGAAGAGAACACCAAGATTTGTCAGTGCTTGGGGCACCAGTGAGCCTTAATCTGCCACTGGCGAACAGGAGCATTTGCAACCCGAGGTTCCATTCTAAGTCAATCCCCTGTTCTTTGTGACAGCCCCTCAAGTCCTGGAAGACTGCTATCCTGTCAACCCTGACCCTTCTCTTCAATAGGCTAGGCCCACCTGGTTTCCTCCACCATTCGTCATATGATTTAGCCTTATATACTCTTTATCATCTTTGTTGCTTTTCTTCGTACACTTTCTCTGGTCTCAGCATCTTTTTTTGCATAGTTTTTGAAACCTGGTTACTTCTAGGACCAATTATTATTCACCCCGTGCTTTCAGATTTCCCAGAAGGCATCTCCTGCGTGTCTTATCGTGGCTAGGACTAATATCAACAGCAAAGATGGGGTTTCGCTTTCATTGGGACTTTTCCACTGTTGTGGATTAAACAGCCATCAGAGGCTTCCTAATTACAGTTTAAGAAACAGCTGGTGCAGATATTTTCTCAGTAAGTAGCCTGGCTTCAGAATTTGGGAACAAGAAGTCAGAAACAAGGTAATCAAGATGCACCAATGAATTCAAAGCACCGTATTGCACCATCTGCTATGAACTGTAGGTATTTATGCTATGTCTTCAGAACAAAACCTCTTCGGCTCCATCTAGAAGCCCTCAGAAATTATCTAGCCAAAAGGGCTGCAGTTGAATAAGACCTTATACACCAAGGAAAGTTTCATAGCAGACAAACACACATATGGATCCAACACAGTCACTGATTAGAATGTTTTCTTAACATTTCTACCTTCTGCCTATTTCTCTTCTATTTGTTCTGAAATCCCAGTCTAAACTGTACCTTCCAATCCTAATCACACTTCAAAATAAACCTCTTTGAAGACTGATGGAACTTATTTCCCTAAATAAAACACGCTGATCGCTAGAAGCACAGCTAAATGAATAGCAATAGCATGTAGACTTGTATACTGCTTCACAGTACTTTATAGCCCTCTCTAAGCGGTTTACAGAATCAGCATCTTGTCCCCAACAATCTGGCTTCTCATTTTATCGACCTCGGAAGGATGGAAGGCTCGGTTAATCTTGAACCAGTCAGGATCGAACTGCTGGCAGTCAGCAGAATGAGCCTGTAACCTTGCATTCTAACCACTGCACCTCCACGGCTCTTGAATGCCTTCACAAAATGACATTTTCCTTCTTGCAATATTTGCAGTATGCCTAAAACATAACATTACTCAATATAATGCATACAGACAGGCAGTCCTCGACTTCTGAGCCCAAAATTTATGTCAAGTGAGAGACATTTGTTAAGTGAGTTTTGCTCCATTTTATGACTTTCCTTGCCCCAATTGTTAAGTGAATCACTGCAGTTGTCAACTTAGCAACATGGGTTGTTCAGGCTTCCCCCTTGATTTGGCTTGTTAGATGGTCACAAAAGGGGTTCACATGATCCTGGGACACAGCGAAGGTCATAAATATGAACCAGTTTGACAGCATTTAAACTTTGATCACATGATCATGGGAATGCTGCAAAGGTCGTAATTATGAAAAATGGTTATAAGTCACATTTTTTAGTGCTGTTATAATTTTGAATGGTCACTAAATGAATTGCAAGTCAAGGGCTACCTGTATTATAAATATGGAGGAGGAAGAAAGGGGAATTACATGAATATACATTCAAATAGAGTGATGTCCTATAATTATGATCTTACTGATATTTGAAAATAAATCCACAGAACTGTTGCAATAAGTTCTATGAAAGAGCAAAGTGGTTTCTCTGCTGTTATTACTACTACTGGTTAATGCTACATAGTGCTTTGGGGGAATGCTTTATATAATAATTTGTAATAGAGTTTTCTTCGTACAATGAGTCTATATTGTTTCTATAGTGAGTCCTAGGGAGGCAAGTACTCAGCTGACCTTTTAAAGCATTACATTCACTTACTATCCAGCTGTGAGAAATACAAAGCTTTATCTTGGATCAACTAAGAGGTTTTCTACGGCAATATTCATAGTATAAGAGCTTCATTGAAAGAAATACTCAGAAATATACTCAAAGTCTTAACACCCCATCCGATCACATTTCTGTACATGACCCAAACACAATATATCCGAAGCAATGCCCAATTTTTGTCCTTTTCATTTTAAATACTTTCTGTCTTCATCAGGCTAAATTCTTTAAAATTTAATGCAAGGCAATCTGGGGAGGAAAACGTGCATTGAGGATTATTTAAGTCTTCCTATTTGAACAGAAGGCTATTGGGAAAAATATATTGAGACCATACTGAGAGTCAAGGTGAATTATAGTTACAATGTTGGACTAGAAGACCCAGGTTCCACCCAAATCCACCCAACCTCAGAGAGTAACTTTGGACCAATTGTCCCAAAGGTGCCTTTTCAAGAGGCAACTGGACTTTCTGGTTTTTCTTTGGAGATGTTTCGCTTCTCATCCAAGAAGCATCTTCAACTCTGATGGATGGTGGGGAATGGAAGAAGCCAAAGAAGCTTCTTGGATGAGAAGCGAAATGTCTTCAAAGAAAAACCAGAAAGTCCAGTTACCTCTTGAAAAGGCACCTTTGGGACAACCATGACCTGGATGATTGAGAATCTCCCTAGACCTTTGGGTCAATTGTTCTCTTCCCAGCTTAACCCATTTCCTAAGATGGCGGGCAACACCACCACGTCCTGCCCTGTGCTTCGATAGAAGAGCATGCCAAATAAAAACAAGAGGAATGTTCAGCTGAACCATCAATGGAGAATTTTACGGGTCACAAAAAGACGAGCTCAAGTAGAATTCCAATGGAGCAGGCAAAGGAGCGAGTCTTCCGGCTGAACAGCCCCGAGCAAGGAGCTTCTTGTGGGCCGCCTGGTCAAGCCGGCGCTCAGCACCACGGACAGCTCCCTGCGCTTCCGCCATTCCCCGCCGGGTGTCGCTGCGGCTCCACCTACCTGATCCTCGCTGCTGCGGGAGGACGATCGCGGAGGCCGGCCGAGGCGAAGCCGACGAGGCTGCTGCTGCCGCCGCCGCCGCCGCCACAGTCGCGGGGCTGGAAGAGGAGGAAGAGGCGGCGGAGGACGCCGAAGACGCCGAGGAAGAAGAAGAAGAGGAGGAGGAAGAGGAGGAGGAAGAGAGGGAAGAGGAAGCGGCGGCCGCAGCGGCAGTTTCGCCCTGCGCCGGTAGGAGGCGCTTGTCTCCCAAGCCCGGCTCGGCCGTGGCTCGCCCGGGCGGGCTGCTTCTCCGCGGACCGCTGCTTTGGATGTGCGAGACGGCTTCGGCCGCTTGCACGTCGGGAGGCGAGAAGCGCGCCAGGACCCGCAGCGCCGCCTGGGCTTTATGCTCCTGGGTGTCTTCGTCGCCGTAGTCCGACACCCGGCACTCGTAGATGCCTTCGTCCTGCCGCCGGACTCCCGACAGCCGCAGCCGGTGCGAAATGTCATTGCCTTGGACGCGCACCGTCTGGAAAGAGGAGAGAGGAGAGGTTATTGAGGCGCGGTGGGCCCGCTGCGGGTGTGGGTTTGTTGGGGGCGGTGAGCGGGCGGTTGGGCACCAAGCATTGGCGAGGTCTCTGCAAGCGATCAGACTGCAATAAAGCCCTGGGTTATCTCCTCCTCGGAGACTTTCTACACTCGCCTGTCAAGTTTGTGGACTGAGAAGAACAGATTAGGAAAGAGGAAAGGGAGCAACAGTGGTGACATAAGAGGGAAGGTCTCAGGTGACTCTCGTCCTCTCTAGGGTCTCCACTTTGAAGCCAAGGGAGGCAAAGCAAGACCCACTGATGTTTACACCTAATGCCCAAAGGTGTTTTTGCCTATTCCTGCTTGAGCTCGAGGGGCTTTGCTTCATAGCAGATAAAAACTCTTCCTTTAGGGAGAGGCCACATGAAACCTGCAGGTTGTGGACAGTAAAACCACCTTCCCATCTCAGCAACAGGCAAAGTAGAGAGAGAGAGAGAGAAGGAGGGAGAGAAGCAGCTTCTGCCAACTCCTTCCAAGCCTACATGATACAGTTCTAACCACGAACCCCCTTCCCTAGTAGCCCTCCTCAGTCCAGCACCCTCCAGATATTTTAGATTGTGCAATGTTTGGGGCTTATGGATCTTGGAGTCCAAACCACTCTAGTCTAGTGGGAACCACAGTGATGGGCTTCCGACAGCTAATCATCGTTGGTTATTAGATCTTTTTGAAGCTATCAAATGTTGAGCATTAGACCTTCTGCCTCGCAGCCGGAGCTCCCATGGAATCTCCCAGGCACAACATTTTGTATCAAGCTGTCCCTAGCTCCTCCTCTTCTGTGCTGTGACCCTTTCCCCCTTTTGCAGCTGATCCCACAATGCATTTGTCCTAGTCCGTATTCTATTTTTGTGGCTGAGCGCATGAGATGGCCTTATTTCCCCATAGCTTTCTCTTAGTTATAAATTGCTCTGTGCAGTCAAATCTAAAGAAGATTTAATGAGGCGAGACAATTAAGCAGTCAGGCAACATGTTGTGCAATTCAAAGTCCATTTCATGGACCAAAGATCTACTAATCATACAGTACGATGGTCTCCAGGGCTGGAAGAGGTAGCAAGAAATAAGGTTAGTCTTGCTAATATCGTAGGTTTCTACAGAAGTGGCCCTTCCATAACGCAATGCCTCTTTCTGTTTCCACCTTCTTGCCTTCTCGTTTGATTGGCACTCTTAATTCTCAAATTCTCAGCCATTTTATGGAGTGATACGATAAATCCCTCTGCAAAATCCACCCTCTGATCCACATCCTGTAATCACATGATCTGAAAATAAGATAGCTTCTAGTAGTGCATCTCAAATCACGCTGTAATAGCCTTTCTGTCATTTTGCACACACGATCCACCTCAATGTACGAGGCTCTCCAGGAAAGCTGATTGAAAACTTTACCATCCTTTCTATGTAATTAGGGATTTTTCTTAAAACGTTTCCATCTTCCTATGGCATTCATATCTGCTCCTCAATTTTAAACCCTCTCTTCTTCTCTCCCCCCCCCCCCCCATCCTCCTGACCACAGCAAATGATTATGGCTTCAAGGAGGTTGGAGGTTGGATGAAGATCTAAATCCACCTTCCTGGGTGGATAAATCAAAGAAGGATTTGTAGCACTAACCTGAATTTCACTGAAAGCTATAACAAACAACGTTGCAATCTCAGACTCCGTTTTAGTATCAGAAAAGTTGAAAACTCGAATGCATTCCACAAAAAAAAAAATGCCTCTGATCATGTGCAAAAACTCTTCCCCCCCCCCTCACAGGACCATAAATGGTTCTAGCAAAAGAAAGAACCTAATTCAAGACTGCCAGGGGAGAAAGTGGGATTTCTCCAGGAGCTTATACCTTACTTCCCCTCTGTTACATTTTAGGTTTACATATTATGCTAACCCCTGGCTTGTTTTATTGTGATTTATGAAACAGACGACAAACACATTCCCTCATTGCCTTAAGGCACGAATCAAGATTTGAAAACGGCAAAGACTGGTTTATTTACAGAGGGCAAAAACCAAGCAATGTTCACAATGGGGTTACTATAAAACCCATGCCTTAAAATCAAATCGTTCTTTGATTCTTCTAGTTTAAGCTAACATATGGTGCCTTTCAGTGATGCTCTTCATCTTCCAAATTGAATTGCCCTTCTCCCAAATGAAATGTCTTCCCATTGTTAGTCTTTGCTTATGTCCATTTCTATTTCTCCAGCCCACAGTGACTATTTCTAAGCACTGGTTCTCTCCTCCAAAATCAACTACTAATTCCATTTCCTTCTTTCCTTAATTAAATGCATCTCTCTACTACAGTCAACAGCCGGCCGTTAATCCTAGCCATTCCCCTTTCCAGCAACAATGCATTTAAAATATATCACCTGTCAAAATATCAGCCCCAACGTGCTGGGCTTTCTTAATCCTGTCTTCATCCTTTTACAGAAAGAAAGGGATCCAATCACATCCAGACACTCATTCTGTGCTTCTGTTCCCCAGACTAAAAACCCAGGGCTCTGCTCTCCTCATTAAAGTACCAATGCAGGGTCTGCATTTAATCCTCTTTGCAAAAGCTCACGAAAATCTCATCCAGCCAACCCCTCCCCCCCCCTTTTCTCATCCAAAAAGAAAGGGGAAAAAAAGGAAAAGAAAAGGAGAAAGAGGTGGAAAGAGAAAAGAAAAAAAAGAAAGGAAAAATTGAAATGCTTTGGGGGAAATCACAGAATGATAGCATCACACAGCTAGAAGAGAAGAATTCAGTCGAGACTTCACCCTGTTCAACGTGTAACATTTCAACTGCATTCAGTTAATTTAATGAAATGTACATGTAAAATAAAATCTAGATTTTGTCTAGCTGCTCTCCAAATAAACCTGTATCTTACGTTGTTTCTGTTGTCTTCAGATGAAAAAAAAATGGCATACCTCAATTTTTCAAGGGCATCATTATTATTATTCCTGTATTTGAATAGCTCATAACTTAACAAGCATGGTCTGGCAGGGTTCAGCTAGCATGACTAAGCTGCACCTTAAAGTAGGGACAAAGAGTAGGCGATATAGAACAGAAGGGTGTTTCAAATGAACGAGCATAGTTCCATTGTAATATAGTCTAAAATGAACTTGACAGAGGTGGGTGAATGATGGATTAACCTCTGAAGTCTAAGGTGCAATCAGCCACAGGACAAACCCCTGCTAGCTCACCCAGCAGGCCCAAAAGAGTATGGGATCATTTTATTAGAAGAAGAGAAACCAGTTTGGAAACCAGAATGACACACACCACAAATGTAAAGTTGGCATTACAGTATATCATTTATGTAGCTGTCATGCGAGAGAGTGAGAGAAAGAGAAAAGGAAAGGAAAAAGGAAGAAAGAAAATGAAAGAAGGGAAAAAAGAAAAAAAGAAAGAAAGAAAGAAAGAAAGAAAGAAAGAAAGAAAGAAAGAAAGAAAGAAAGAAAGAGAAAGAAAAAGATAAGAAGGGACAGAGATATGAAGATAGGAAGGAAGGTAAATACAAGGAAGGAAGGAGGAAGAGAAAGAGAGGGGAGAAGGAAAGAAAGAAAGAAAGAAAGAAAGAAAGAAAGAAAGAAAGAAAGAAAGAAAGAAAGAAAGAAAGAAAGAAAGGAAGGAAGGAAGGAAGGAAGGAAGGAAGGAAGGAAGGAAGGAAGGAAGAAAGAAAGAAAGAAAGAAAGAAAAAGAAAGAAAGAAAGAAAGAAAGGAAGGAAGGAAGGAAGGAAGGAGGAAGGAAGGAAGGAAGGAAGGAAGAAAGAAAGAAAGAAAGAAAGAAAGAAAGAAGGGAGGGAGATATGAAGATAGGAAGGGCGGTAAATTCAATGAAGGAAGGAGGGAAGGAGGGAGGAAAAGAGGAGAAAGAAAGAAAAAAGAAAAAAAGAAAGAAAGAAGAGGAGAGAATAAAAGAATTGCTTGATGGAGGTATTAAGATTATCCATTAAACTTATCCCCTCCCAATAGCACAGTTCATTATATTTTGGGGAAATAGGCTAAACCTTAGCTCTATGTGTTCTGTATCTGTCCCACCATTTCTCCAACTATCCACTTTAGACTAAGCTTTAAGATGAAACTTTAGCAAACTCTGAAGAAAAGGATGCCTTTGGATCTTAGTAAAAACAATTGGGGCCGTTTCCTGTTAATGTGTCCTCTTTTCTCCATTAATGGGGAGATATTTTATTCCCATTGAAACAAAACCCAACCATTTTCATCCAAATTTGTAGAATTCCCATCTACATCGCTTGAAAGTGGTACAAGCTTAGAAAGGAGAGAGTATTTTATCCATCTAAATGCATAAATAATCTGCTCCTCAGTAGTAGCTCCTTGAGTAGTTTGGAGAACCGGCCAATCCCACCTCTCACTGGCCCCTCCCCCATCTCTTCTCTGCCTCCCATTGAGTCCCAGCTGATCGGCTGGGTCTCCTTTCGTTGCCCTGCACAGGAGAACAGAGCTGGAAAGCAGGTTAGTGGAGTGGGATGGGGATTTTACAGTATCTTTCCCCTGCCACGCCCACCAAGCCACGCCCACCAAGCCAAGCCACACCCACAGAACCAGTAGTAAAAATGTTTGAATCCCACCACTGCACCTATCCATATGCCAAAGACAGACTCTGCTCTATTAGCAGTGCAATTAGCTGATTATAACGACCTCCCTGTTAATTGATAACGAGCGTGCAACGAATGGATAGAAAGACCTTCGTTTCCAAATGTCTTAAATTAACTTCTGCTGCATTTGGGCGCCTCTTTGTCCATTTTCAGGGCAGGGAGCAACCTAACCTCAAGGAACCACTGCAATATTTTAGACAGACAACCCCAAGTAGATGCCCCCCTCCCCCCATGCATGCATGTTGATAGGTACTTACACTGATCTTAGTTGCATCTTTATTGGTTGCCTGAAAAAGAAAGAAAGGAAGGAGAAAAATGAAACAAGAGATTTCTGAAGATCAGGAACAATGTTTCTTTCCCTCTCCAGACAGATGGAGTGGATGGTACTTCTCAGAATCCTTTTATGTGGTGCTAATTTATTTGGGTTGGGATAGATTCTTAACTCATTGGGTAGATGCTCTGGGTGAACCACAGCTGACTTGAAAAGATTCCTATTATGTAGCAATAGCACTTAGACTTATATACCACCTTACAGTGCTTTACAGGCCTCTCTAAGTGGTTTACAGAGTCAGCCTCTTGCCCCCAACAATCTGGGTCCTCATTTTACTAATTTCAGAGAGATGAAAGGCTGAGTCAACCTTGAGCCTGGTCAGATTCGAACTGCCAAATTGCAGGCAGCCGGTAGTCAGCAGAAGTAGCCTGCAATACTGCACTCTAGCCACTGTGTCGCCTCACTCAGTGTAGATATACTGTTGCTACCAGAAAGCAGCAGCTGTGGGCAAGAAGAACTAGAAATCACTTAATTTATTATATTTCAAGCAAATACAATTCCAACAGGCATGTGAAATTGCAATGGCATGAAGCGGGGGAAGGACCCGGCATTCAAATATTAGCTTTGAAAATCAATTTTCCTACCGTGCAAGCATTTTAATGTCTTTATACATTATTTAGCTTTTCTTCCCACCCTGCAGGTCTGTTGTCAAAGCCATTGAGAAGAGGCTCTTTCCAAAGCCGAGCGAACCCATCGAAATAAGCTTTCAAAACTCAAGAGGAGTGAAGGCAGCGTCTGCGTCAACAATAAAACCCGTGAAAAGGATGGTCGCGGAGGCTCTGAAAGGACGTTTCCTGGGGCATTGGCAAGGGAAATCAAAAAAAGTCAAAATGGCTGTTGTGACCGTGTGATGGAGGGCCCAGCCCCTTTGGCATGCGGCACATGTCAAAACCAGGGCAGGGCGTCAATCACAGTCAACCTCTGTCTTCTCCTTTGCCAACCAACTGTTGGGTTAAACCATGTCCTCAAAAGCCCTCTTTGTGGTCCCCTCTTGATTATGGCCCACAGGATGTGAATCCAATCGGTCCTTCTCAGTGGAGATACCTCAACTATGGAATTGCCTCCCGAGTGCAGAGCAGTTGTTTCTCGCCTTGCCGAATGAAAAGACTTGATTCTCTGATCAAGTCGAACTCAGCTCCTGGAGTTTTCACGGACACTTCCAGGTAGGGGTGTCCACAAAGGAGACAAGGAGGATCAGGTTGAGGAAAGAACAATTGGGGCATCGTCATACCAAGTCCTGTCTCTTTTCTCCACGAGTTACAAAATCACTCGCCCTTCAGGCTTGCGGTTGATGTCACAAGATGGTTTTTGTCAAGCAACAATATTCAAAAGAAGCTGAAGCTTAGAACATAGAATAATAGAGTCGGAAAGGGACCTTGGAGGTCTTCTAGTCCAACCCCCTGCTCGAGCAGTGGTTCTCTTAGAAATGATCCTAAAGATTTCTCTTAGGATGTTTTTTAGACTTTCTAACCAACCTGGATACTTAAGAAGTCTCTCATCTAGTTTCCACGTTCAGGAAAGATCATCCATTTGCTATAATAATTAACCAGATTTTGTGGAATAGTTTATTTATCAAACTTATATGTCACCCATCTTGCTGAAGGAAGATTGCCTTCCCCAAGAAGAAACAGTGCATTAAACTGCTGCTGGAAGCATTTTAGTTTCTGACTGATAGATTAATTTTCCTTTGAGCTTCTTATTGGATTATTTAAAATTATCGGGCAGCAAAGCTTTGTATATGACTTGGGATATTTTGACGGGCAGCCTATTTAACGAACACGGAGATAAACAGCAATAAGTTAGTAGAGAAACTCACCCAATATGAAGTGTGAACTTTAAAGTGTGGGCACATTTAAGCTACAGTGATGTGAGTCTCTGCATTAAAAAAAATGCACCTATGTAGCTACTGTGACGAGAAAAGCACAAAGACTGAAGAAATTATGCAAAAATACACACACAATTAAACTATTCTGCATCCTTTAATAAAATCATACGTAATGTTTGGAGATATTGGAAAAAAAAATGGAACCCTGCTTTTAAAATTAGCATGCACTTTTCCTTGATCGCAACTGTATTGGCAGAGAGCAAAGCTAATTCGGGCTAAGAGCATCGCTCTTGGTGAAGTCAATTTTGATCTGCAAGTGGGTGTCAGTGTTTCTTAATCAGAGAAAGGCTTCACAGCAGCATCCAAGTATAAATGGCTGATACATTCCTTGTAATTTTTCCAGAAGAATTACATTATTTTCCAATAAAATAAATCTGTCATGGTCTTTCTTTTTTGGCTTGAAATAGTGAGGAAATCTGGAGCAGGATCCTGGCTTAAGAGAGCGAGAGAGGATCTGTCTTAACCGGTCCAAATTGTAATCAGGAGCAGGGTCAGAAAAATTCAAGGTGGCAGCTGTAACCCCGACCTCTTCTATTTTATATGTGCAAAAAAGGAAAGGGGATGGGCTTTGCTTAAGTAGATTGGACATTGATTTTTCCTTTCCTTTTCATTGTTCTGAGAATTTTGATACGATCTGCCTCCTCTTCTAGCAGTCCAGAGTTGCAACAGAGGGGGAAAAAAAACCATGTTGTATTTCTCCCTTCTCCCCTTCCTTAAGGAGCTAACTAAGTCAAATGTATAACATTGTACTAAGAGCTGTGGTGGCACGGTGGTTAGAACGCAGCATTGCAGGCTAACTCTGCCCACTGTCAGCAGTTCGATCCTGACCGACTCAAGGTTGACTCAGCCTTCCGTCTTTCTGAAGTCGGTAAAATGAGGAACCAGATTGTTGGGAACAAGATGCTGATTCTATAAACCACTTAGAGAGGGCTGTAAAGTACTATGGAGCAGTATATAAGTCTTAAGTGTTATTCCATTCCAATCCAATCCATTCCATTCCATTTCTGTTCTATTCTTGTTCCTATTTCTATTCCCCTGGTGGTGCAGTGGTTAGAATGCAGATTTGCATGCTGACTCTGCCCACTGTCAGGAGTTCGATCCTGACCGGTTCAGGGTTGACTCAGCCTTCCATCCTTCTGAGGTCGGTAAAATGAGGGCCCAGATTGTTGGGGGCAATGTGCAAATAATGCTTACACTATAAGCTGCTCAGAGAGTACTGTAAAGCACTATGGAGCGGTGTATAAGTCTAAATGCCATTGCTGGTGCAAACTCTGTACTGCCATAGATATGGACAACAAGCTATATCTCTCAGCCCCACAGATCAATGGCAACCTCCATTCAATAATCCTTTCTCCTAACATTTAGGACAATGGCTTCCAATAGGCTGCTTTTCAGATGTGTTGGGAAGGCAACCCCCATGATTTTCACTTGAGTTGGGTTTTAAGACTAGAAAAGCAGAAACCCGTCACAGTCAGACTTGACGCTGCAGAGATCCAGTCAAGCTTGACTTGGCCCAGTACGTTCCATGCATCCAAAGAAGGTCTCTCGCCAACGCGGAATTGTTATTTTCCTTGCCGATGCCATTCTCTTAACATGCCACCCCAGGCGAAGAGCAGCTGGTGGCTGGGTGTCGGTATGCCTTTGCAAATCAGTTCGAGCAGAGCTGGAATCTCAAGGGAGGTTTAAGACTCCAGAGGATTGCCTATCTGTCAGAGACCCGGTGAGTTGCACGGGGTTTCAGATATTAAAATACTCATTTGCATTCTGACCCATCCTGCATCAACTTTCCATGCTCTGTCGATACTGCAGCATTTCGTACCAATCTCTCTCACATTCCGGCTGCCCATCCCATTGGTGGAAAGAAGTCAAGAGTCACACAATCACGCACAATTGGGAGAAATGAGCAAGGCTAAGTTTGCAGAAGATAGTCTGAAAAACAAAAATGGCAAGGCATCCAAAATCCCAAGGCCCAATGAAAGTTGGATATCTCCGACTGCAGTGAAACATTGTTTGCTGCCCGGTAGGAGACAAGTGGAAAGCCTAGAGTGGCAGGATTATGATGGAAAGAGGCATGGAGTGGACTTCTCAACCAAGCACAGCTTGATTTGCAAGGCCAGAGCCTTCCCATTGTACTCTGAGGGGCGGAGCTATGCAAATGAAATGCAGCCCCTCCACCTATTCAATAATTCTTGTGACATCTTACAGAGGTAGGGATGCTGAGTGTAATTTTCTGGGAGCCAGCTGGAGGGGCGGTGAACTTGCGCATCCCGTCACAAAGACAAATAAGGATTCCCACCTCTGTAAAATTCCCTTTTCCTTCTTCGCACGTAGGTGACCCCTTCCTTTGAAGGCATTTTTGGGGTTCAGGGTGCGTCTTTGTGCAAAGCCTCCCTTTATGCTGAGATTGGGGGCATCGAAAGGATCCATGGATTTTTGTTTAGAGATCTTTTGAAATCCCTTCCACGGGGGGCCTTGACTGCAGGGGGATCCATGGAGGGTAGGGTGAAAAGAAATGCCAAGTGGGTGGCAGCTCCATTTGCAATTTCCTCCCCACTTTTCCGACTCCCTGCCCTTCCCCCACTGGACACCCCTGTCTGACCACACCTACAGACCCATAGATCTTGCAAGTGGATCTTTAGGCGGTTCTCATTCAGCCGATGGGTGATTGGGCCTTGCTGTGACTGGCGCTCATGCGTTAAAGGCAAGTGAGCCCCTTCAAACCCGAAGTGAGCTCAGAGCTTTGCTTCCAAGAGCTGCTAGGAAAAAGCTTCTGAAGTCTTCACCTGCTTCCCTTGGACTACATTTAATTATCACATGTCAAGAGGAGACATAAATCATCCCTCTGCAGAGATCGCCTGCAATGTCTAGGGGTGGTGGTGGACATGCACAGTCCCAAATGAGTTTAGAATGTGATGGGGGAGGGGGAAACCCACAACCCTTCAATATTTAGAACAAATCATCTGCATATTCAACTCTATTTTGACAAACGACAACCAGTCCTGTAGATCTTATTTATTTTGGAAGGAAGGAAGGAGGGACGGAGAAGGAGAAGGGAGGGAAGGAGGGAGGGAGGGAGGGAGGAAGGGAGGGAGGAGGAAAGGAAAGAAGGAAGGAAGGAAGGAAGAAGGAGAAGGGAGGGAGGGTGGCAGGACAGAAGGAAGGAGGGCGGGAGGTAGGATGAGAGGTAGGAAAGGAAATAAGGAAGGAAGGAAAGAAGGAAGGAAGGAAGGAAGGAAGGAAGGAAGGAAGGAAGGGAGAGAGGGAGGGAGGGAGGAAGGACAGAAGGAAAGAAGGAGGGTGGGAGGGAGGGAGGAAGAGAGAGAGGAAAGGAAATAAGGAAGGAAGGAAGGAAGGAAGGAAGGAAGGAAGGAAGGAAGAAGGAGAAGGGAGGGAGGGAGGGAGGAAGGAAGGACAGAAGGAAGGAAGGAAGGAAGGAGGGTGGGAGGGAGGAAGAGAGGGAGGAAGGGAAATAAGGAAGGAAGGAAGAAGGAGAAGGGAGGGAGGGAGGAAGGAAGGAGGATGGGAAGGAGGGAAGGAAAGGAAGAAGGAAGGGAGAATTTAATGCATGCTTAGCAGCAATACGATTTTAAAATCTCAATAGGTTTGGTTTATTGGCTTTGCAGAGAAGACACAACCTGCTTCTCACACAAATAGGGTTCAGTTTTAAAACCAACCTCTCAGTTAATGAGAAGTTAAATAACAAATGTTGAGACAGGGATGGATGGATGGATGGATGGATGGATAGGTAGGGAAATAGATGATAGATGATAGGCAGACAGGCCACTGATAATAGTTAAATACATACAGTATGAGATTCCAGTCAAACATCATCTTAAAAAAAACCCTCATACCTTCTCTGTCTGCCTTCCACTTAAATCTCACCATTTAATTATTATTAGTCAACTTTATGTAGGTTCCACTGCAAACAACAAAAAACCCTTTGACTCATTTTGACAGTAGTAGTTAAAAGGGCTGCACTATTCAGTTGATCATAACAAAACCTGTCTGTAAACATATTTGCACAAGCACTTTTTAAAAATGCTTGTTTACACCCCTGTTAGAAATGGAACCTCTGAAAAAGAAGTATAGGACTTTTAAGATAATGACTGCCTTTCAGACCCTATGCGTTAGCTTTTATTTACGGTGCATAAGGTGCATATGGTGGCTTGAGAAAAATTACTAGCTTGGTCTGAAGCAGGAGGAAAGGTTTGACTGTCAAGACATTCATGGGTGTGTGTACGTGTTACTATTTTAAAATAATCATAGAATCATAAGGTTGGAAGAGTCCTTAGAGGTCTTCTAGTCCAACCCCCTGCTTGAGCCAGAGACCTTATAGATTATGAGGGTGTTTCCTTTCTTTTAATGTGTATCACCATTTTGACATTTTTTTACCACCCTGGTAGATACTCTGTTTGGTTGGAAGATTATGAGGTGGAATCTTTTAAGGGATAGGCCTTTAATGATGACATTTCCTCTTCGGGAAATAAAATCAGCTCCTTTTCTGTTTGTTTGTTTGATTCGTTGATTGACAGATAGGCCCTAAATACGGCTTTGTTCTGGACCCTTTGCATGGAAAGAATACGACCTGCATGAATTCATTCTTGGTTTTGCAGCTTGACTGGCTGAGCTTGAATGACGTGATTTCTGATGGCCAACTTTGTGCTGTTATTTAATTGTTTTATGACTTCAGCCGATTTCATGGTCCAAAGTATACTGTTTTGGGGAAAACAACGCCCTCTTGAAAAGCATCAGGACATTTATTAAATAATTGTTATTGATTACTTTTGTTAGGTTTATATTCTGCCCTTCCTCCAGGAGCAAAAGGTGGTATATGCTGGACCTGTTTCTCCTTTTTCCTGCAATCATGTAGGTTGGGTTGGGCTGAGAGATTAACACGGCCCAAATCACGCCCCCACCAGGAATTTTCATGGATGAGAGTAGATTTGATCTTCCCAATCCTGGTCTAATATCTGGACCACTACAACAAGACAAATGTGTGGGCCTATTTGGATGATTGCATCTCTCTTCCTTGTAACTGTACTGAAGTAATTCCCATTCTATGAAGGAATGAAGATCAACACAATAAAAGAACTGCCCACTTTACTATATTTTTATGATTCAAAAGGTAGTTTGTAACCAAATGAAGCTCTCCAGTCCAACCTTACCATACTACCCTAGTTCACTTCAATCATATTTTTTTTACTCTTTATTGAACTTGTATCCTATATAGTTCTGTCTGTCCACTAATCCATCCATCCATCCGTCCATCCGTCTTTCTATTTATCCATCTGTCTATCTGTCCATCTGTTTATCCATCCTTCTATTCATCTATCATCCATCTGTCTATCTATCCATCCATCTATCTATCTGTCCATCCATCCATCCATCCATCATTCACTTATCCATCCATCTATTTATCCATCCATCTATCTATCCAATTGTCTATCCATCCATCTATCCATCCATCATCCATGCTTATATATATCCATCAGTCTATCTAGCCTTCTATCCATCTATCATCCATCCATCCATCCATCCATCCATCCATCCATCCATCCATCCATCCAATCTACCTATCCAACTCATCTAACATATGTCTGTTTGTCATCCATCTAAATTAGATGAAAGACAAGAAAATCTATAAAGAAGGCATTAGGACCAACCAAAATGTCACCAAAGCATTTCTCTAAATTTTCTCTTAGTAAAGGTCTACGATAATCCTAAAAAATGTGCCAGTGGAAGCAATAACAAGAATTTCCAGAATTGTACCCCGCGGGAGATCCTGTTCTTATCCTGAAGAGCTCTGAGAATGGATGGAAATCAGCGTTTAAGCTGTGATGCATGAAATTCATTTTTTTTCTCATCTATTCTTTCCCAGTATGGTTTAGTAATGATCTGAGTGGTCCCCCTCCTCAAATTCTATAATTTTATTTTATTTTTTTATTTTATTCTTTATTTTTACATCCTACCTTCAAGGCAGCGAATATAATAGCGTCTAATATTCCCCTCCCTTCTTCTATTTCGCCTGCAACAATCTTGTGAGGTGGGTTGGGCTGAGAAAATGTGACTTGCCCCAAATTATCCAGGGGATAGGCTTTCATGCCTAAGGCGGGACTAGAATTCACAGTCTCCTGGTTTTAAGCCTGGAGCCTGAACCACTAAAGCAACTTCGGTCTCATTCACCGAGAGAGCTATTGCTTGCATTTCACTGTATGTGGTGTCTGCATACGAGAGGACTGGATTGCCTCCACCCTAACCAAAAACTATAACTGAAATAATATTAGTTTATCAGCAACACCATGAATCTCGGCTCTCCCATTCGATCTTTAGAAACTTACATGTTTACGTCAGTACCAAAGATGGCTAAACTATGGGCCTGGCTGGGTCAAACTCTTCTGTCCTGAAGTGGATTCAGAAGGCCAGGAAAGATGGTGAATTCACTTCCCCTGTCTGGTGTGATTTTTATCCGAGTGGCAAACTTCCCAGCAGATGCTATGCAAAACATCCAGGTTGAAGCCTTAAGACTATGGCTCATCGCCTCTCAAAAACCTCTTTTGAAAACTGGAACCCACGAATCTCAGCTCGACAAATGGGAAAAGTCACGGTGCAAACCATTGGTTTCCTGGTACGTTGCAGCGATGTCGTTCGCTCGCTAGTTATCGGGAACCATAACACGCAGAACGAGCAGCGACGTCTGAAAATGCACCCAGATGCACACAAGGCATGATGACATCATGTTCTGGAGATGGTCTCTGAACTTTTGATATCTCAGACACACCCTGGACCTTTCAGAGACTAATCAACGCTCGTGAACTAGGCACAGGTCCAATATTATTTTGAGCACCCACGGAAAGGACTGCGTAAAGGGGTCCCCCTGGGTTGGTCTTGTATTTCGCCTGTGTGTCTGAATTAGCACCCGAGACAGAGAGAACCCAGAAAACTGCGTTAGGTTGCTAAAATGCTCTCCTTAGGTTGCTAAAATGCTGCTTGAAACCTTCTTCGTTTCTACCAACCATACAGACGGTGTAGCAGCAAATCACGTTAATTCACAGTGGGAGAATGTAATTGCATCATTGGGGAAGTGGGTTTATTATTTATTTATTTATTTTCCATTACCTTGCTTCTGCTGCCAGGACCACTGATGGCTAACTCGTGTGCGAGCTCTCGTGCTGGTTCCTTAAGGTACCACCATTGGATTTCCAAGGAGTAAGAGGCAGATCCACTGGCCCGGAAAGCACAAGGCATCTCAATATCATCTCCCTCCCTAACCGTCACATCTTTAGGAACTTCGGTAAATGTAGCTGAAGATAAAAAGAAGGACAAGGAAACCAGAGGGTAGCAGAGAGGAAGGAAGGAAGGAAAAAGGAAGGGAGGGAGGAGAGAGAATAGAGGAAGAAAGGGAGGGAGAGGGAAAAGAGGGAAGGAAGGAGAGGCAAAGGGAGGAAGGAAGAGAATAGAGGAAGGAAGAAAAGAGGGGAGGGAGAAAGGGGAAAAGAGGGAGGAGAGAGGAAGAGGCGAAGGAAGGAAGGAGAATAGAAGAAGGAAGAAAGGGAGGGAGGGAGGAAGGAAGGGGGAAGGAAAGGAAGGAGAGAGGGAGAGGCAAAGGGAGGAAGGAAGGAAAGAGAGAAAGAGAATAGAGGGAGGGAGGGAGGAAAGGGGAAGAGATGAAGGAGGCAGGATGGGAGGGAAGGAAAGGAGGAAGGGAGGAAGGAGGGAAGGAGGGAGGGAAGGGAGGAAAGAAAGGAGGAACGGGAAAAGAAAGGAACGAAGGAAAGACAGGCATCCCCAAATAATTTGGCTGCAAACCAGAAAGGCAAGCCAAAACACTGCACCAGAGCAGCATCCTTAAATCCATGGAGATATTGCCACAAACAGGTTCCTTGGACGTACACAATCACAAACACCAAGAAAAACAACCCCCCCACCATCAGAAAAAAACAGCAGAAACCTGAAAGAGATCTGAGCAAACCCTTCTGAATGCCAAAGCCCCTACAGAAGTCATTCTTCAAATTCAGAATAGGGCACGCATCTCCCTCCCTGCCTGCCAGCCAGTAAGTTCACCAGTCGTCCCTCCTTCTGAATGAGGGACTGGGGAAGCCCCCCCCCCCGCTACTGCCCCCAATACCAGGTAGACCTCCCACCCCATCACTGCAGTCTCGGCACCCATCCATGTCAAGCAAGTGGCTAAGGAGCCCCTCAAAGTTTGCAGAAACCCCTCGGATGGTGCCCACGTCCTCTCGGCCAGCACTCCATGCTTTGTCCCCCTGTTTTTCGGCAGCTGTCCTGGTTCCCCCCACCATTTCCCACAGTTGAGGTCTGATTTTCCTCCCCCTCTGCAGCAGAGTGCAGCTGGCCCCCAATCCTGCAGCTTTGGCTGTGTTTTCTGCATGCACCCTTTGGCTTCAGCCTCAAAATCTCGCATTCGCAACCCTGGTGTTGGTGGTAGGGGCTGCTTAGGATCCCTAGCTGCCCCTAAAAGGGAGTCGTTTTTTTTTTCACCCTCTCCCTCCTCTCTCTCTCCCTCCTCTCTCTCCCTCCCTCCCGCTCTGATTTCTCTATTCACCAACATGCCTTAGCAATTGAGCCGAATGTTTTGCCTTTCAGAAAACAGATGTGTTAATAAACATTGCACTGATTTTTCTTAAGGGAAAAAAAAAACCCGTGGCAACTGTGCAGAAGGCTCTCTTGACACTCACCGCCCCTCCCTCTCGTCCTCCCCCTTGCTAACCACGTTCAACCTGCCTTATTTTGCTACCTAGAGTAAAGAGAGAGAAAAGAAAAAAAAAAGAAAAGGTGAGAAGTTTGAGGACTTACCCTGGACTAGGAGCAGCAACGGAGCATTCAGCATCAAGTAAGCCAGGGCGCTGAAGAGTCCTCGATTTTCCATCTCATAAATGTTATCCTTTAAGGTGCAAATGAACAAGAGAAGGAAAAAAAACCAACAACTGGAGGAATGGTCCTCACCGCCAGGCTAAGAAATCTTCAATCCCATGGCAAACTGTAGATCTCTAGACGAGAGAGTTGGCCACCGCTCCAGGATTCGGTTAAATCATCATCATCATCAACATCATCATCATCATCAGCACCACCACCACCATCATCATCATCATCATCAAAACAAAACACAACAAGGCTTCTAAAAAATAAAGGCGGCTTCCAAGTCCAACAGGCTGAACAGTGTGGGTCTTCTTCTTCCTCCTCCTCCTCCTTTGCTTCTGGAAGCTCGAATTAAATCCACATCCCGGTGGCCCCAAGGAAATCCAATGGTCATGAGGTCTGGAAGCTTGGGTCCTGAACACAGAATGGTAAACCGGGTCGGCTTCTTTCCTCCACCTTCCCCCCCACTCCCGTCTCTTTCTCTCTCTCTCTCTCTCCCCCCGCTTTCCTAGGGCAAACCCTCCGGTTCAACTGCCTTGCGTCGGGTGGGATTTTCCGGTGTCCAAAGAGAAGGAAGAAAGGCAGAATATGCTGGCCAGACCCATCGGAGGTTGTATTTTTGGCTTTTGCCTCCTCCGCCTCTCTTAAGGGCTGATTCTTTTCTTTTTTCCAAAGGAGGCGCCTGATTTCTGCAAGATTCCTCTTTCTCGTCCGCTTCGCTCTGCTTTGCTCCTGCCAACCAGATCTGAAATCTCTCTCTCTCTCTCTCCCCCCTCTTCTCTCTCTCTCTCCCTCTCTCCCTCCTCCCACCACCGCCTCCTTTAGCGGTGCGAGGTCCGAATTAAACGCAGGAATCAAAGGGCTGGATCCCTCCCGTTTCTTTCTCTATTTATTTATTTGTTATATATTTTAAATTTTAACCCTCTCGCTTCGAGTCCCCGACGAACACCCCCGCTCAGCCTAGGCGAGGGGCTTCGCCAGCTGACGTTCCGGAGCGGGGCCGGTTCCGAAAAGGGAGAGACGGCGGGGGTGGGGTTAGGAAAGAGGGAGGGAGGGAGGGAGGGAAGAGGGGGAAGGAAGAGAGCACAATTAAATCGTGCCTCTGCCTGAAATCAAGAGGGTGGCGTTGGGAAGCGACACGCCCCCACCCCCACCCCACCCCCGGACATCCCACCGCGCCATCCAAACTGGGGAGGGGGGGAGGCGGTGGAAAGGAAAAGGCAGACCCTCCAACGGTCCGCCTCGAAGAGGATGTTTTGCTTGTCTGCTCCGGTCGTCTACTCGAAAAGGCTTTGGAGGAAGCCGGAGGGAAAGGGCAGGGAGGGGGCTGGCTGGTCCGTCTCTCTCTCTCTCTCTCTCTCTGTGTGTCTCTGTCTCTCTCTCTCTCTCCTTTCTCCAATTTCTTCCTCTCTCCCCTCTCTCTCTGCTTCTGTCTCTCCCGCGCTCTCTTCTCTCTCTCCCTCTCTCTCCCTCCCACCCTCTCCCCCTCTCCTCTCTCTCCTTTCTCCTGTCTGTTTCTGTCTGTCTCTCCCCCCCTCTCTCCCCCTTTCCCTCTCCCTCTCCCTCCTCTCTCCCTCGCTCTCCCTCCCTCCCTCCTTCTCCCCCTCTCCTCTCTCTCTCCTTTCTCCAATCTCTCTCTTCCTCTCTCTCCTCTCTCTCTGCTTCTGTCTCTCTCTCTGTGTCTCTCTCTGTCTCTCTGTCTCTCTCACTCTCTCTCTCTCTCTCTCTTTCTCTCTCTCTGTGTCTCTCTCTCTCACTCACTCACATACACACACACTCTCTTTTCTCCTCTCTCTCTGTCTCTCTCCTCTCTCCCTCCCTCCTCTCCTCTCTCTCTCCTTTCTCCAATCTCTCTCTTCCTCTCTCTCCTCTCTCTGCTCTGTCTCTCTCTCTCTGTCTCTCTCTGTCTCTCTGCTCTCTCTCTCTTCTCTCTCTCTCTCTCTCTCTCACTCACTCACATACACACACACTCTCTTTTCTCCTCTCTCTCTGTCTCTCTCCCTCTCTCCCTCCCTCCTCTCCTCTCTCTCTCCTTTCTCCAATCTCACTCTTCCTCTCTCTCCTCTGTCTCTCTGCTTCTGTCTCTCTCTGTCTCTCTCTGTCTCTCTCACTCACTCTCACTCTCTTTCTCTCTCTGTCTCTCTGTGTGTCTCTCACTCACTCACTCACATACACTCTCTCTTTTCTCCTCTCTCTGTCTCTCCCTCTCTCCCTCCCTCCTCTCTCTCTCCTTTCTCCAATCTCTCTCTTCCTCTCTCTCCTCTCTCTCTGCTTCTGTCTCTCTCTCTCTGTCTCTCTCTGTCTCTCTGTCTCTCTCACTCTCTCTCTCTCTCTCTCTCTCTCTGTGTCTCTCTCTCTCACTCACTCACATACACACACTCTCTCTTTTCTCCTCTCTCTGTCTCTCCCTCTCTCCCTCCCTCCTCTCTCTCTCCTTTCTCAAATCTCACTCTTCCTCTCTCTCCTCTCTCTCTCTGCTTCTGTCTCTCCCTCGCTCTCTTCTCTCCCTCCCTCCCTCTCCCTCCCACCCTCTCCTCTCTCTCTCCTTTCTCCCGTCTGTTTCTGTCTGTCTCTCTCCCCCCTCTCCTCTCTCTCTCCACTCTCTCCCTCTCCCTATGTGTGTAGGGGGGTGGGGCGGCGGAAGATCGGCGATGGGGAAGCACCTTCCGCGAGAGACCAGCGTCTGATCCCGGAGTGCGCTTCCCCCACGTATACCTCACGGGAGCCTCGTCCCAACTGGGGAGCAAGAGCGCTGGGGAGGGAGGAGGCGTCGCAGTGCCACGAAGCCTCCTTGTTGTTGGTTTTTTGTTTTTGCAACTTAGTAGCCTTCCCGAATCATCCGGGTTAACATCCTAGAGGGGCGGTGGGGGGCGTGGGGGGAGGGGCGTGGGGGGTGTCTTTAGGTAGATGGCTCCCCTTGCTTCTCTCCCTCCCCCGGCAAAAGCGCCAACTGCGCTTCCAAGTTTCAGCCAAACAAGAAATAAATCGGGTGGGGGTGGGGGGGCGGGCGGAGTGTATTATCCTCAAGCCAAGACCCTTCTCTCAAATCCCGGCCTTCCTTTTTTTCTTAAATACAGGGCAGGGGTCCTCCAACGCCTTGGACCGCCCTCCCCCCCCCTTCCTGGCAAAGGCACTACTGGTATATCCTGGCTGCAGGGCGGAATGGGAGCCCCCCACACCTCTCTTCATAACCTCCCCCCCCCCAGTTAGCAACAGGGGCCGCCACTTTCCTTCTCCTACCTGCTTTTTTTTTTAAAAAAAGCCATTCATGACCCAGAGAGACCCCGGAAGGAGGAGGTGTGTGTGTGTTTGTGTGTGTGTGATTTTATAAAAGGAGAGGAAAATAAACCGGTGGGGGGCAGGGAGGGGAGGCCCGAAGGAAGTTTGGATGGTCAGGAGGCCCCCAATACCCAAATATTGTCCCTTGTGGTTCAAACGCGGGGTGCGGGCTGCTCTAGAGGAGCTGAGGGAACAAGGAAGCTGGGAGGGAGGGAGAGGGGAAATAGAGGGGGGCGGTGTTTCTCCCCGTCTCCCCCTGGCTGGAAGTCTGCATTGCAAAGGCCGGAGAAGGGGTGCCGGAGATGGGACTGAGGCCGAGAAGACGCGACGGCGGCGGCGGCGGCGGCGGGTGAGTGACTGATGGGAGGGAAGTGGGGGGCATCGGGGAGCGAACAGGAGAAAGACTAGTTGATTCAGTTCAAGTCAAGATCGATTTCCGGCTTGGGGTGAAGGGCTGCGGCGGCTGCGGCTGCGGCTGGGCCGGGGGAGCGCAGAGGGGTCTTTGCTTCCTCCGTGAAGGGAATTTGGAGAAGGTGGAGGTGGGGGGAACGGCGAGATACTCGCCCGATGCCCTCGTCTTGAGTTGCAGAATGTGGGCAGGGGGCGTTTGGAACCTCTTCCCCCCCCCTTCTTTCTCACGTGCTCATCTCCTCCCCTTGCTGGTCATTCCCTGTGGATACTTTGAGGAGAAGGTGGGGGCAGCTTTGTAGTAAGGAAGGAGGGAGGGAAGGAAGGAAGGAAAGGAAGGAATGAAAGGAAGGAAGAAACGAAAAAAGAAAGAGGGAGGGAGAGAAGCAAGAAGGAAGGAAGGAGGGAACGAAGGGAGGGAGGAAGGAAGGAAGCAATGGAGGGAGGGAACGAAGGAAGAAGGGAAGGAAAAAGGAAGCAATGGAGGGAGGGGACGAAGGAATGAAAGGAAGAAGGAAGGAAGGAGGGAAGGAAGGAATGGAAGGAGGGAGGGAGGAAGAAAGGAAAGGAAGGAATGAAAGGAGGAAAGAAGAAAGGAAAGAAAAAAGAAAGAGAGAGGGAGAGAAACAAGAAGGAAGGAAGGAGAGAAGAAAAGAGGGAAGGAAAGGAAAAGGTGGCAGAAGGAAGGAAGTAAGAAAGCAAGGAAGCCAAGAAAAAAGGAAGGAAGGCAATAGCTGTATTGGGATAAACCAAAATGTCTTAAAAACTCATAACCTCTCCTTTTGCTGTCTTGGTTGCTCCTGAGAAAGACACCCCAATCCTCTGGATTCAGGATTTGGAGTCAAAAAGCTCCTATCACAACACTATGCCAGCCCCACATTATGCCAGGCATGATCAAGTTTGACTTTGGGTAGCCTGTTCTGCTGCCTGTGTCTTATTTCAGCCTGTGGTGCAAACCAGCATATGAGCATTTCTTTAACATTCTGAGTACTGTTTGAATGCAGAAAACTGATCAATCCACTTGCTAATTGAAGAGCCCAGTTGCACAAAACTCACTCTATCCATGGAAGGGAATATAAACTCCAGCTGCATCCTGAAAAACCTTGCAAGGCTTGGAGGAGGAGGGGGGGTATTATTTAATCCCTCGGGCATAGCTGGGCAGCTCCTGAACAAATAAACCCACCCTTGGTGGTGTTGGGGGGAGGAGAGAGAGAGAGACAGAGAGACAGAGAGAGAGAGAGACAGAGAGAGAGAGAGACAGAGAGAGAGACAGAGAGAGAGAGAGAGAGAAGGAAGGTCACTGCTACAAATTTGGTTGGACAAAACACTTTCTGGATTTAGTGGATCCTTTTAAAACTGCACTGAAGGTAATCTTTGCGATGCAGAGTTTCCGATAATAGGAAAATAAAATTTGGCAATGCAGAAAGGAAGGAGGGTAGCTTCAAAGAAAACAGACTCTAATCTGGACTGGAGGGAAACTCTTATCATGTGCTGTGGTTGGACCACAGAATATAACTCATCATTCAGTGGACGTGCAGCACCTTGAATTCCTCCATCCACAAGGGTCCACATTTAGTGGCTGGTGTCGTTCCAGTTCTTCTTAAGCCTGGAACCAGTAGCAATTTGCTCATTTCTGCAGCCTTTTGGAGCAGTGAACTCATAGATACCCCAATGCAGTTTCCTTCCAGTAGCTCTTATTCCACTTCAATAAAACAGCCACAAATCGTTGGGTTAATGGCCCTTTTCTTGCCTCAACTGTTAAGCAAATCACTGCACTTGTTAAGTGAATCACACAGGTTGTTAAGTGAGTCTAGTTGCCCCCCCCCCCCAAGTTGTTTTTGCCTGCTAGAGGTTGTCCGGGAAAGTCACAAATGGCAACCATATGACCCCAACGTATTGCAACTGTCCTAAGTACATGCCTGTTGCCAAACGCCTGAGTTTTGATCGTGTGTTGGTGGAGATGTTGCAATGGTCATAAGTGCCTGGATAGTAAGCCACTTTTTTTGAGTGTCGTAGTCATTAAGCGAATGGCTGTGAGTCAAGGAGTACCTGCATTATTGGGAGCCCTGGTGGCCAGTGGTTACAATGCAGTATTGCAGGCTGATTCTGCTCACTGTCAGGAGTTTGATTCTGACCGGGTCAAGGTTGACTCAGCCTTTCATCCTTCCGGGGTCAGTAAAATGAGGACCTGGATTGTTGGAGGCCATAGGCTGACTCTGTAAACCTCTTAAAGAGCTATTCCTATCATCGATCTCTATCTTCTATCTACAATATCTATCATTGTCTGTCTATATTCTCTCTCTTTCTCCTATCATCTATCTATCTATCTATCTATCTATCTATCTATCTATCTATCTATCTATCTATCTATCTATCTATCTATCTAATCTCTATCATATCGGTATGTCTATCTACTATCTATGATGGATCTATCTCTCTATCATCTATCTATCATCTATCTATCACCTATTTATCATCTATCTAACTCTATCTATCACCTATCTATCACCTATCTATCTATCTATCTATCTATCTATCTATCTATCTATCTATCTATCTATCTTTATATTCTATATCTTTATATTCTATATCTATCTTTATCTCTCTATCGCTATCATCTATCTATCTATCTATCTATCTATCTATCTATCTATCTATCTATCTATCTATCTATCTATCTATCTATCTATCTATCTATCTATCTATCTATCTATCTAATCTCTATCATATCTGCCTGCCTGCCTGCCTGCCTATCTATCTATCTATCTATCTATCTATCTATCTATCTATCTATCTATCTATCTATCTATCTATCTATCTATCTATCTATCATCTCAAGAGCACTGTCGCAGTGGTTAGAATGCAGTATTGCAGGCTGACTATGCCCATTGCGAGCAGTTTGATTCAAGCACTTTGGGTTCTGTCACTGCGTTTGTTTTGGGTTTGTCTGGTGAGCTCCCACAGAAGTTCCCAGCATAAGCCGGACTGGTTATCAAGTTACCATAGTAACAAGATATGAGTGTCTTGTGATGTTTGGTTTACTGCGCATGTGTGCAGGGGAGGAGCTTTACTTTTACTTCACTCTTCACTTTCATTTTTTTTCCTTCTCTTTCGCTTGCTTCTTAGATGTACTGCTTTTCTTTGTGTTCTCCTATTTTTTTGTAAATAAAGTATGCTGGCAACAGAAAAACACGATTCATTTCCTCTAATTTATAAAGCTGATTTTTTTTCTCTTTGACAGGTTCAAGGTTGACTCAGCCTTACATCCTTCCAAGGTCAGTAAAATGAGGACCCAGATAATTTGGGGCAATAGGCTGGCTCTGTAAAGCACTTAGAGAGGGCTCTAAAGCACTGTAAAGCGGTATATAAGTCTAAGTCTTTTTAGCCACTTTTAGCCACTTTATTTAATTTTTTAAATTGTTTTTTAAATGTTGTATTTGCGCTGTGTTTTAACTTTGGCTGTACACGCCCCCGAGTCCCTGCAGGGAGAGGGGCAGTATAGAAAACTAATAAATAAATAAATAAATAAATAAATAAGTGCCATTGCTATCTCTCCCTCCCTCTGTCCCTCCCTTCGATGGTGGTACAATGGTTGGAATGCAGTATAGCAGGATCTGCTCACAGCCAGGAGTTCAGTTCTGATTGGCTCAAGGTTGACTCAGCCTTTTCTCCTTCCAAGGTCAGTAAAATGAGGACCCAGATTATTCGGGGCAATAGGCTGGCTCTGTAAACTTCCTAGAGAGGGCTGCAAAGCGCTAAGTCTAAGTACTATTGCTATTGTTTTAAAAGCTCTGGTGGTGCAGTAGTTAGAATGCAGTATTGTAGGTTAACTCTGCCCACCGCCTGGAGTTCAATCCTGATGGGGCTCAAAGTTGACTTCCATCCTTCTGAGGCTGGTAAAATGAGGACCCAGATTGTTGGGGGGTGGGGGGGATATGCTGATATTTGTAAACTTCCCAGTGGGTGCTGTAAAGTACTATGGGCTCATATATAACTTTAAGTGCTATTGCTATTTTTTAAACTTCTTGGAAAGGCAAAGAGAAACAGGTGGAAACAGTGTTCTTGCAGGGATTTAGTTGTAAGAGTCCAAAGGCTGTGTGTGAAGGGTTTTTTTTTTCCTCATTGTTACCATCATCTCTCCAGTGGTCTGCAGGATCTCTGGATTCCAATGCAGCAATTAAATCTCAAGGCAAAAGATCTGGAGGGAATTCTCCCCAGGAGATTTTTTTTTTCCAGATCTTGAAGTGTTGGACAGCTAAGGAAGTTCCAGAAACCCTACAACAGAAAACAGCAGCACGGAGGGTAATATTTGCCACTTCCAAGAATTAAAGCAAGCTAAAAAGAGCCACAAAATGAAATGTAAATACCCAAAGAGTACAGAAGAAAAACAGATGCCTGTTTTGTTGGGCAAAAAACTTCCAGCAAAGTTGGAGATGTTGGTGAAGCGAGGACTAACTGCTCTCCGTCCGTTATTCTGCATCCATGCTTATCATTGTAGCACGTGAGTTGACAATCTGTCCCCTTTTAAGAAGGTCCTACAATTAGTCTCACTGATTTATAGTGAAGGGCAACCTGTAAAATGGGTGCAGTCAGTTCCTGTGTATCATGTCAGGATGGCTACCTGCAGGTAAATAAATCTCGGATGGGATATAGGATAGGATATGTCTATACACAAGAATCTGGTCAACTAAAGTACAATACTAATTTGGTGCCAGACAAGGGTCAGTGGAATTCAGGAAAGGTTGGATTTGGAGCACTTGTGGGAATGCAATGACTCTGAGCTAATGATGCATTTAACTCCTCCCCCTCCCAACTCTGCCTGTTCTTCTCCAAAGCAATTTTCCAACTGTTTTATGGAAAGTCTGGAGGTCTCCAGAAACTGTTTTTAGGTTGCATGACTTCTTGTGAGACCTTGTTTTTTCTTTCACATCCTATACTTTCCTGGGATTAAGATGTGCACTTCGTGTATTCTGCAAGTGTTATATAATGAGATTTCTCCAGTAGGCTGAGTGCTACAGTCCAGCTCTCAGGCTGCCTGCCTAATGAAATCAGGCCTTAGGCGTAGCCTGCATTATCACAGCACAAGCTTTCCATTTCTTTCTATTTAATAGTAATATTGCATGGTGACCCAAGAGTTTGCATGACTCAAAGATTTTGTGTCCTATGTTGATGTGCTTGGAAAAATCTACCTAGCTCATATGACTTCCTTCTCTTCCTAAGGGAGGAAGGAAGGAAGGAAGGAAGGAAGGAAGGAAGGAAGGAAGGAAGGAAGGAAGGAAGGAAGGTAGGTCTCAGTTAAAGTATGCCAAGCATGACTTCTAGAATTCCTTTCAGAGTTCAGAATTTGCATGACTGATCAGTCCCAAAAATTTTGTGTCCTATGTTGATGTGCTTCGAAAAATCACTTGAGGAATAATGTGTGCAGGAGCCATGAAGGATGAGTTCACATGGTCTTGTATCTTCTTTGGGAAAGAAAAAAGGAAGGAAAGAAAGAAAGAAAGAAAGAAAGAAAGAAAGAAAGAAAGAAAGAAAGAAAGAAAGAAAGAAAGAAAGAAAGAAAGAAAGAAAGAAAGAAAGAAAGATACAGCATGGCTTCTAGAATTCCTTTCAATTTCTAAATAATACCTATAATATCTTTACCCAGCTCTTGTGACTTCCTCCTCCTCCTCAGGAAGGAAGAGAAGAAGGAAGGAAGGAGGGAGGGAGGAAGGAAGGAAAGAAAGTCACAGTTAAAGTATGCCAAGCATGGCTTCTAGAATTCTTTTCAGTTCCTAAATAATAGCTGTAATATCTCTACTCAGCTCATGTGATTTCCTCCTCCTCCTCCTCCTCCTCTTCCCTCCTCCTCCTCCTTCTCCGGAAGGGAGGGAGGGAGGAAGGAAGGAAGGAAGGAAAGAAAGAAAGAAAGTCACAGTTAAAGTATGCCAAGCATGGCTTCTAGAATATCTTTCAATTCCTAAATAATAGTTATAATATCTCTGCTCAGCTCCTGTGACTTCCTCCTCCTCATCCCTCCTCTTTACAAGTAAGGGATCCATTCTGGAGCTGAGCCAGCAACATAAAGCAGAGCTGCCCCTGACTGTTTGGGAATCTGAAAAGAAATGGCTCTGCTGATGCAAAGCTGGATCTGAGTGGGAGTTTTCATTAAGTCTCAGAATGGATGGCTACTCCCCATGGAGGAAATGCACTCTTGATAGCTTTCCCTTTACCGGTTCCCCTATGACCCGTTATGTCATCTCCAGTATCTATATTGTCAGTATCCTAAGGTGCATCTTTCTAACACAAGCCAGTGTTTCACTGGCCCAGGGGCAGATAAATTAAAACACAGGATGCTGATGAGGGGGAACTGGAAAACCTTGCTTTTAATCAAGTCCAGCCTCCCTGCTGCCTTTTATTGAGCGTTAGTTATGTTTCAGCAACTATGCAACTTCCAGCTGCAGCAATGAAGCTAGTGGGTGAGGGACAGTCAAATCATTTTTCAGGTTGTAGATTTGTTTTTTTTCCTTCCTGGGGAGGGATTTCCTTCTTCTTGGTTTGGAACAATATTTTGTAATTGTATCAGCTGGTGCGTCCCGCTTCCTTAAACCCTGTTACCTTTGGGGAAAAAGATGAATAATAATTTGAGGTTTTGTCTCCAAATTGATAGTTGATGGACAGGGAAGTCTCATACGACAAATAGACACATGGGGAATCAGGAGTATGTCTATGCTCAAGCGTCTGTCAGGGTTCCAAGTAATACGCCCGTAACAAACAGAACTCCGAGGCAAGTATATTCCTCAAAGAAAAGTTTTATTGGACATATTATATTAGGGTTCTGACTTAGGCTTCCCAAGATCATGAAGCCATCTCCTATCCTGATAAAACCCCTATTATTTAGGTTAAAGGGAATTCCTCTCCAGCAAAGTCACAGCCAACAGTCTTTCAAGAGATTTCACAACTACAGACCTTTATCAGGCTTGGGGAGTTGCCAGGCCAATATCACCCAAACACCATGCTGTAGCAGCAATTACTTGGCAAGAAGTCAGGAACAATTAGAGTTGAACTAATTGTTTCCTGAAAACACCCCTCCCCTGTCGTTCCTCTTTATTCCCTGTGGGAGGGGCCATTCACTGTCTACCTGAGCCTTTTCTCCTGAGTCAACCCTTGTTCCTTAACTGTTCCCTTCTCCTGGCAGCTCTGTGCATGTGCACATCAGAACAGGCTCCAGCTATTCTTCTGCCCCACTGATGTCCGACTCTGAGGCAGCTGATAACTGTCAGACAGCCCTGGCCCATCTCTGCCTCCAACGCAGAGCACTTGTCAGAGCCTTCCCCAAACTCCAGGACTGGCCCATGTTCCTCCCCAGCTTCCTCGCTGTCTGCCACCAGCTCTGCTGGCTGCTGGTGCGCCACAACAATTGGTACAGGCTGTGAAAACTGACTCTGAATGTTCCCGTGGTTTTCACCTCATTAAAAGTAAATGTTTTCTTCCTTCCCCAAACAATCAGTCACATGGTCCAATCAAGGTGCTGTCTGGTTGCCTGGTAACTCATTCATTTCATTCATTTATTAGTTTTCTATACCGCCCCTCTCCCTCTCCCGGGGGGGTGTACAGCCAAAGTTAAAAAAATGATATAAATACAATATTTAAAAACAATTAAAAAGATTAAATATAGTGGCTCCATATAAAATTCAATCAAGAATATAAAAGATTAAAACCAAATTAACCCTATAAAACCCTAGGCCAGACCGGCTTGATGAAATAAGTATGTTTTCAATGCGCGCCGGAAGGCCAACAGGTCAGGGATGGTCCTCATCTCTGGCGGCAGCTCATTCCAGAGGAAGGGTGCCCCAAGGAGAAGGCCTGTACCCTCGGAGTCGCCAGCCGTCCAGCCAGCGGCACCCCAAGGAGGCCCACCCAATGGGAGCACACTGGGCGACGGGAGATCGATGACGGCAGTAGGCGGTCCCATAAGTACCCAGGTCCCAAGCCATGGAGCGCTTTAAAGGTCGTCACCAATACCTTGAATCGCACTCGGAAGGCTACCAGGAGCCAATGCAGCTCACGCAAGAGTGGTGTAACATGGGAGCTCGGAGGAGCCCCCAAAACTCCACTCTTCCTCTCTCCAGCCACCTGGGGGAATGTCCTTGGTTCCCAGGAGAAAGTATTTTGTTTTGGCTACAAAACCCCAGCTATCTCTCCCCCCCCCCATTCCTCAGCTCCAGTGTGGCAACACTGAAGCCTCAAAATGGTCTCAGTCAGGTCAGCTTCAGGGTTGACAGCATTGTTGTTTCCCTCCCATAAGCCGTGTGTCCCATCTGCCAGTTGTTTAGTAACAATACACCAATCCTTGTGATGTTCAGCTGTTTGACAAAGGGTGTGAGAAAGACAACCATTTCCTGATTCCATATCATGCTTGGGATATGTTTTAAGGATTACAAGTGCAGGCATGGCTTCTAGCACACGAATGACTTGGGTTGAGGCATTACAGCTACCTAGTCATCTTGGGCTCATTACAGGTTTAGGAGTTAATTTCCTTGTGTGATGGGACCATCTCAGATGTGGCTCCAAGGAGAGAAGCTCCACATTATTTCAAATTCTGTGAATTTGACTGCAGTCTACAGCATCCAAGGTAATATCTGTGAAGTTCTCTGCGGACATCAATAAGGTCTTTGATCTACTGGAAAACCAGAAGGACCTCAAGCAATGGTTATAGCAATGGTCAAGATCCCTATTTGCCAACAGAGAAGCTATGAATGAGGTAGCATTGAGATGCAGGAGATAAAATGGTGGAGGAACCCCTGTTTAGAAAGCTGGGGTGCTTTATTAGAAGCATCTAAGCTTGTGAGAGATTTGGGAGAGACTGGGAAAGTGATGGGAGGGACCAGGGGTGGGATTCTACCAGTTCGCACCTATTTGTTAGAACTGGTTGTTAACATGCTAAGCAGTTTAGAGAACCAGTTGTTAGAAGAAATTACTGACCTAATCCTGTAAGGAAGGCAGGAAGGAAACATTCTGGTGTTGCTTATAGAAACTGCCTCTCCGTTAACCCTTATTACATTCTTGGCAGGACTAGACTTCCTGTCTCAGGAACTTCTCTGGAGTTTTTTTCCCCTCCTTTGCTGGTACTTTGCTTGTGTGGAGTGACCATTCAAAGTTACAATGGCACTGAGAAAAGTGACTTATGACCATTTTTCACACTTACGACTGTTGCAGCATCCCCACAGTCATGAGAGGCCAGGTGAGGAGATGCGTGCCTCGATGTGAGTGATGTTTAGTTGGCCATGCCCAGCCAATAACATGACCACCAAGCTACGCCCACCAACTTAGCCATGCCCACAGAACCGGTTGTTAAAAAATTTGAATCCCACCCCTGGGAGGGATGTTACACAATCCAAAGATAAGAGAGTTGTTACTTAGTGATTTACTTTCTAAAGCTTTTTCAGCCCAGGCTGGAAAGAAGAGATTCAAATAATTCAGTGCCTAAATGAACTGACTAGTCAATGAATCTCTTATCAGGTTCCAAGATTCGGCAGTTTATGCCTAATGTATACATTAAATATCCGTATAATTCCTCATTCAGATCCAGCTGAGAGGGACTTGACAAAATTGTCAGAGACCAATGCTGCCCTGTATTTAAAATAATGCTGTGCCAAAAAGCTATTAGCAACTTCGAACTAAGGAGGAACTTCCTAGCGGTGAGAAAATTAATGGACAATGATCAATGGAACAGCTTGCCTTCAGGAGTTGTTGGTACTCCATCACTGAAAGCCTTTAGCAATAGATAGTTTATACAGGTAGTCCTTGATTTACAACCACAATTGAGCCCCAAACTGATGTTGCTAAGTAAAACATTGGTTCAGTGAGTTTGCCCTATTTTACGACTTTTTTCTCCATTGCATTTGTTAAGTGGGTAACATGGATGTTAAATGAATCTGGATTCCCTATTGACAGAAGATTGCAAAAGCTGATCACGTAATCCCAGGACACTAAATATGAACCAGTTGCCAAGCACCTGGATTTTGATCATATGACCGTGGGAATGCTGCAGTGGTCGTAAGTGTGAAAAATGGTCCTAAGTCCCTTTTTTCAGTGCTGCTGTAACTTTGAATGGTCACTCAATGAACTGTTGTTAAGTCGAGGACTACCTGTATACCAGGGGTGGGATTCAAATTTTTAACAACCGGTTCTGTGGGCATGGCTTAGGTGGTGGGCATGGCTTGGTGGTCATGTGACTGGGTGGACATGGCTTGGTGGCCATGTTATTGGCTGGGCGTGGCCAGCTCAACAACACTCACATTGAGGCACGCATCTCCTCGCCTCGCCTCTCATGACTGTGGGGATGCTGCAACAGTTGTAAGTGTGAAAAATGGTCATAAATCACATTTTTCAGTGCCATTGTAACTTTGAATGGTCACTCCACACAAGCAAAGTACCAGCAAAGGAGGGGAAAAAAACTTCAGAGAAGTTCCTGAGACAGGAAGTCTAGTCCTGCCAAGAATGTAATAAGGGTTAGCGGAGAGGCAGTTTCTGTAAGCAACACCAGAATGTTTCCTTCCTGCCTTCCTTACAGGATTAAGCCAGTAATTTCTTCTAACAACCAGTTCTCTGAACTGCTTAGAATGTTAACAACCGGTTCTAATAGGTGCGAACCGGTAGAATCCCACCCCTGCTGTATACAAAGTGCTTTACAGCCCTCTCTAAGCGGTTTGCAGAGTCAGCATATTGCCCCTAACTATCATTTTACTGACCTCAGAAGGTTGGAAGGCTGAGTCAACCTTGAGCCAGTCAGGATTGAACTCCTGGCAGTGGGCAGAGTTTGCCTGCAATGCTGCATTCTAACCACTGCTCCAGCGTGGTTCTTGTTTTAAGAAAAGATTGGGTAGCCACCTTTGTTTCTCAACCTGGCTGGGGAATTCTGAGAGTCCGGATATCTTAAATCTGCCAGGATTCAGGAACATTGCCCTAGCCCTCTGAGGCTCTAAAGTTGGCTTGCAAGACTAGGAAGAGACTTCTAGGGCAATGATAACATGGTGGATTTATTTTGGCTCCCTACCAGAGGTGGCATTCAGCAGGTTCTGACCAGTTCTAGAGAACCAGTAGTAGAAATTTTGAGTAGTTTGGAGAACCAGAAAATACCACCTCTGACTGGAGATTTTATAGTATCCTTCCCCTGCCATGTCCACCAAGCCACAGCCACAGAACTGGTAGTAAAAAATTTTTGAATCCCACCACTGCCCCCTACCAATTCAAAGAAGGACACAACTACTAATCAGAATAGAATAGAGCTGGAAGGTACCTTGGAGGTCTTCTAGTCCAGCCCCCTACTCAAGCAGGAGATCCTATACCATTTCAGACAAGTGGCTGTCCAGTCTCTTCTTAAAAACCTCCAGTGATGAAGCACCCACAACTTCTGGAGGCAAAGCTGTTCTACTAGTTAATTGTCCTCACTGTTAGGAAGTTTCTCCTCAATCCCAGGTTGCTTCTCTCCTTGATTAGTTCCCATCCATTGTTTCTTCCCTTCCCTACTGGTGCTTTGGAAAATAAATTTACCCCTTTCTCTTTGTGGCAGCCTCTCTCAAATACTCTCTCAAATACTGCATGTCCTCTTCTAGTCCTTCTTTTTTCTGGACCAGCCAAATCCTGCAACAGCTCTTCCTACATTTTAGTCTCCAGCCCTTTCATCAATGTCTTCATTGCTCTTCTTTGCACTTCTTCCAACGTCTCAACATCTTTTTTGTAACGGGGTGAAACCAAACTGGACGCTGTATTGCAGGGATGTGTGTGTGATGCTGGAGAATCTTCCCTTTGCAGCGAGAATATCATGCCCCAGTTGGAATCTAATTCCGAAGGAGAAGTGGAACAGCTAAGAGGGAGTGGGAGTGTGGCTCCGGTGGCTGTGGAGGTAAACTGGGGAAGGGCACAGGCCAGCTGGCCATTCAGAAGAAGACCCAGGCCCACCCCCTCTTCTTCCTAGGGCATGCAGGGCAGAATGGATAAGCAACATGGTTTACGGGGGAGAAAAGGGCCCTGATCCCCTTCATGGGCTGCAGCTGGGAAGACTGTTTAAAAGGCAAACTGCTCATGGCAAAGTTACTGGAAGCAAAGCGTGCGTTATCTTTGTCGAGGCTTATCTGGGTTTTGTCCTCCTCCCAACTGTGTGTGCCTCGTTATCTTTTGGAAGTCTGCAAGTTATTATCCTGGTCTGTCGTGTTAATTACTTTAGCGTGGTTTGTGTTGGTTATTTTATTTCTACTTTACCTGTATTTTGGGTTCGGACTGCATTTCTTCCCTTTGTAGACTGCTTTTGGAAGAGTTTGATCTCCCGCCGAGGATAATTGGACATCGTGGGCCAAATTGGAGGCATGAAAGGGAATTTATCTACTTTAGTGACGTGGTTATTTTTGTGCCAAGCCCCGGGTCATCACAGAGAACATGAGACAAAAAGAAAGTAAGAAGGAGGTTCAGAGGGGATCATTTGCACCTTCTCTGCAAAACGCAGACCCGGAATGAACAGACCCTGTTCTGACAGGAGGACCAGAAAAGTAAAATTAGGAAGATTCCCATATTGTCAGGCTTAGCGTTTCCTGTGAACAGTATTATTTTAGTAACCTGTCTTTGCTGAGGTCATAGCTTTCTGCGACTAGCAATTTAATTAGAAATGGGGATGTGAGCTCTTGACCCTGGCAAATCTATGCACCCCCCCTCCCCCCACCTTTTGTTATGATTAAACAATAAGCTCCAGGCCCAAAGTGTTTTTTGTTTTTTTTTTAAAGC
Source organism: Bungarus multicinctus (assembly GCA_023653725.1). Taxonomy (NCBI): domain Eukaryota; kingdom Metazoa; phylum Chordata; class Lepidosauria; order Squamata; family Elapidae; genus Bungarus; species Bungarus multicinctus. The sequence continues at coordinate 8,846,333 of CM042839.1, read as the reverse complement.
CAGCAATATTGTTATTACCCAAGTTATTATAGAAAGTTGCCTGCAGTTATTTGCTTCCTAATACTTACTATATCACCAAAGGGAAACATATTGACTGGCTGCTATGCAAAAATAACCATCCAAGCATTACTGCAGCAGGAGGGGGGAACATCGCCAAGGAAGAGTCTCTTCATAAATATCAGAGCCTGCCTGTCAGGCGAGAAAATGCTGAGAGATGGGTTTGTGGCCAGCGATTTTGCTTCGCTGGGTTTTAAAAGGTGAGGTGCCACCTGCCCATCTTGTAGGCTTGAGTGGGAGTTAGCCTACAAGCTGCCGGAGAGGAAAGCACGTTCTGGGTTATGAATTTTGCTAGTTCTCAAAGATCTCAACGCAGGATGTTGGATAATTGGAGGTGGGGAAAGTTCAAGGTAAAATTCCTGGGAAGTGGCAAGCAAGTTATCACCTTTGTCTATCAGCCAATCTTTTAGATGTGTAAAAGAAAATATTGGGGGTGATTCTTCCCTTCCCTTCCCCTCCCCTCCCTTCCCTTCCCTTCCCTTCCCTTCCCCTCCTCTCCTCTCCTCTCCTCTCCTCTCCTCCCTTCCCCTCCCTTCCCTTCCCTTCTCTTCCTCTCCTCTCCTCTCCTCTCCTCTCCTTCTTTTCCTTCTTCCCTTCCCTTCCCTTTCCTTTCCCTTCCCTTCCCTTTCCTTTTCCTCTTCTTCCTTTTCCTTTTCCCCTTTCCTTTTCCCCTTCCCCTTTCCTTTTCTTCCCTCTCCTCTCTTCTCCTCTTTATCCCAATGGTTGAGCATAAAGGTTTTTTTGTATTCTTTGCCTTGCAGTCTTTGCATTGTATTCCCAATTTCCATTTGAATTTCAACTCCAACCAAGGCCAAATTGAAGTGATGGGATATTTATACTCCCATTAAAAGCTTTTAAAAGGCCAACAATGCAGCAAGTTGACCAGATCAACACTGATTCTGATATAAACTGTTTTATGATTATTATCATTGTTACTTCTTTCCTTTTCTGCTTTTATGAGCAACAAATGGAACAGTATCTAATATCTGAGAAGAGAAGCAAAAGATCTCCCCATGTGATTGGTTGCTTTCTGAAGCATCTTGATAAAAAATAGATACCAATATGTTTTTAATCTGTGTTTAGCAGGGCTGTGCGAAAAATTCATTTCAGAGATTTTCATCGGAAGGTAGCCCAGCCCAAACGACTTTCCAAATCAACTAGAATCATAGAAGCAGATTGATTTTCTGGTTAAACTTACTGAAATCAGATCAATTGATCTTCTAAATGAAATTAATTATTCAAATGAGATTTTGCCTGATTTCCATTCCTCAACTATTTTTTATGGACAGCTATATAGGTCAGCTATAAAATAAAACAGAAATTGGAAAATAAACAAAAAAAAAGTTGTCCTACATTCATGAAGGATCTGGTGGGATTTATTGACATCTGATCTTCTTGGGTGAGACTGTTATAGTACTTTAATGCAGCTTCTTTCAATTGTTTGGGCTGATAGTTTCCGTAGTCTGTGGCTAGTGAGAGCTGGAGTCCATAACATGTGAACACTTGTTCTAACATAATATTCTAAAAGCTAATGTGAATTTATGTGACTTCTGACTAGGAAGTTCTCATTTTGCACCTCTAATGAGCTTTAAAGCTCATTGGGCAATGTTGGGCCTATCTCTGTGGAGTTGTTTTTGATGGATTTGTCTTATAAATGGATTAAATAGAGGATGGAGTCTGCAATACATAAATTTTAATGAAAACTGGTCATTTTAATATTTAGATATTAGAATATGTCTAATCTTTCTGTCTGTCTGTCTGTCTGTCTGTCTGTCTGTCTGTCTATCTATCTATCTATCTATCTATCTATCTATCTATCTATCTATCTATCTATCTATCTATCTATCTATCTATCTACCTACCTACCTACCTACCTACCTACCTACCTACCTACCTACCTACCTATCTATCTATCTATCTATCTATCTATCTATCTATCTATCTATCTATCTATCTATCTATCTATCTATCATCTATGTATGTATCAGTCTGCCTGCCTGTCTGCCTGCCTGTCTAATCTATCCTATCTGTCTGTCTGTCTGCCTGCCTGCCTGTCTACTCTATCTCATCTATCTATCATCTATCATCTACCTACCTACCTACCTACCTCTATTATTTCATCTCTCTCTTTTTCTCTCTCTCATTTGCTCTCTGTCTCTCTATCTTTGTATGTATCTCTCCATCTTCGTATGTAAAAATGCCTCCTGCTTTGGGGTTATGCAAGAAAAAAAGAAAGAAAGAAGGAAAGAAGAAAGAAAGGAAAGAAAGAAAGAAAAAGATTTTCTTTCTATAACTGTGAAACGTTTGGCTCTAGAAACACAATAAACAAACATAATAGCATCTAATGTTAGATGAGTTCTATCTTTATTTTCAAGAGAAAGTGGTTTCTTCCCTATTGATTTCTTCCCTCTCTCTCCTGCCTTTTGGTCCCCAGGAAACTGATGATAGTGCAGTTCTTTTCATTTTAATGAAACATTCTGTGATTTGATTCAACGAACGCTTATATGATATCTACTTGACTTTCAGAATATACTGCCAAAAGTTATACTGATGATCTTGGCTATGAGTAGGATTCTTAAAAAAAAAAAGATTAGAAAAATTCAAGGAAGAATACGTAATCAGCACCAACCTACCCCAAGTTATCTATATACAAAGGCAAGCTATCTCTGAATCTTAGCTGTGAGAGACAAACCATGGGAGAAAGTTACATTTCATGGCTTGGGACCTGGGTATTTACGGGACTGCCTGCTGCCACCGTCGGTCTCTCACTGACCAGTGCGCTCCCATAGGGTGGGCCTCCTCGGGGTGCCGCCGGCTGGACGGCTGGCAACCCCGAGGCTTCGGGCCTTCTCTTTGAGGGCCCCCTCCCTCTGGAACGAATTGCCCCCGGAGATGAGGACCGTCCCTGACCTATTGACCTTCCGGCGTGCACTAAAAACCCACCTACTCCATCTGGCCGGTCTAGCCTAGAGTTATGTGTAATGGTTTTAAATTCGGTTTTAAATGGTTTTAATTTTCTTAACTCCCTACTTTTTTAATTCTTAATGGCCAACCTATTTAATTTTTTTAATATATTTTAAATTATTGTATATGTATTTATATGTTTTTTATTTGGCTGTGCACCGCCCCAAGTCCCTAGGGAGAAGGGGCGGTATACAAATTTGAATAATAAATAAATAAACATTGTTCATATCATCCTCCTGAGATTCTGAAGATATTTCAGAAACCACTGGTAAGGAACTGCTGGGCTTAATAAAGAATAAACAATAATCTTGCAGAAATAAATGTTCAGAGGCTGCTAGATGTGACAATTGTAGTGCTGAAACAGGTGAGAGATGTAATGGGATGTAACAAGCCTAGGAAATCAGGAGTCCAGGCAATTCAAATGAATATATATAGATTTATGTATTAAGTTCCCTACAAGAATCTGAACTACCAAGGGTCAAAGCAAATTGGCAGTAGATAAGAGCCAATGGAATTCAAGGTAGGCTGGACTTAGATCTCTTATGGGTGCAAAGAGATTCAAGATTGATGACACATTTGACTCCTCCCTCAGGCTCAGTCTGGTCATCTCCTACAGGATGTGGGAACACCCTTGGAAGTGGAGTGAGGTGCTACCCAAGGAACAGTCTGCCAACAGTCAGTTAAGGGGCAACATAGCTCACAACTGCATAATGGGCAGAGTAAGCAACTCACAAAGGATCCTTCCTAATCAGAGGTGGTATTCAGCAGGTTCTGACCAGTCCTGGAGAACTACTCAACATTTCCCGGTAATGGAAATTTTGAGTAGTTTGGAGAACCGGCAAATATTACTTTTGACTAACCTCACTCCCATCTATTCTCTGCCTCCCGAGTCCCAGCTGATTGGCTGGGTCTTCTTTGGTTGCCCTGCACAGGAGAACGGAGCTGGAAAGCAGGTTAGTGGGGTGGGGAGGGAATGGAGATTTTGCAGGAACCTTCCCCCAGGAGTGGAGTGGTAATGGAGATTTTATAGTATCCTTCCCCTGTCATGCCCACCAAGCTACACCCACCAAGTCATGCCTATGGAACTCATAGTCAAAAATTTTGAATGCCACCCCTGTAACCTAATTTCTCAGGCTGTGAAAGAGAGGGCGGGAAATTTGTATTATCAGATTTGCAAGCATCTGTACATGTAGCCTAAGCTACTTAGCTTATCTGATGTGGTCTACCTGGGGAAACTGTCAGGTGGAGATCTCTATTTTATCTCTAGCATTCTGTTGTCCTTGATTATTCCATTCTGGTTATCTTTTTCAATGTCTCTGCCCTATCCCACCCACCAACAGGGTGCTAAAGAAGCAGCAAATTACTTTTCGCGAGATACTTGATTAGAACTTGCAAATGAATGTTACAAGGGCAATATGTTGTCTGTACCTGGGCTACATCCAGATCAGTTCAATTCAAAAAGGTTTTATTTTTGTTAGGCTCTTCAGTTCTTATGTGGTTTCACAGCAAACTGTAAAAGACTGAGTTGTTTTTTTTATTTCTCTTCTTTCCCTCAATTCTTTCCACCTATCTGCAGAGTTTGGGCTGCAGTTTTCAGTGTATATGAAACACATATGGCATAAAACAGCAGGTGTACATTTTATCTGAAGATAGTCATAATATTTTGCACTGAACTATATATAGTCACAGTATCCATTTCTGGCTCCAGATTTGTTGTTCTTAATCCATTCATCCAGCCATCATTCAGGAAAGAAAAGCACCATTCAAACCATGCTGAATTCTGTTTAATAGCTCACTGATATACTGGCTATGTCATACACTTGATTATAAAGGGAAAAAAAAGAGGATTCCCCTGCCCCAGTTCAGAAATGGGATGAGGGGTTGGAGGAGGGTTTCTAAAAAGGGAGGATATAGAAGTATGGATTCGCCAATTGCAATTTAGGATTTCATGAACGAGATACTCAAGAATTCACGCGCAGTGGCGAGAATGCAGCATTGCAGGCTAATTCTGCCGACTGTCAGCAGTTTGATTCTCTCGTTTAACATTTCTATTGAGTTATAAAATATTATAAGGTACAAAATACAAAAGTAAACAGAAAAGCAGTGGGGAGGAAGAGGGGAAAGAGAAGTGAGGAAAGAAAAGAAAAGAAAGAAATAGAAGCATTGACTTCCGACTCTCTCTGTTGCAGTAAAATAAGGCATTAGCATCAATTCACAACTTTTTGCTTTTTCATTAATGCACAGTGGTTAGAATGCAGTATTGCAGGCAAACTCTGCTGATTGTCAGCAGTTTGATTCTCACCAGGCTCAAGGTTGATTCAGCCTTCCATCCTTCCGAGGTGGGTAAAATAAGGACCCAGATTGTTGGGGGCAAGAGGCTGATTCTGTAAACAGAGAGGGCTGTAAAGCACTGTGAAGCGGTATGTAAGTCTAGATCAGAGGTCTTCAAACTTGGCCGCTTTAAGACTTGTGGACTTCAACTCCCAGAATTCCTCCTCCAGTCATGTTATCTGAGGAATTCTGGGAGCTGAAGTCCACGAGTCTTAAAGCGGCCAAGTTTGAAGACCCTGGGTCTAGGTGCTATTGCTATTGCTACAGTATCTTAGTAGGCTCACAGTGTCCCCTTCTGTGGTCCGAATCAACAAGGCCTATTTAAAAAATGTAGCTAAGGAAGATGAGTGCAGATCTTCTCTACTTTTAGAAGTAGTCCTTGAGTTACAGCCATTGTTTAGTGATCGTTCAAAGTTGCAACAAAAAAAGTGACTTAGAATTGATTGTTGACTTACAACCATTAATACATCTGTACAGTCAGCAGATCAAAATTCAAACACTTGGCAACCAGCATGTATTTACGACAGTTGAAGTATCCTGGAATCACGTGATCTCCATTCTGGACTTTCCCAGTTGGTTTCTGGCAAGCTAAGTCAACACCGGACGCTGGAGTCATTTCATGACCACATGATTCACTTAACAGCAAGAGTGGTTTGCTTAGGATGGGGAAAGGATTGTAAAATCAACATTCCCTTAACAACTATGTTACTCAACTGCAGTGTTTCACTTAATGACTGGGGCAGGAAAGGTCATAAAATGAGGCAAAATTCACTTAACAACTGCCTTGTTTAGAAACAGCAATTCTGGTCCCAATTGTGGTCCTTCTTGAAGTTTACAAATATTAGGATAGCTGAAATTGTAGGAGACTCACACAATCTGACTTTATTCCTGTCCAGAATAATGACATTCCTTTGATTTCGGAGCTTTTTCTGTCAAATGTCAAATGTCTACTTTCTCTAGTGACACAAATGTATTCCTTGCATTCCAAAAGGAAAAAAAAAGAGCATTATTTTCCTGGAGGATACCTTAAATTATGGGCATGTAAATGATAATAATGGAAAGAGAACTGCTTGGAAAGACATCATGTAAATGCATGGAAATTTTTGCAACTGCTTATCTATTTTGGGAATTGAATATATAGTGAAGCCGGTGGGTGAACATTAAGATTGTGATGTCTTAATTAACGCCACTGCTTGTCTCTAGGGTAGTGGCAGTGGAAGCAGCAGAAGGAGGAAAAATAACTTAGAGAGGAGACATTAAGCATCCTGCCATCCAGCTGGAACATAGCTGAGCGCTGGAGCAATTAGAAAACCAGCACTGCATTGTACAGGACTTGATTGCTGATTGACAGCAAAATAAATGAGACATTATTATTTTCTGATGTGCCATCCTGTTCTTTCTTGAATAAGATTCAAAGTTTGAACCGAATTGCAGAATAACAGATTTGGAAGGGACCTTGGAGGTCTTCTAGTCCAACCCCTTGTTCAAGCAGGAAACCCTATACCATTTCAATCTTTTCTTAAAAGCCTCCAGTGATGGAGAACCCACAACTTCTGCAGGCAAGCCGTTCCACTGGTTCATTTTTCTCACTGTCAAGAAATTTCTCTTAAGTTCCAGGATGGCTTCTCTCCTTGATTAGTTTCCATCCATTGCTTTTTGTCCTGCCTTCTGGTGCTTTGGAAAATAGGTTGGCCCTCCCTTCTTTGTGGCAACCCCTTAGAAGAAGGAGTCAACCAGAGGTAGTATTCAGCAGGTTCTGACCAGTTCTGGAGAACCGGTAGCGGAAATTTTGAATAGTTAGGAGAACCAGCAAACACCACCTCTGACTGGCCCTGCCCCCATCTATTCTCCGCCTCCCAAGTCCCAGCTGATTGGCTGGGTCTTCTTTGGTTGCCCTGCACAGGAGAACGGAGCTGGAAAGCAGGTTAGTGGAATGTGGAGGGAAGGGGGATTTTGCAGTAACCTTCACCTGCCACGCCCACCAAGCCACGGCCACCAAGCCACACCCACAGAACTGGTAGTAAAAAAATTTGAATCACACCACTGGAGTCAATCTATATTCTCCAAGGCACCTGAAGGCAGGACCAGAAGTAGTGGATGGAAACTAATCAAAGAGAAAACTCCTATACAGGTACTCATCCTTGTGCTGAGCTATTTATCATTTACTAGCTCGATACCCATGCTTTGTTACAAAACTATGTGATTGGGCTTAGTTTTTGAGGAGGAAAATAAGGGGAAAAAAATTATGCTTCTACCTACCAGTATCCATCGGTATTCATCTGGCTAGCTTCCTGTCAGTGTGTGAGAGAATTAAGGGCTGTTTGGAAACTGAAACAGTATTTGCTGTGTAAGCAAGAAGGAGACAGCAAGGAGCATAATAATAATAATAATAATAATAATAATAATAATAATAATAATAATAATAATAATAATAATAATAATAATAATAATAATAATGCCTGGGCGTGCCTTAGCTTAACTGCTCTGTACTAAAGCTGCTTGATGCTATGAAACTGACACTCCTCTCCTCTGCTTGTGTTTTGCATTTGGAACAGATTTCTTTTCAGGTGGGGAGGGGAAGTAGAACTCCTTAGCATCAGAGCATGTTAATAATAATAATATAGGAAATAGTAATGCTCTGATGGTCATTTTGAAAAATCCTTTCTTAGTGAGTACCTAGAAGCCAAGAGGAACATATGTGCCCAATTTCAAGTTTGTAGGCTTTACGGTTCTGGAGATTTTGTGATGATGCGTGAGTGGTATTTCGTTTTTATATATATAGAAGATTCAGTCTAGCCTTCTCCAAGAGAGAGCCCTTCAGATATGCTGGGACAAATTGTCCCAGAGAGCACAGCTGGTGTACCTATTGGGATCTGAGGAACCCTACTTCCAACTCTTGTAGAGGACGCTTGGCTGATTACTGGCTGAACGTTAGTAATGGAAGAGGCTCACGTATCTGACTGAGATCAATGAATAGATGTTAAAATTACAAATTTATGGAAGAGAAATACGGATAAAGACACCGATCTGCCTTCTCTGCTCTTAACAGTTGAGTGGGAATCTCTGCAGCGATATTAGCTCTGCGTTTATTGTGTCATGCTTTTTCGTTGCTGCACCTTTTTAATATCATTTCCTGGAGAATACGATAGGAGCGGATTATTATATTTTCATAAGCGTCTTGTTTGCTTAAGCTTAAGACAGGCTAGGCTAAACAGGCCGTTTGACCTGCGCTGGCATAGCAATAACATTCCTATTTTCTTTAAGTTGTATTTCTATTTAAACAAGCCATGAGCAAGCTTTTGGGGGGAGGCATGTTGTAACCTGTGAAGGCTAAGAACTACTACGGTTGTGTGAAAGATGCGCTGGCTGAGGAATTCTGGGAGTTGAAGTCCACAAGTCGTAAAGTTGCCAAGGTTGGAGACCCCTGTTTTAGAGCAGTGGCACCCAACTATTTGGGCACCAGGGACCGGTTCCGTGGAGAGAGGTTTTTCTGTGGACCCAAGGGGTGTGTGGTTTCACATGTTGCTTGCATCCCACGGAGGGGGCCTCACTTGTGTGTGCAGATTGATTTCTGGCATGCCACGGACTGGTGCCATTCCACGGGCCTGGGATTGTTTTAGAGACATGGTCAAAAATAAGGAGTTTCTGGGTTTCATCTTTGGTGATCAAGGGACTAGATAGGACTGTATAAACCTACTAGCTGGATACTCGTGCTTCATGACAAAATTTTGTGATCGGGCTATGCAGGAGAAATTTGGTCCACAATCTATTGGGTCAGTGGTGATCGGTGATTGAAACACATAAGGGAATATCGCTTCCACCGCCTTGAGAACTCCGGAAGAAGTTCCATAGGTGAAAGGCGTAGACATTTTGGTGAGGTACCGATGTTTAGTACTGTAAGGAATGAAGGAGTGGTACATCTACCAGTTTAATGGAATGTGAGGCAACTAGCAGTTGGAACAGAGTCCTTTTCAGGTGAGGAGGAGGAGTAGAACAGTGGTGGGATTCAATTTTTTTTACTATCGGTTCTATGGGCGTGGATTGGTGTGGTGGGTATGGCAGGGAAAGGATACTGTAAAATCTCCATTCCCTCCCCACCCCACTAACCTGCTTTCCAGCTCCGTTCTCCTGTGCAGGGTAACAAAAGGAGACCCAGCAGATCAGCTAGGACTCGGGAGGCAGGGAATAGTTGAGGTAGGGCCAGACAGAGGTGATATTCCATACGACTCAAAATTTCTACTACAGGTTCTCCAAACTACTCAAAATTTCTGCTACTGGTTCTCCAGAACTGGTCAGGACCTGCTGAATACCACCTCTGGAGTAGAACTCCTTAGCATCAAAGCGTGTTAATTACTGTAATAGAAATACCAATGATCTGATGGTCATTTCGAAAAATCCTTTCTTAGTGAGCATCTAGAAGCCAAGAGGAACATACATGGCAAATTTCAAGTTTATAGGCTTTACAAGTTCTGGAGATTTTGTGATGAGTGAGTAGTACTTGGCTTTTTTTTTTCCACCCGAAGTAGAAGGAAATAATAGTGCCCTATTTCTAGCTAATGTATCATGAAATGGTAGCAGAGTCAAACAGTGTTACAAAGGTTGTGCAAAGGATCTTGGAGACAACGCAGTTCAAGGATTATAGGGTCCTTCATCATATTTTATGTGAAGCCTGGCTATTCCAATGCTGCAGCAAATTCATACATTATTTTAGGGTAAATCCAATTCTCCACCTGCTTGTAACATTGTTCCCATAATTCCTCATTTTTCTTTTCCTGGTTTTAGATGAATACCAACTGCATGAAGGCAAAGCTGCATGGAAACACTATATTATTTACAAACCTTACTAGATCTGGTCACTTAAATCTCCCGTACATGCTTCAGATTATGTCACATTTGTCCTTTCTTGTCGAGAATTTAAGTCAAATGGAAACTATAACCATACAATGTTGTTTCAGAATTTTGAAAATAGAAAGGCAGTTTACAAGTAGACTAGCTTACCAACCAGAGCAGATTGCAGTACTTGGCTAGATTTAATCTGAGTATAGAAAGATTTGGTTTAGGAGCTGGGGTGGCGCAGTGGTTAGACGGCAGTATTGCAGGCTAATTCTGTCAACTGCCAGCAGTTCGATTCTTACTGACTCAAGGTTGACTCAGTTTTCTATCTTTCTGAGGTCAGTAAAATGAGGAGCCTGATTGTTGGGGGCAATGGATGGAAGCTAATGAAGGAGAGAAGCAATGTAGAACTAAGAAGACATTTCCTGACAGTTAGAACAGTTAACCAGTGGAACAACTTGCTACCAGAAGTTGGGAATTCCCCAACACTGGACGTTTTTAAGAAGAGAGTTGAACAACCATTTCTCTGAAATGGTATAGGATTTCTTGCCTGAGCAGGGGGTTGGACTAGAAGACCTCCAAGGTCCCTTCCAACTGTTATTCTATATACTGACTCTGTAAATCGCTGTGATGACCCAGTACATGGCACAAAGGCAACACAGTCAAATAAGCAAGAAGAGTCCCTTTATTATCTCCAACTTTGCCCCCAATGTCCAGGTTACCTTTGACTGGAGAAAAACTCTCCCAGGAACAGCCTTTGACAGCAGAAGATTAAGTCCAAAACATGGTCAACACAAACTGTAACTTAAAATCCAAACAAACCAAGCTGTAGTAATTAACTTGACAGGGAAGGAGTAGGACTTTCAGACTTGAAAGCACAGCAAAACTCACACAGTTGGGAAGACACCAGGAACCCAGATAAGCCACGACGATACCAGATAAATTTATGATTTCCTCCCAACAGCTTTCTGCATGCAGCTTCCTTTTTTAAACACTGTGTTCCCAGCTGCAGCTAATGAAGGGAATCAGGGCCCTTTCCTCCCCCATAAGCCACGCAACTGACTTTGCTCCCTTCTCCATTCCTCTCTGCGTGCCCTAGGATGGGTGGGCCTGGGTCTTCCTCTGAATTCCCTCTCCCCTGCTCTGCCCAGCCGGACTTTGCCCTTCCCCAGCCTCCTCCACAGCCAAAGGAGCCACACTCCCATTCCTGTCAGCTGTGTGGCCTCCCTCTCCAAATCAGATTCCGACAGGGGCTTGACAACTGCTTAGAGAGGGCTGGAAGGCACTGTGAAGTGGTATATAAGTCTAAGTGCTATTGCTAGTTACTATTTGGATAAAAGACCATCAGGGAAACCCCAGGGCTTGTAAGATGCTCTGGAAAGTTGAAAAAAATATACAAAAAAAAATACAGTGGTAAACTACTTCTATACTATTGCCAAAGAAATTGTATAGCATATCCATGTAGTAAACAAGAATTGTACTTGACCTGAGGGTGGATTTACTCACGATCCCCATCAGCTACCCTGAATCCAATCAGCTGTCCATCAAACTCAATAGTGAGCTTGATGAATCATTGATTTGAGTCAGTAAAATTGATGAGGGAATCTGTGTGCAGAAGAGAGTGAAATTGTCTAGGACAGTTGTAGCTTCAGTTGTCCTATAGAGATCAGTTTTTGAACCTGACCTTATTTTACTCAGCAGAAGCCTGAAAGAGGATTCTTTATTGAACAATTGTCGATTTCCCTCCGAGACAGGAATCTTGATGGAACAAAATTCCCCATCACAGAAGGCAACCCTACTGTAGCCCTCTCTTCTCGATAAATTGAGGGAAAGACGTTGAGGGTCGAGCCATAGGTATTTGGATGCTGAAGCTAATATAATGTTTAGTGACTGTTCAAACTTACAATGACCCTGAAACAAAGAGACTTTGCTTCCTACTTATGACCATTGCAGCATCCCCGTGGTCATGTGATCAAAATACTGACACTTGGCAACTAACTCATTTTTATGATGTTTACAGTGTCCTGGGATTGTGTGATCATTGTTTGCAACTGTCATGCCCCTGTTGGAATCTGATTCTGAGGGGAAGATCGAGCAGCTCAGAAGGAGTGGGAGTGTGGCTCCGGTGGCTGTGGAAGAAACTGGGGAAGGGCACAGTCTGGCTGGGCCTTCAGAGGAAGACCCAGAGACACCCCCTCTTCATCCTAGGGCACGCAAAGAGGAATGGAGAAGGGAGCAACATGGGTTATGGGGGAGAAAAGGGCCCTGATTCCCTTCATTAGCTGCAGCTGGGAAAACAGGATTTAAAAAGGGCGTTTGCGCATAGCACCTTGCTGGAAGCAAAGTGTGAATTATCTTGGTTTGTCAAGTCTTATCTGGGTTCTGGTGTCCTCCCAACTGTGTGTGTTTCGTTCTCTTTTGAAGTCTGCAATTCCTTATCCTGCCCTGTCTCCTTAATTGCTGCAGCATGATTTGTGTTGGTTTTTATTTATAATTTAGATATACTTTGGGTTCAGACTGAATTTCTTCCCTTTAAAAACTGTTCTTGGGAGAGTTTTTCTCTCCAGCCAATGATAACTGGACATTGGAGGCCAAGTTGGAGGAATTAAAGGGACTTTATCTACTTTTGTGACTTTGTTGCTTTTGTGCCACACCCCGGATTATCACAGCGACCTTCTGACAAGCAAAGTTGATGGGGAATCCAGATTCACTTAACAATCTTGTCACTAACTTAACAACTGCACTGATTTATTTAAAAATGTGGCAAGAAAGGCTTTAGTATGAGGTAAAACTCACTTAACAACCATCTCGCTTGGCAACAGAAATTGGAGCTCAATTGTGGTCATGAGTCAAAGATTGTAATGCTTCTCTTCCCTCAATGCATTATTAGGGGTAATAATGTTTAAATATATGTGCTATCCATTTATATAGGAATATTTATCTATCTTCTGAGATATTGAGAAGGAAAGCTAATTTCTACAATGGAGCAATTTATAAATTCCAACAGTATTTAAAGCAAATCCATTTCCTCAATTAATGGATCATCAACAAAACAAAGCACTGATTTTTTTACATCATCAGTGAATGGGTTGCGCTGAAATGTTGTTTTTTTTTCTCATAAAAATTGATGTTTATTTGGTGTAGTTGCAGGCATAAACCTTGTTAATCCTATCCAGCTTGAAAGAGGCAAGTGTTCCTTTTTTTGAGCCCCTGGCAAATAGACATTATCCCAATGCTATTTGATTGGAGATCCTGCCGCGATCATGGTTTGGTCAAAGGGTCAAGAGAAGAAGGAGAAACCTGCCACTATTTGATGGAAACTCTGACAGCTCCGATAACCAGAATTAATCCAGGCGATTGCGACATTATTCAGCAGGTGAACTCGACAGGCAGAAATTGAAAGAGGCAAGTTATCAAAGGTTTCTGGCTGTGCAAAATGAGTACTTGTGTTATCGCTGTGGAGAACACGGCTTCTTCTCCAGCCACATTCGCTTCCATCAATTTGCACAGAACCCCCAAACAGAAAACATGCGATTGAATATTAACCCCAGGAAAGACCAACACATTCAGGAAGTCAGTTTGCAAAAGCAAGCTTTGTTTGCAGTCAGGGTTTCAAACGCTGCTCCTGATGGTTTGAAACCAAGCAGACTGAAGGGTTAGTTGCACTCAAACTGACTTTCTCAACCATTCAGGTCTCCATTAGAGATGCCTTTCTCTGCTCCATCAGGAGAGCTATCAAACTGGCAGGCAACAATAGCAATAGCACTTAGACTTATATACCGCTTTACAGTGCTTTACAGCCCTCTCTAAATGGTTTACAGAGTCAGCCTCTTACCCCCAACAGTCTGGATCCTCATTTTATCCACCTCGGAAGGATGGAAGGCTGAGTCAACCTTGAGCCTAGTGAGATTTGAACTGCTAAATTGCAGGCAGCCAGCAGGCAAGCAGAAATAGCCTGCAGTACAGCACTCTAACCACTGTGCCGCTGTGGCTCATCAAACCCCAAAAGAAGTCTATTTTTCTTAAAATAAATAAATAAATAAAAATCTCTGGTATATCCTTAAAAGCAATTGCAAAACATCTGGTCTGCCTTTGATTAACTTCACCTTAATGGATTTTAGCAAGCACTTTATATGCTCTACATTTATCGCTTTGTTTTATTCTTCATGCATTTCTCAATGGTTTAAGCATATCTATCTTGGTTAGCTGTAGACTGTCAATTTCCACATGAAGGTGGGCAATCTATTAAGAGAGGTTTAAAATAAACAAAATCCCTTTTAACTTCTGTGCAATTTGAGAATTTTAGCAAGGTGAACGATAATGATGAATAAACTTACTTCCTTTCAGAAGTGGTATTCAGCAGGTTCTGACCGGTTTTGGAGAACCAGTAGTGGAAATTTTGAGTAGTTTGGAGAACTGGCAAATCCCACCTCTGACTGGAGATTTTACAGTATCCTTCGCCTGCCATGCCCACCAAGCCACGCCCACAGAACCGGTAGTAAAGAAATTTGAATTTCATCACTGCTTCCCTTAACTTCTATTTCTGGCCTTTTTCTGAAATACTCAAATGAGAACAAACATTGAGGGCATTCTAAGATTAATTTTAACTCTGATAATGAAGTTCCCCAAAGCAGAAAGAGTAACAAAATGCAGAAGTAAAATTTCAGTTGGACTAGTTCTTTGCTTTCCATCACATTTTGCTTTTTTAATAAGAAGAAAAAAAAAATTCAGATATGCTTGTTGTGCTTCTGCAAAGGTATCATTTAGTTCCATTATAAACATTCACGTGAGCTTCTGATACACTATCTCAAAATGTACATTGCAGAAGAAATGCAAGTCATCTGTCCTGAGTTCTTAGGATGGATGGATGGATATCGTGGCTCCAAGGAGCTGAAACAATTCTTCATTTGGGAGGCTAAGCTATTAATTGTTACCAATAATTATTAATAATGGCATCTTGCTGAAAGTTCCAGGCAGACGTACCGTAAGCATGCCTGTGTCCCAGGAAGTATCAAATTTAAAGGGTCTGTTTTGTTTAATGTTTGAAATGTATAAAGCACCATTCAGAATTGTGATGGTCCAGAATATCACAAAGAATTTGTTATTTCAAAGGATTTTCCTATTGGAATTTTTTTTTTTCAGAGCATCTCCTTGAATGGTGAGATTAACTCCAAGGGAAGGCAGGAACGCTCTCTATTTTCTCAGACTGGTATATATTGCACATCCTTAATGGATACCTTTTGAAGTAGGGTTCAGAATTGGAATGATAATATGAATTAATCAGTGGAACAACTTGTTTCCCAGACTTGTGGGTGTTCCATCACTTGGAGGTGCTTTTTGCAAGAGGCAAGTGTTTTTCTTTGAAGAGGTTAGGGTTAGGGTTAGGATCTTGGAGTACTCTTCTCAAATGACCTAAGTGCTAGAGCCCATTGTAACTACATAGCCAAAAAGGCGCTAGAGTTGTTAACCTAATCTTACATAGCTTTTTCTCTGGTAATATTACACTAATAACTAGAGCATACAAAACATTTGCTAGACCAATACTCGAATATAGCTCATCAGTCTGGAACCTACATTATGTATCTGATATTAACACAGTTGAGAAAGTCCAGAAATATTTTACAAGAAGAGTTCTTCACTCCTCTATTTGTTGCAGAATACCTTATGCCACCAGACTCCAAATTCTAGACCTAGAAAACCTAGAACTACGCCGTGTTCGGTCCGATGTAAGTATAGTATATAAAATCATACATTGCAATGACCTGTCAATGAATACTTCAGCTTCAACCATAACAACACAAGAGCAAACAATAGATACAAACTAAAGGTTAATCTCACCAAACTTGATTGCAGGAAATATGACTTCAGCAACAGAGTGGTCAATGTCTGGAATACTCTACCTGACTCTGTGGTTTCTTCCCCAAACCCCAAAAACTTTAACCTTAGACTGTCTACTATTGACCTCATCCCTTTCCTAAGAGGTCTGTAGGGGGCGTGCATAAGCGCACCAACGTGCCTACCGTCCCTGTCCTATTGTTTCTTTTATATTTTATTTTTCTTATATGTATCCATGTATTCATAACTATATTTTACTTATACCTAATATCTTGTAAGCAATTGACAAATAAATAAATAATAAAATAATAATGTTTTGCTTCTCATCCAAGAAGCTTCTTCAGCCATTACTGGAGGTTTTAAAAAATGGATTGGCCTACCATTTGACCGGGATGGTATAATGTCTTTCACCTTGAATAGAAGATCTTTCTCAGCTTTATGATTCTATGTTCATTCCCATCAAAGACATGGCCTTAGTCTTTTTCTCCTCCAAATGAACCAATTCATATTATTGCCTTACTATTTCTCCTTTTTCTTCATTGGCTTCCTCCTTCCTTTTCAAAATCCTTTTTGCTTTTCAGCGGATTTTCACACCTTGGCCAAGGAGCTCAGCAAGAAGAGAATCTGCTCTTTCTTAGCCATCTTTGACCTTTTCTTAGACCGTAGCTGGTGATTTTCTAGACTCCTTCTTTAATGGTCAAGGTTAAACAAGGGGCAAAACATTCATCAGATTTGACTTGAGACGGAAGATGCCTTACCTATCAAATAGCCAGATTTCTTTGTCAGAAATCAGAAAAGTAGCCGGGGTTATCAGATGCAACCGAGACCTAAGTTTGTTTCCCAAAACCTACAGAGAGATAGAAAATCACCTTAGCTATAACATTTCATCAGATATGGAAAATGATGCCTTTGGGGGAAAGCACAATTAGCAATGACAGTCTTGAGGGGAAAATATTTCTATTTATAACATTGGACTCAATCAAAATGAAGAACCAGAACATAGTACTTTTATTCAGTTTTCCAGGAAAGTCAATTTTTTCTCTCTCCCTCCTTCCATGCAAATTGAGGTCTGCAAACGAGAGGTTTTAATATATTACTGATAATGTGCAAAAGCACATTATGTCAGTGAATGTTTTCTGTTATGATGAGTCCACTGCTTATTTCACAAAGGCCTTTTTAAAATCTATGATGCCATCTGTCCTCAAGTTATTTTTCTGATGGCTTTTATGCCTCTGTAGTTTACATCCATACAACATTCCTACAGCGAAGGAGCTAAACAAAAAAATTAAAATGGTGGTGTCCTTTTAACCAACAAATGAAGAACTACTAAAGGCTGTTGGCGCAGATGACTCAGTCTTATTATTATTTTTTAAAGCAAGTCAGAAAGAAATCATTTTTTCTCTGTTTGGCTGGTTCCTTGATCCATCACATTACGGTGGTTATCATTCTTATCACACAGCCTAAGTAAGTTACCAGCCATGCTCTTTTTTTGCATTTGTTGAATTACATGTTGCAATGGTGTCTTTGGCAAAAAGCAGATTATGCAAATACAGGAATTGTAGTTCATAAGTCCACGTTTAGTATGTTGTCAAAACTCAGCTATTTTTCTTAGGCAGAAAGCTAGCTAAAGTCAAGATTGTTAGCATGAAGTGGAATCCTTCCCCATTAGGGACTCGGGCACTGTCCATTCAGCCATGGAGATCTGATTTCAAATATTGCTCTCTCTTGCTGGGGCCATCTATAATCTTTATGAATATAATAAATAAAAATATATAAACGAGAGTCTTGCCTGTGCTGCTTACCTGAGGGACATCCAGGAAGTGGGATCCTATGAGCAAAATTCAGAATTACACATGGACCAATCTGTTGGAAAATGTTCTAACTTTCCCAGGGAAGCAAACAGATGATTAAAAAAAAGGAGAAACAGATCTGACAGACTGGCAGAGAGCTGAGCAAACAAAGAACAGCTTGAAAACCCAAAATAATGTGGACTTCTATTGCACGGCACGATTTGGGATTCTCCAAGAGGTTAGTTTAATACTCCTAGCAATCTGCTGCCCCACAACTGGTCAATAAGTAAGTTTGCTGATTTATTTAAAACATTTGTCTAGCTGCCCATCTTAACGATTAACTCTGGGAGGCTCCCAATCGGAAGTTAAAACAGCATAAAAGCCATAGTAAAAGCTCACACACTAAAAATAACAAGGATAAAAAATAAAAATATAAAAAATATAAAAATATAAAAAATGTAGGGCAAATAGGACTGGAAAATCCAGCTCAGAGCCCCCGGGACTGGATCAAGCCAGGTTCAGATTGAATTTAGTGACTACATCCTGAGCGGTGTGGTGGGTGGGTGTTGGCATCAGGAAGGGCATCCGGCCAGTAAATGCTCAGCTCCATTCAGTCGCCCCAACTCCACCCCAAACAAAGGGATTAAAGGGTCATGGAAAGAAAAGGTCACTTTGACCACGTCCAAAGCAGAGGTGGCATTCAGCAGGTTCTGACCACTTCTGGAGAACCGGTAGAGAAAGTTTTGAATAGTTTGGAGAACTGGCAAATGCCGCCTTTGACTGGCCCCCATCTATTCTCTGCCTCCCGAGTCCCAGCTGATTGGCTGGGTCTTCTTTAGTTGCCCTGCACAGGAGAGCGGAGCTGGAAAGCAGGTTAGTGGGGTGGGGAGGGAATGGAGATTTTGCCTTCCCCTGTCATGCCCACCAAGCCACGCCCAGCAAGCCACACCCACAGACCCAGCAGTAAAAAAAATGTGAATCACCACTGGTCCAAAGAGTTTATCATGTGTAGTCATCCCACCCCTTGTTCACAGCTTCGGGGGGCTGGTTCTGAGTAGCTTTTCAGGTCCTGCTTGTTGCTGACAATCCATTTTTCCCTTTGGCCCTTACACATTTGACACATTCCAAGCGCAAATGTAAAGCTGTTTTTTCTCAAGTTGCAAATTTGGCAACTTTACTAAAGAAAATCCCCAGCTTTAAAGCAGCATGAAAAGTAATGAATCTATTGTTTACACAGCTGGTTGTTAACTGTGATTCATCTTTTAGACACCAAATGTTACTTGACAATTTTTAGCACAGTCTGAAAAGGATGTAAAGATGCAACTTTTTTTTAATTAAAAAAAAAAAAGCTTTATTTTGTTCCCTATTATTTAGTACCCTTCGGAACCTCTGCAACAACATTATTCCAACCTTATATTTCCATTTCCAGTTGTATATAACAGTTATAGTTATATCAATACATTATATGGGGTTTTTTTTAAAAAAAAACATGGATTTTCTACCATTATTTAAGGTGGTTCAGTCATCCAAGGTAGACTGTGGGTGGAAAACTAGTTTGAAGGAGAAAACGTAACTATACACTAAGCTTGTTATTACTGTCATTCAGTTTGGAGAGTAGAGTTGTAGGGTACCAAACAGGCAGATTTACTTTGCTGGATTATTTTGAACCAGGAGAATATTTTAAGTGGGTGGAAAGCAGAGGTGGGATTCAAATGTTTAACAACCGGTTCAGTGGGCGTGGCTTAAATGGTGGGCATGGCTTGGTGGTCATGTTATTGGCTGGGCATGGCCAACTAAACATCACTCACATTGAGGCACGCATCTCCTCACCTGGCCTCTCATGACTGTGGGGATGCTGCAACAGTCGTAAGTGTGAAAAATGGTCATAAGTCACTTTTCTCAGTGCCATTGTAACTTTGAATGGTCACTCCACACAAGCAAAGTACCAGCAAAGGAGGGGAAAAAAACTCCAGAGAAGTTCCTGAGACAGGAAGTCTAGTCCTGCCAAGAATGTAATAAGGGTTAACGGAGAGGCAGTTTCTGTAAGCAACACCAGAATGTTTCCTTCCTGCCTTCCTTACAGGATTAGGTCAGTAATTTCTTCTAACAACCGGTTCTCTGAACTGCTTAGCATGTTAACAACCAGTTCTAGTGAATAGATGCGAACTGGTAGAATCCCATCCCTGGTCCCTCCCATCACTTTCCCAGTCTCTCCCAAATCTCTCACAAACTTAGATGCTTCTAATAAAGCACCTCAGCTTTCTAAACAGGGGTTCCTCTACTATTTTATCTCCTGCATCTCAATGCTACCTCATTCATAGCTTCTCTGTTGGAAATTAGGGATCTTGACCATTACTATAACCATTGCTTGAGGTCCTTCTGGTTCTCCAGTAGGTCAAAGACCTTGTTGATGTCCGCAGAGAACTTCACAGACATTACCTTGGATGCTGTAGACTGCAGTCAAAATCACAGAATTTGAAATAATGTGGAACCTCTCTCCTTGGAGCCACATCTGAGATGGTCCAATCACACAAGGAAATTAACTCCTAAACCTGTAATGAGCCCAAGACAGGAAGTCTAGTTCTGCCAAAAATGTAATAAGAGTTAATGGAGAGGCAGTTTCTGTAAGCAACATCAGAATGTTTCCTTCCTGCCTTCCTTACAGGATTAGGCCAGTAATTTCTTCTAATAATTGGTTCTCTGAACTGCTTAGAATGTTAACAACCGGTTCTAGCAAATAGGTGCAAACTGGTAGAATCCCACCCCTGGTGGAAAGGTAAGTGGAAAATACTATAGTCCCTCACTCATCTGTTCTTTTCTGGATTGTTCCAGAAACACAATGGAGCTATGCACCCATGCCTCCTTTGTGCAGTCACTGGTGAGTTGTGGTAGCTTGTTCAGTACCTGATCAGCAGAAATGCACAATCCAGCCAAGAATAGTTAATCCAAAAGTCTAATAGGGATTGGTTGGATAAGACAAACAATGACCTACAAATCAGATGTTCCAGCAGTTTAGAAGAGAACTCTTTGGATATCTTTAGCTCCACCCAAGGTTTAGCTCATTCCAGAAGATAGGCTTAAATACACAAGAATCTTGACCGACTTGAACATTGGGCGCTATCTAACAAAATGAAATTCAAGGGTAAGGTTCTACATTTAGGCAAGAAAAACAAAATGCACAGGTACAGAATATGTGACAGCTTACTCAGTAGTAGTAACTGTGAGAGGGATCTTGGAATCCTAATGGACAATCACTTAAATAGGAGCCAGCAGCGTGCTGCAGCTGCCAAAAATGCCAACACAGTTCTAGGCTGCATAAACAGAGGGATAGAATCAAGATCACGTGAAGTGTTAATACCACTTTATAATGCTTTGGTAAGGCCACATTTGGATTATTTCATCCAGTTTTGGTTGCCACGATATAAAAAAAGTTCTTGAGACTCTAGAAAGATTGCAGAGAAGAACACTAAAGACGATTAGGGGACTGGAGACTAAAACATATAAAGAACAGTTGCTGGAACTGGGTATGTCTAGTTTAATGAAAAGAAGGACTAGGGATGACATGGTAGCAGTGTTCCAATATCCCAGGGGTTGCCACAAAGAAGATTGAGTAAAGTTATTCTCCAAAGCACCTGAGGGCAGGACAAGAAGCAACAGGTGGAAACTAATCAAGGAGAGAAGCAACTTAGAACTAAGGAGAAATTTCCCAACAGAACAATTAACCAGTGGAACAACTTGCCTCCAAAAGTTGTGAATGCTCCAACGCTGGAAGTTTTTAACAAGAGATTGGTTAAGCATTTGTCTGAAATGCTATAGGATTTCCTGCCTAAGTAGGGGGTTGGACTAGAAGACCTCCAAGGTGTCTTCCAAATCTGTTATTCTATTCTATTCTATTCTATTCTATTCTATTCTATTCTATTCTATTCTATACTATACTAATACTATACTATACTATACTATTCTCAGCTGCAGAAATTTGCAGAACTTGAGAAGAATTGTGATTACTTCTTTATGTGGCTCTCTAAATAACTGATGCTTTGCTGTGTGTACTTTCAAGGCCTGGGTTTTGGTTACTTTGATGAAGAGTCAAGGAATACCCAGTCAGAACCTGAAGACTTTCCCTAAAGGCCTCCAAGCTTCTTTCCAATTCTGTTATTCTGGTTGTCCAACCAGGAAACACTTCACCAGTAAGAAGAATATGCTAAATTTCTGAACTTTATTTTTATTTGATTTCTGTAGCCACCCATCTGAAGGAATCACTCTGGGTCACTGGATTCTGGATTCTATCCTGATAAGATCCTGATCTTCATATATGCACTTTTCAAGATCCCTACTTTCTACGCATAGATGGCATCTTATTAACTGGAGGAAACTGAAGTCTGCAGGAATATGAACATAATATAGTTTGTAAATGCCTTAGAACCTATACATTATGCATTTGCTGTAATCATATGCGTGTTATATTTTGCTCCATGGCCATCAGCTGAGAGTATTTTTATTCCCCGTTAAAATGCATAAAAATATAATGTCTAATTCCACCAAACTTCTTAGTAATTATTGAGAATATTCTCTCTCTCTCTCTTAATTTTGCTGTTAGCATCTTTTCTTGCCCTTGGATCCCTCATTCTGAATGCATATTTGTGGGCATGCAATAACAATCTGATTTTGAAAATAGGGGAATTTGAGCAGGCTGCCCTGAGACATGAGCAAAACGCTCTTTTTTTATTATGATGCACACATTTTACTTGCCATGAATATTTTACATTGCATTTTGATCACAAACAAAAGGGTAGGAATTAATCCTATTCATGTTTCATTGTCTCAGCTGCATGAAAAAAAAGTAATATTCTAATGCTCCTGGAGCAAGTCTTCTGTTTTTCTATTTTTTTCCTTTTTTGTTTCATACATTGCTCTCGTCTCTTCCTTATTCTCTATTGTTAAAATAGACTCTCTGAGTTCCTCAGGGCAGAAAAGGGTCTTTTTGTTTTTATCTTTGTCTTGCTTACTGGATTTGGGAAAGAAAAATGTACATTGTTAGCACAGCTTTATGCTATTTTTTTTTAAAAAAAAACCAGCAACATTTCACTTCTCCTATTTCATTTAAAGCAAAGAAGACTAGTCGATATGAACCAAGGTTCATGTTTGACAGTTTTGTGTATTATATCCCAGAAAATACAGGTGGACTATTGAAGAACTTCATTGTTGTTGTATCTGAAATTTAAATACCAACTGTAGGCCAGAAGAAACCTGCTTACATTCAAATGTGGTATCAGATTGAAAATATCCCAGAATAACTAAAAGGTATTCCCTGCCCAATCATATCTGATTCTAGGGGCTGATTTTTAGCCAAGAGAGCCAGCATTGTCCAAAGACATTTCCATGGTCATGTGACCAGCTCGACTCTATGTCGATGCCCGTGAAATGCTGTTATCTTCCCACCGAAGTGGTACCTATTTGTTTACTTGTATTTGCATGCTTTGGGGCAGGAGCTGAAGCAAGTACTGGGAGCTCACCCGGTCTCCCACATTCAGGTCTCGAACCCAGGCTGTCAGCTTTGCTGACCAGCTCAATGACTTTAATTGCTGAACCATCGTACCCTGGAATAAATAAACGCTCTGATTATCTGCAGTACTGTCTTAGAAAGCACAATTTCGGTCCATGTGTTCAACTGGTTGACCTTTGATCTCCCAAGATGCTAGAACAACTGTTCTCATTTGCCTGTATGATTTTGACCAAGTCCTCTGAGAACCTAGGGCAATTAAGTTTGCCCTAAATTAATTAATTTAGGGCAATTAATTAATCTCCCATTGCTTCCTCTTACTTTAGCATGCAAGTCCCAAATCTTTTTAGACTATCAGCATATCTACTTCCTAGTATGTTTTTTTGTTTGGCTGACAATTAAAGAAACAATGTTCTGTATTTAGCAGAGTAACAATGCTCCACTTAATTCCTTTTCGTTTTGCTTTTTTTGCTAGCTAAGGCCCACATTTATTTCTTCCATTTGGATCTAAAAATATATTTTTTTGTATTTTTTTTTAAAAAGAAGCTCTTCCAGAGTTTTCTTGTCATTTATAAATAGCAGCACTTGTTAATTCCTCCTCGGCTTTTTGGATTCGTCTGATTAGCCAAGATTGAAGATGGAATATAAATGATTTTTGCCAGCATTTGTTGATGCTCACTTCTATAGGATCTGATGGCATTCTTAGTTTGTTGCATCTACTGCATCATACTGCGTTTTATTACATAAAATGTAATCAGAAAAAAAGAAAAGCATTTTTGGAAAAGGAGTACCAGTTACTCCCAGCTCATTTTTTCATCTAGATATGAGAGGAACAAATCCATTTCCCAAAAGCCATGGTTGAATAAGACAAAGTTTTTCTTGAGCTCTCACAACTCAATAACCTCTTAATCATAGTTTATAAACCACAATAGTATATAATACCCATGTTTATGGCTTAACATGTTGCATGAACTAGAATTGAGATACCATATATTTTCCTTCTTTGGAAATTATCTTTCTTCCTAGCAGTTCTTCTCTTCAACCAAGGAGATGGAAGCTTTCTCACTCACTTCACCAGTTATTTCAAAATGTGACCTACATTGTATGCTCCTCCCTCCCTCCTCCCCCTCTCCCTCCCTCCCTCCCTCCTTCCTTCCTTCCATTTTTCTCTCCCCCCCTCCTTCCCTTAATTCTTCTTCCGTACTACCTTCCTTCTCTTCCTCTTTCTTTGTTCCTTTCTTTTTCTTTCTTCTTTCTTTCCTTTCTTTCTTTCTTTCTTTCTTCTTTCTTCTTCTTGTCTGATTCTTTCTTTCTTTCTTCTTTCTTCTTCCTTCCTCCTTCCTTTCTATTAAGCCTCCTATACGTCCTTCCTTCCCTGTCCTTACCTCCTGTACCTCCTTCTTTCTACGTCCTCACTCACTTCCTTCTCGTCCTCCCTTTTCTCTTCTTCCTCGCTTCTTCTCTTCTTGTCTTTCTTTCTTTCTTTCTTCCTTTCTTTCTTTCTTTCTTTCTTTCGCATGTAATTCTGTTCTTTCTTTCTTTTTTCCTTCCTCTTCCTTCTTTCTCTTCTTCTTCCTCTTTTCCCTGTACCTTCCTTCCCTGTACCTTCCTTCCTTCTTTCCCTCCTTCCTTCCTTCCTTCCTTCCTTCCCCTTCTTTGCTTCCTATCTTTTTCTTTCTTTCTTTCTTTCTTTCTTTCTTTCTTTCTTTCTTTCTTTCTTTCTTTCTTTCTTTCTTTCTTTCTTTCTTTCTTTCTTTCTTTCTTTCTTTCTTTCTTTCTTTCTTTTTCTTTCTTTCTTTCTCTCTCTCTCTCTCTCTCCCTTCCTTCCTTCCTTTCCCTCCCTCCCTCCTTCCTCTTCCCTCATTCCTCCCTTTCCTGTATCTACCTACCTTCCTTCCTTCCTTCCTTCCTCCCTCCCTCCCTCCCTCCCTCCCTCCTTCTTTCTTTCTTTCTTTCTTTCTTTCTTTCTTTCTTTCTTTCTTTCTTCTTTCTTTCTTTCTTTCTTTCTTTCTTTCTTTCTTTCTTTCTTTCTTTCTTTCTTTCTTTCTTTCTTTCTTTCTTTCTTTTTTCAAATCATTTAAGAGAATTTTGGGATCTAATGGTACATAGCCCGCTTTTTAGATAGAGGCCATTTGTTTGCACCTGTTTCATTTTGGCTGTCTCTTTGTTTTGGTAAGCCACCTTGGGTCCCCTTGAAATGGATGCAAAACCGCAGGACAACAAATAAATAAAGCCGATAGTAATCAAGAGCCCCTCTCAACCTCACAGCATGGACCTTTGGCACCAGCTTCAGTTTCCAAACCCAAATTATAAAACTCCAGGCTGTTGGAAACATATTATCCCAGTCTAAAAGTTAACAGACCTGGCTCTACCATGAATCAGAGATGAATGATTAAAGCAACGGACTACGAGTGTAATGGAAGGGCAGCTAACTGTAGTGAATTAATTAACTTGGTTATTTTTACAACCCAAGAGTGCGAGGTCGGCCTGAAGTGCTGAAATAACTTAGCTACCCTTGGGTACCATGTACCTTGACACATGCACAGAAGAGGAGTTGCCTTTGTGGCACGGTCTCAATAAATAGAATATAATTATGGAAGGAAACAAGGGGAGAAGCAGCTTAGAGGTATCAGATCTTTGCATTTTCAGAAGGGCTATCTCTTCTCCCTTTTCCTCTTTGAACTTCTTCCTCCTTGCCATTTTCTTTTTTTGCCAAGTATTTTATGTTCAAGTGAGATAGATTCCATTATTTTTTCTCCATTCTTGTAACAATGGAAACAGCTTAGCAAATTTAAATAATTTTATGTCAAATATGTCTGTCTGAGGCTGTAATTTGCATGTTGTATTCCCACTCAGTGCCATCTGAAGTAGCTGAGATACCTTATCTCACCCTGAAAGCTGGCATTATAAAGACCTACTAAAAATATTACATACATTTTGCACTGCATTCTTGGGAGTTGTTTGATGTGGATGGGTTTTTTTTTTTTTTTTGACTGAGAATAAGGTTAGATATGCTCTGGATACAGGTAACATTTGTCTGATCTCTCTGATTTTTTTTTTTCTGAGAAGAATTTCATTTAAAGATCTTGTTAAGGTAAAAAGTTTAAAATCAACATTTAGGAAAATGAATGGAGGTCATCTATGAATGTATTTTTTCAGGGTTCAAGAGAACCTCAAACCTTTTAATGTCTTAAAACCTCTGTTACGAATTTGACTTCAGGGATACAAAGAGAAATTTGTATGTTGTGTGCCGGGTTGTGTGCCGGGTGTCGCGTGCCACATGCCCTTCCTCTAACATTGCCAAAAAAAGGACATAGTTCGTTTTTATCTTCATTTTTACTGGATGTGAACTGGAAGTGTTTGCTTTTCCCAAATGCTTCCAGGTTTTATGCTGTTGGCACCACATGCATGAAACATCATCAACTTAACATTATTTCTTATGAGCAATTCAGCCAAGTATGATCACAGCTAACTAGTGGTTAATGGTACAGTGTGACACTAGATCAAATGGTGATGTGGAGAGAGTTGGGTATGTAACAGCACTATCCTGATAGGTCTTAATTGCTGAAGGACACACCTGGTGTTCCTACACTGCTAGCCTAATTTAGGGTAACTTGCTACCCTAAATTAAAGTGTAAGATTCTGGAGGAGATTCAGCTGCTAGACTTGCCAACTTATAAAGGGAGGGAGCCTTAGCTTCATGTGTTCTCGAGCACTCAAGACAATTCTGTTGTGGCACAATTTCTTAGGTTGAATGAACATTACAAAATCTGAAGGCTCTTTCATAACTGCTACATGCTGCCTTCTTCCATTTTATAGGCAGTTCCTGGATATGGGCATATTGGATATAGTCACATATCATGCTAAATTATATTGTGGTTCAGTTATGCATGTTATCCAGAAACTGTACTAAATGGAGAGTATTAAACATATTTAGAAATCAGCATTTGTTTCAATAAGAATGGAACCTGTTGAACAGATTCTAATGGGGAGCTAAAAGTAATACTTTCTGGCTGCTCCATCTTGGTGGCAGGAACCAATTGCTAAATAGAAATGTTTCTACCATTTCAGGCTTATCTTTATTTTGGATCCAATGAGTTGGGAAATAATCCAGAATAATCTCCTCAGGACCATTCATGGTACTTTGATTTCATGCACCAGGATTTTGTTGTTTTTAAAATTATTTGTTTTAAAAAAGGAAAATAAAATAAGTGGAAGAGGAAGATTTGCCACAGTAAAGCTGACTGGGATAACAGCCAAGGAAAGGATTAATTAAAAAACATCTATACTTAATGTTAAAGACAATATGAAAACATACCTATAGATAAATTTAAAGGATATCTCCATCTGCAAACTATGAGAAATTATTAGCTACTTGTGATTAAAGAAATGGAATCCTGGTGGAATTTTCATGCAGATAGGAAAGTAATTTTTATTGAGCTAGGGTATTTTACCATCTGGCTCATTATTGAAGCATACTGACTGGAAAAACCCTTCCATGCTCTTAGATGGAATAGGCAGGATTTAACCTATGACATTCAACATGTGCAACCTATATTCTACAACTGAGCTGTAACCCCGTATTCAAACATAAGACTTAGGCTGTGGTCTACTTTATCAAATGCCTTACTGAAATCCAAGTGCAGAGAAGAACAATAAAGATGATTAGAGGGCTGGAGGTTAAAACATCTGAAGAATGGTTTCAGGAATTGGGTATGTCTAGCCTAGTGAAAAGAAGGACTAGAAGAGACATGATAGTAGTCTTCCAATATTTGAGGGGCTGCCACAAAGAAGGGGGGGGGGTCAACCTATTTTCCAAAGCACAAGAAGGCAAGATGAGAAAGAAAGGATGGAAATTAAACAAGGAGAGAAGCAACCTAGAATGAAGGAGAAATTTTCTAACAGTAAAAACAATTAACCAGTGGAATGACTTGCTTCCAAAAGTTGTGGATGGTCCAATACTGGAAGTTTTTAAGAAGAGATTGGATAACTATTTGTCTGAACTGGTATAGGGTTTCTTGCCTAAACAGCGGGTTAGATTAGAAGACCTCCAAAGTCCCTTCCAACTTGTTATTCTGTTAAATATATGTCTATAGGAACAAGAAAAGCATCACAATTGCATTGGGGAAATTAATAAATTGATATTAGATAACACATCAAAGTTCGTAGTGTTTTCCAGCACACAATTAACTTTTTAAAAGCCCCATTATTTATATGTCTGTTATGCATTTGCTTTTCTGTAAGAAAATAATTTAAAAGCTGTTCATATATTTAACTTTTATTCTTTTCAATCTAACTTCTGCTTCTCCTTTTTAGCTAATTAGGACTGATGACCATGAAAGCAGTTAAGAGTTAACTTAGTCTAAAATTTAAAATTGGTTATTTCTGCAGTCTTGGCTTTAATAATTTCCATTAATTGCAGTTTTAAATCTACCAAGCTTTAGCTTATTAAAAATAATATTAGTATGGAATGGGCTTTTTTCCCATTTTAAAAATAACACTTCAAGTGATGCCCTCCCAACTTCATGTGCTCTTCTTTAAAGTCGGGGGAAAGAATAAGCTAATTATTTTTTTAGAAATACAATAGGATTATTTCACTTAATTTAATATGGTAGATTATGTTCTTAGGAAAAGAAGACTCCTATTAACTGGGAAAGAAAGCTTTAATTTCTTTAACCGTGATTCATTCATAGTTTAGTATTATT
Organism: Bungarus multicinctus; assembly: GCA_023653725.1. Taxonomy (NCBI): domain Eukaryota; kingdom Metazoa; phylum Chordata; class Lepidosauria; order Squamata; family Elapidae; genus Bungarus; species Bungarus multicinctus. The sequence continues at coordinate 8,817,318 of CM042839.1, read as the reverse complement.
TTTCAAAATTACATTATCTCACCACATGTAAGAACATTCTTTCCTCTATTAAACAGTTCTTAATTCACAGCTGGACATATGCATTTTGTTTTTCCTGTGCTGTTTATAAAGTATTTTTTTCCAATTTAAAGGAAATATTTCTGAATGGATATCTCTCCGGGAGTTGAGGTAGTTAAGGAAAGTGGAGGGGATTTTATCTGTTTGCCCTCTCATATCAGGATAGGCATTTCAACCCAGTTTAACTAGATTCTCCTACTACATCTGGAATGAAAAAAAAAATCTGCTTAATACTGATCAATTTAACTAAAATCTCAAGCCAAGGTCAAATGACTTTTGATTGGTAAATTTTGTGTGAAGATAGAAATGGCTATTCTACTTATGGAATGGTCTTCAACAAGGTTTTAAGACAAAAGAGGTTGGAAGAACCAACTCAACCAAATTGGCTGTTTTTCTCATCTTATATTTAAATCATATTTCATATTAGTCTAGTCTATTATACTAAGTGTATCCATCTGGGGCAACTGCCATTTCTCAACCTAATGGTTTTGGCTTAACTAAAGCCCAGAAAGATCTGATTAAGGATCGATATTCCCAGAATGTAGAAGAGATAGACAGATCTGAAATCAGGGAAGATGAGGCACAATCAGGATCCTGGATAGCTCCTCTTGAACTTCTACTCAGCAGTTTGACTTCTCTCTGTAACCAACCAAGGTCTTTAAGTGAGTCTGTCAATTCCTCAACTTTCCTCTGCTTTTAGAGAAATTTTTGGTATTAGCTCTTTACACTTTCCGAAGCCACTGTTTCTTCAAGGGCTAGGAAACTGGAGAAGTTATAGTGAGTCCCAAGTGAAAACACTCAGGTCTACATCTTCTGACATCAATGGGATGCTGGACAATTTCCTGGAATTGAAATGACTTGTAGTTGCATCACATCCAGAGTTCCTGACTCCTGGGAAATGCCAACAGCACAGACAGAATTGATGTGAAGTTAAAAAATGAGGATGGGAGGCTAGGAATGTAACAAATCAATGAAAATAATTATAATTAAATACATTGAGGAAGAGTAATGGGAACAAGAACAAAGAATTTCAGTATGTGGTCCTTATTATCTCTTATTTTATTTTATTTATTTATTTATTTATTTATTTATTTATTTATTTATTTATTTATTTATTTATTTATTTATTTATTTATTTATTTATTTATTTATTTATTTATACTTATATACTGCCCTCTTTCCCTGATAGGACTCAGAGTGGTGTACAGCCGATAAAAATGCAACAATACAAAATTAAAATCAATTAAAAATCAAATATAATGGCTGAAAGGTAAAAACATATAAAAGGTATTAAAAAGACTAAAAACCAGATAAAACCATATTAAAAACCCTAAGAGAACCCTAGGCCAGACTGGCTTGGTGAAATAGATGAGTTTTCACCACCCGCAGAAAGGTCAGGAGATCAGGGATGGTCTTCATCTCCGGGGGTAATTCGTTCCAGAGGGAGGGTGCCCCCAACGAGAAGGCCCGCACCCTCGGGGTTGCCAGCCGTCCAAACAGCGGCACCCCGAGGAGACCCACTCTATGGGAGCGTATTGGCCGGCGGGAGGCCGATGATGGCAGGAGGCGGTCCCGTAGATACCCCGGCCCCAAGCCATGACGGGCTTTAAAGATGGTAACTAATACCTTGAAGCGCACCCGGAGGACCATTGGGAGCCAATGCAGCTCGCGCAAGAGCGGTGTGACTCTTGAACTATATTTCTGCATTTCAAACCTTGATGTTGACACAAGAGTTTTCCTATTTTGAAAAAAAGCTGTAATTTTCTCTTTGCTTAGATTTTTTTAAAATTCCAATCAACATTATATTGGGATGTTTCACTTTCATGAATCCATTCCCCAAATTTTCGACTACAACTTTTAAAAAAGCACATAAAGGACATCTCTTCTACTATGTTCTATTGCAGATATTCAAAAGGAAGCAAAGTGAATTTTTCAGCCAATGAACTTCATCTGACCTGCACAATTTTAATAATGCAATTGCAAAAATTGATGCCTGCACTTGATTTATGCCTCTTGCTTTAGCTTGACCCCGGGCATGAATTTAACTATTTGCAGAGTATCTGGATTGCTGTACTGATCCTAGCACGTATTACTCAATATTCTTTGGAGGGCTCAGACTCTCACCCCTACAATAATCCTTTCAAAAACCTACCTTATATGATGGGCTTTTTCCAGCTGTTTATCTATTCTTCACTGTACATTCTGCTTCTCAGTGCAGATTTTTCTAGGAAGCCTACAAGTGATGCTAAAATATATATCTTTAAAGCCTCACTATAAACCACCACAACTCTTCACAACCTATCAGGATTTCTTGATAAATGATCTTTGGGGATCATCTTTTCCTGTGTGTCTTGACTCTTTCCCCCAAATCATGTTGGTGACTGATGGACAGGTAGCTGTTAATGATAAAACTCTACTTGCGGGAGTTCATATACAGCAGGCCCAATAGCAATAGTGTGTTGTCAGGGCTGGATTTCAGGATCAAAGTCAAAAAATTTGCAAATGAGCCGCTGGATCTCCCAAATGAAGGTCTAGGAAATGTCAGTTAATTAGGCAGCATCAAACAATGCATTTCAGAGAGCACTTGCTGCAATTCCTCCTTCTCCTCCCCCTACATCCCTATTCCTCCCTCATCTTCCACTTTAAAAACTTTTTTTTTTTTAGTTAGTGGGGGATTGACCAACCAGATGTACATTACAAACAGCATGCTTTGATTAAAAAAATGCATTATTCACAAGTAATAAAAAGGCCATTGCAAGAAAGCAACCCTTGGAAAACCCTTAAAGCCAATGTCTAAAATTACCTAACATTAGCACGGCTTGGAAGGAATTTCTGCTTCAGCAGTATAATCCTTTGTTTTTCTACATGAGCACCATTGAATATGTTTCATGGGGCTTATTGCCAAGTAAGGAAGGGAGGATGAAAGCTTGAATGTTTAAATGCTAAACTTGCCTTTCAGGATTTTTTTATCATCTATCTATCTATCTATCTATCTATCTATCTATCTATCTATCTATCTATCTATCTATCTATCTATCTATCTATCTATCTATCTATCTATCTATCTATCTATCATCCATCCATCCATCTCATTTAATCTCTCTCTTTTGTCATCTACCTACCTACCTACCTATCTCTCATTTAATATATATATCTTTTTGTCATCTATCTATCTTCCTACCTGCTTACCTGCCTGCCTGTCTATCTCTCATTTAATATCTCCTTTTGTCATCTATCTATCTGCCTGCCTGCCTGCCTGCCTGCCTGCCTACCTACCTACCTACCTACCTACCTACCTATCTACTATCTATCTATCTATCTATCTATCTATCTATCTATCTATCTATCTATCTATCTATCTAATTCTATCTACCTACCTACCTCTACCTACCTATCACTACCTACCTACCTATCCCTCATTTAATATATCTCTCTTTTTGTCATCTATCTATCTTCCTACCTGCTTACCTGCCTGTCTGTCTATCTCTCATTTAATATCTCCTATTGTCATCTATCTATCTATCTATCTATCTATCTATCTATCTATCATCTATCTATCCATCCATCCATCCATCTCATTTAATCTCTCTCTTTTTGTCATCTACCTACCTACCTACCTATCTTTCATTTAATATATATCTCTTTTTGTCATCTAACTATCTTCCTACCTGCTTACCTGCCTGCCTGCCTATCTCTCATTTAATATCTCCTTTTGTCATCTATCTATCTATCTATCTATCTATCTATCTATCTATCTATCTATCTATCTATCTATCTAATTCTATCTACCTACCTACCTCTACCTACCTATCTCTACCTACCTACCTATCCCTCATTTAATATATCTCTCTTTTTGTCATCTATCTATCTTCCTACCTGCTTACCTGCCTGCCTGCCTGTCTATCTCTCATTTAATATCTCCTATTGTCATCTATCTATCTATCTATCTATCTATCTATCTATCTATCTATCTATCTATCTATCTATCTATCTATCTATCATCTATCTATCCATCCATCTCATTTAATCTCTCTCTTTTTGTCATCTACCTACCTACCTATCTCTCATTTAATATATATATATATCTTTTTGTCATCTAATTATCTTCCTACCTGCTTACCTGCCTGCCTGCCTATCTCTCATTTAATATCTCCTTTTGTCATCTATCTATCTATCTATCTATCTATCTATCTATCTATCTATCTATCTATCTATCTATCTATCTATCTATCTACCTACCTATCTATCTCTATCTATCTACCTACCTCTACCTACCTATCTCTACCTACCTACCTACCTCTCATTTAATATATCTTTTTTTCATCTATCTTCCTACCTGCTTACTTGCCTGCCTGCCTGTCTATCTCTCATTTAATATCTCCTATTGTCATCTATCTATCTATCTATCTATCTATCTATCTATCTATCTATCTATCTATCTATCTATCTATCTATCTACCTACCTACCCATCTACCTATCTATCTCTATCTACCTACCTACCTCTATCTACCTATCTCTACCTACCTACCTACCTTTCATTTAATATCTCTCTCTTTTTTTCATCTATCTTCCTACCTGCTTACCTGCCTGCCTGTCTATCTCTCATTTAATATCTCCTATTGTCATCTATCTATCTATCTATCTATCTATCTATCTATCTATCTATCTATCTATCTACCCATCTATCTATCTATCTCTATCTACTTACCTACCTCTATCTACCTATCTCTACCTACCTACCTACCTCTCATTTAATATATCTCTCTTTTTTTCATCTATCTTCCTACCTGCTTACCTGCCTGCCTGTCTATCTCTCATTTAATATCTCCTATTGTCATCTATCTATCTATCTATCTATCTATCTATCTATCTATCTATCTATCTATCTATCTATCTATCTATCTATCTATCTATCTATCTACCTATCTCTACCTACCTACCTATCTATCTCTACTTACCTATCTCTACTTACCTATCTCTATCTATCTATCATCTACCTACCTACCTACCTCTAAAAAATTTTTCCCAGGTTGCCAAGAGAGATGCAAAGTGTCGAAATTTGTACTCATCATGTATTCTAGAGCCATCCATGTGAATCTATGCCTTTCCTCTCAGTATGAAAGTAAAACATGAAAGAATTCAACCTGCCTGTTATTATTTCTTTTGAATTTCCTAACTAACTTTACTCTGGACATGCCCTTCATAAGATGATTACATTTTCAGGATTCATAATTGACCAAAGTTACTAGAGATTGGATCCGGTTGTAGGCTCACAATGTGCAGGAGAAATTCAGTGATGTAGATTTTCCTCCAATGTTCTTGGAAACATACTGTTGATTTTTGTTGTCTCTTGTTTACAGCATCCCTCCCTAAAGGTATTTTTTTTTCTTCTTTATTGGTTGCCGTCCAACCAAAGCCAAAACAAAACCAAACTCTGGAAAAGTAATTAAATGTAGTATCTCTCCCCCACTGTGATTGAACTGCATTTCACACTAGTCTTGTCCATTTTCTCCAGGTGGCAGAAATCTTACTGGATTTTGATTTGATTTATATTTGAGTTTCAGAAAAATGAAAATATAGAGATGTTAATTTATCTTGTGTGTTCTTTGCTCCCAATGGGGTTTTCTATGCTTACCTGCCAGAAATGCATTGCCTCCTTACGAATGGCAACATTCCAAGCAGAGAGGATATCTGAAGATGGCACTGATACCACAACGCATTTCATCTTGTATATTTGACTATAGCAATGGCATTTTATACCTTCTAGGTCCCAATGAAAAAAAGACAGGATAGATTCCATGTCTTCAGTCACATAGTTAATTTCCTTCCTCCCTTCCTCCCTCCCTCCATCCTCTCTCCTTTCCTTTTTTCCTCCTTTCTTTCCTTCCTTCCCTCCCTCCGTCTTCCCTTCCTCCCTCCTTCTCTCCCTCCCTCCTTCTCTCCCTCCCTCCTTCTCTCCCTCCCTTTCCTTTCCTTTCCTTTCCTTTCCTTTCCTTTCCTTTCCTTTCCTTTCCTTTCCTTTCCTTTCCTTTCCTTTCCTTTCCTTTCCTTTCCTTTCCTTTCCTTTCCTCTCCTCTCCTCTCCTCTCCTCTCCTCTCCTCTCCTTTCCTTTCCTTTCCTTTCCTTTCCTTTCCTTCCTTTCCCCTTTCCTTCCCCCTTTCCATCCATCCATTCACTTAGGATGAACATCAGGGGACAAGAGGAGCTGGAGAATGGAACAATTAAGTGTGAAGTAGACACGTTCTGATTTTCAGTTTCTTGAGGACATTAAGGTGCTCTACCTAAAGGTACTTTAGCATTTTTTTAAGTAGCTCTTCTGTGCTTTTAAGTGTAGTCTGGCATATAGACATTCAGTAGGTTAAGCTATGTTAAGAAAAGGAGATGCTAAATATATAGCCACACTATATTTGTCTTTCTGAGCCTCTGAAGTTTGATGGTAGGTAGCCATTTTGCATCCATCATTAATCCTTGATTTTTCCTTGTTGTCAAAGCTTCACCCAAGGCTTAGAAATAAATCTTAGGAAGTTTCAGCAGGTGAATCAAGGGGAAGGCTTAGACAGAAACATTGCTTTTATTGCAGATACCATAGAACCTGAAATAATAAGGATTGGCTATCACCGGTTCTAGGAATTGGACCAGAATTGAATTGTATATCACCTCCCAGTGTTACCTGTTGACATCTTTCTTGTTTTTCATTCTTGGTCTATGATAATGGTCTGTTTTGTCTTCAAGTTCCTCCTTTTTATCCTTGCCAGTTTTTGCCCTCAAACTCACCTGTATTCCTTAAAGCACATTGGATGGTTGAATGGTGAATTGGGGAATTGATGTACTTTCTTCCTTCTCTGTAGGGCCTTCCAAGCACATCACGAGCAAAATGATTTTGCGAATTGACTTAGAGTCTCAAAGGATCGAAGGGGTGAGACAGTCATGATTTACCATTGGATGGAAGGAGGCAGTTACTTTGAACAACAAATTCTGGAAGGGGACAACAGAACTCTTCAATTCTTCATTTTTTAAAAAAACAAGTTCATTGACCTTCATGGCTTTGAGTCTAAAAGCCATAGGGAGCTCTTAGGTGCTTATGGCATCTAGACCGTGGTGTCAAGCTTCTTTTGATAGATAGTTCAACTGGATATTTTCCAGACAATAACTGAAGCCAGTACAATGAAAAATCTATTTATACCAGACCTGAGAATAAACAGGCTGTGGACTTCATTCTTGGTTGCCACTTGTCCCTTGTTATGGTAACAGATTCATCTACTTGTTTTTAGATTAGATTAACAGAATTGGAAGAGACCTTGTAGGTCATCTAGTCCAACCCCCTGCCCAAGCAGGAGACCCTACACCATTTCTGACAAATGGCAGTCCAATCTCTTCTTGAAAGCCTCAATGAAGCTCCCTCAACTTCCAAAGGCAACCTCTGTTCCATGGGTTGATTGCTCTCCCTGTCAGGAAATTTCTTCTTATTCCCAGGTTAAATCTCTCCTTGTTCAGTTTCCATCCATTATTCCTTGTCTGGCCTACAGGCGCTTTAGAAAATAGCTTGACCCCTTCCTCTCTGTGGCAGCCCCTCAAATATTGGAAGGCTGCTATCATGTCTCCCCTGGTCCTTCTCTTCACTAGACTGGCCATGCCCAGTTCCTGTAACCATTCTTCATAAGTTTTAGTCTCCAGCTGTTGTTTCTGGCTTTGTGAGAACCAGCTCCCACGCATGAGTTGATCAGCCCCAAAATATTGGAAGATCATTTTGAAGATGAAGACCCATAGGATAGCAGACCAGAGCCTTTGAATATGTCCATCTTGAGTTTATCCCTGGATAGAAGATCAAGCTGTTTGTTTCTTCTTCTCCATCATGGTGAGGGATATCATATCGCTTTTCAAATTATGCTAATTCTGTCTAAATTTTCACATACAACTTTACACAAAGGCACATATGCTCATTTATGCAAAGCTGTGTCCTTTGTCCTTCCTTTCTTTTTGGTAATATATAAATGGTCAATATACTGAGCAAGGAGATGTCCAAATCTGAATAAGTAATAGGCTGGCAAAAATAGTCAATGTTCTTATCTGGAGCCATCCTATTTCTCTCTCCCAATTATATTAAGTTTCCTCTCTTTTCCACCATCGTTCTCATTAAACACTGCTTTATTTATAGGGAAAAAATATGTGTTACCCACTGGTGTCAGAGAAAGAGGAGAGAGAGGGAGAGATAGACAGACAGACAGGCACACACACACACACACACACACACAGAGGAGAGAAAGTCAGAGAGAGAAATACACACACAGAGAGAGACAGACACACACACAGAGAAGAGAGAGGAGAGAGAGGGACACAGACAGACAGACAGAGACACACAGAGAGAGAGAGGAGAAAGGAGAGAGAAAGAGAGGAGAGAGTGGGAGACAGACAGACAGAGACACAGAGAGAGAGACACAGAGAGAGAGAGGAGAGAGGAAAGAGGGAGGGAGAGAGACAGAGAGAGAGAGAGGAGAAAGGGGAGAGAGAGAGAGAGGAGAAAGGAGAAAGGAGAGGGAGAGAAAGAGAGAGAGAGAACCATGCAACAATAAACACACTTTCAAGGATGAACCGAGCTAAGCCTCTTGTATCTCTAAATTGCAGGGGAATTTTCGAGGCCCATTGTGGTTCAAGCCACATAAAAGGTCAGCACACACATACGGAGGGTGTAATCTGGAGGTGAGAAAAGACTTAAGCTTTTATCTTGTTTCTGAATGCACCGGGATTAAGGCTTGGAACAGTCGAGAGCTTTGTTGGTTACATCCACCGAAAATGTATTGTGAAATCATAAAGGACTGATGGGGCTTTAGACATTTCTCTACCCTCGACTTATTGTAGAAAAAGGGGAAATTGCAGTAATAGGACTGAGGCAGAGAAAGGAAGAGACACAGAGATCCTCTGGCTTCTCCCTTTATCAAATGAACAGGTCAAAAGAAGAATGCATATAAAATGACTGCATTCAATGCCTCTATAATATTCAAAAATATGTATCCCCAGCAGAGGTGGGATTCAGCCGGTTCTGACCAGTTCCGGAGAACCGGTAGCGGAAATTTTGAGTAGTTCGGAGAACCGGCAAATACCACCTCTGACTGGCCCCGCCAACCCCATCTATTCTCTGCTTCCCATATCCCAGCTGATCGGAGTCCCAGCTGATTGGCTGGGTCTTCTTTGGTTGCCCTGCACAGGAGAACGGAGCTGGAAACCAGGTTAGTGGAGTGGGGAGGGAATGAGGATTTTGCAGTATCCTTCCCCAGGAGTGGGGTAGGAATAGAGATTTTACAGTATCCTTCTCTTGCCACGCCCACCAAGCCACGCCCACAGAACTGGTAGTAAAAAAGTTTGAATGCCACCACTGATCCCCAGTCAAGAAGAAGTTCATTCCATCAACTTTTATTTCGCATAAACGTAAAGTGGTCAGGTACAAAAAGACAACAACATTAAAAATACAAAAATAAAAGTTTCACGAAAAGCTGGATAATATTTGTTAAAAAACAATCTTTAAAAATATGTTAAAAAGTTTAAAAAGAAAGCAATCAATGGGCATAAAAAATCAATTTGGTCTAGTGGCTAGGGCATCAGGCTGGAAAGCCAAAGACTGTGAGTTCTAGTCCCGCCTTAGGCGTAAAAGCTGGCTGGGTGACTTTGGGCCAATCACCAGGAGACAGGAGTTCTAGTCCCACCTTAGGTATGAAAGCCGGTTGGGCAACTTTGGGTCAATCACCAGGAGACAGGAGTTCTAGTTCTGCCTTAAGTATCACAGCCGGTTGGGTAATTGTGAGTCAATCACCAGGAAACAGGAGTTCTAGTCCTGCCTTAGGCATCAAAAACTAGCTGGGTGACTTTGGAACAATCACCAGAAGACTATCGGTTCTAGTCCCGACTTAGCCATGAAAGCAGCTGGGTGACTTTGGGCCAGTCACCTTCTCTCAACCCAACCCACATCACAGGGTTGTTGTGGGGAATACAGAAGGATGAAAGTGTGTTGGATATGTTCGCTGCTTTGAGTTATTTGTAAAAATAATAAAAATGAGATACAAACAGCTAATTAACTAACTAACTAAAGAACTAAATCTATTACAATACAAAACACTCTATAATGACAGTGTTGGTGCTCATTAAAACTGATTGAAAAATCAGTCAAAAAGAAGTTCAATCAATCAACCTTTATAATGCATAAGCATAAGGTGGGTGAGGTGCAAAAAAAACAAAAAAACAACAAAAACCAAAATATAATGACACAGAAAGCCAAAAAGTACAAAACAAAATAATTTTTTTTTAAAAGCCTAAAAAGCAAAATAAAAGCAATAAATGGCCATTAAAACCATAACGAACTAAATCTATCATAATACAAAATAGTCTATAATGAGAGCCTAGCTACTCATTAAAACTGATTTAAAAATCAGTCAAAAAGAGGCTTGGTGTAGCTCAATTTTCTTTACTTGATTGGCTGTGCATTTAAATTTAAATGTACTTATTTTTCAGCTCACCTTTTCTCCAGGGATTCAAAATTGCAGTCACGGAAACTTCTAGAGTATTCCGGATAGTTCCCCATTTAGGCATGATCAGATCCTGAACAATGTCAGAAGAAGTTGCTTTGTAGGAAATTAGCCTTTTAATCTGTGCAGCTTTTGCCTAGCCTGACCTGATTATTCCCTCTATTGAGAAATACTTAGGTTTGTTCTAGCATCTCCCAGAGAATGAATTATCTATTTTGACATCCACCACTGGATAATTGATCGGTAAATAAAATTGGTAAAACAATTTATAGCAATTTTCTCTGAACTTAATAAAAAACCTCCCTTTTTAATGACCTGTAATCTCTTAATTTGGGATAGAGTAAGGGCAACTGAGCGTTTACTGGCTGTGTGCCCTTCCTGATGCCCCATGGAGTTCTTTGAACATATTATTGAGCGTAAATTTGATATTCCCATTGTTTTATATTGGTTATTCTGTTTCATCACACAGTCGTTAATTTGCTCAGCTTCTGAATCATACCTGCTCATTCCACATCCGTCTATTGTTCACCTGACTCAGCTAACTCCTTAAGATATTGTGAAATATTTCTGTGTGCATATATGTGTGTAGGGTGAGCTTCAAAAATTTTAGCAAACAGTTGTCTGCCTAGTTGCTGGGTGAGTCTGGCCATGGTGGGCGGGGCCTAGTTGGCCTCCTGCACCACAGCGGGGGGGGGGTGTTTTCACCCTCCCCGGGCTCTGGAGGCTTCCCTCAAGCCTCTGGGAGGGTAAAAGAGGCTTTCTCGGACTCTGGAGACAATAGCACTTAAACTTATAGACCAATTCACTGTTTCCCGCCTTCTGGAGCCTCCGGGAGGCCCATTTTTCACCCTCCCTGAGCCTCCACGAGGACTCTGTACTTACCTGGCATCCAAAACAGGCTGTGTGGGGACTCCTAGGAGAGGCAGTGCAGGCCAGCCAGGCATAAAATTAGCAACCGGTTCACCCAAACCAGGGAGAACCGGTAGCTCGATGTGTGCCTATCTTGCTAGCTGAAGTTTTTGTCTGGCTATATGATTATGATTTCAATGATTCGAGTGTCAACTCATAAAACATTTCTATGCCTGTTTTGGAGTTGTGATGAACAGAAGAGGGGGAAAAACAAAATTTGAAAGAGCAATGCAGCAGTTTGGAACTGAAAGTGCATTCCATTCTTATCTTGCAAAGATTATAACTAAGCTACTGGAATTTCTGCCACATGAATCTCTAATTGGAGAATGTGATTGATGATTCTTGGCTATGAATGTGTTTCATTGGAAAATGTGAATTATGGTACACCCAGAGAGGTGGGGGTGGGGTGGGAAACCAGGATCAAGAGTGACCATGAATTTCATGTCTCAGAATCGGCTTCATACAAGTCATGCTGACATGTTTTTCCCAATAAATCCTTTGAAGTTTTTGAAGCTTGGATCGAGACTCGAGACTGCCGGAATCCTGACATCCAGATTTTGTTATACACATTATGTATTTATTATATTTATCATGATTTCAATGATTCTAGATTTTTTATACACACAAAGACACAGTGATTTTTGGTTTTAAAAAAATTAATCAAGGAAGCTAAAAGTATTACTAAACCCACTCAAGAGGTCTTCTCTTTTCTTGAAGGTCAATAAAGAGGACACTAAGCACAACTCCTGAAGAAATGGACACCATAGTTTGGAAATAATGCAAGACGGACAATTTAACAATTCTATTTAAATATTTAAAATAAATTTAACAATGTTTTTATTGTTTCTATTCACATTTCATTCTGTCCCACCTTTTGCATCCTTTTTTAAAAGATTCTGTCCCACCATTTCTTTGATATTAGTGTAACTCTTATCCTGCAGCAAGTTGTTCTGTGGTGATATGGACATGGTGAGTTGTCCTGCAATGAATTGGCCATGGCAAGTTGGCTGTGATGAGTTGGCTGTAGTGAATTGACTGTGGCCATTTGGCCATGGGGAATTGTCAAAGACTCCAATCAGTGTAGGTTTTGATCACAATTGGATGATGATGAGCTGTGGTGGCACAGTGGTTAGAGTGCAGTACTGTAGGCTACTTCTGCTGACTGCCAGCTGACTGCAACTTGGCATTTCAAATCTCACCAGGCTCAAGGTTGACTTAGCCTTCCATCCTTCTGATAGTTGGGGGCAATATGCTGACTCTGTAAACCACTTAGAGAGGGCTGTAAAGTATTGTAAAATGGTATATAAGTGCTGTTGCCATTGCTATGATCCCAATACTTTGATTAGCAGGATGGTATATCTGGTAAATTTTTCAGAAATTGAAGCTTTGGCAGTTTGTCAAACACAGTCCAATAAACAACAATAGATATGTAGACAGTAAAAATAACTTTGGTAAATTTAGCTTCCACATTATCTGTTTCTGCCTCCACCAACCGAACGTCCTTTCCAATGTACTCTGATCATTCCTTTCTGGCGGGGTGGGGAGGGAGTTTGAGAAGATGCTCCCAATTGTCATCAGCAAAGTAAGTTTCAGAAAGTTTTGCAAAATTGTTGCTCTGGAAAAGAGACTTGGAAAGGATCGAGGACACGAGTCCAACAATCTGTTCCAAGAATCAATCAATTTGGGAGCAGATGTTTATGGAAAAATACCAGTCCCTTAAAAAATTAAAAGTGACAGCTAGTGGCGTCTTCTAATTCCCATAACTGTGGTGAATATAAACTTGCATTTGTTGTCTGAAAAGTTCAATCAAGACCACTGGGACACAAGAATAGTTCTACACACACACACACACACACACACACACACAAACACACACACAAACACACACACACCATACTTTTTCACTGCAGGCTGTCAAAGTCTGCACCACGAAAGGTATCGGCCCAGAGTACAGTAGTTCTTTTGAAATTTGGATTTATCAGAGCACTTTAGTTGGAAAGGAAGAATTTTTTTTAAAAAAGGGGAAAAATATAAGAAACTACAGCAGATAAGATTTGCAATATGAACTCCTGTGGCATAATGAGATCCCAGATGATTATGTAATTACTTTTGTCACTATAATCCTGTGAGGTATTATTCTAATTATAGAGCACAATCCTTCTTAACAGAGAAATCATTTTGGTAATGAAATAGCAGGTTCGGAGGGCAGGCCTGTAGATGACAAAAATGGCTTCCTGCTCCATTTTGAACTGAGATTTTCCCGTATTCCATCTCTATGGTGTCGTCCGCAGCTTTCATCACTAGGGCATTTCTGCTTTCTCTTTCATAATTTCTGCTTTCTCTTTCTTCATTATGAAGATTGGCTTTCGTCCAGGGGTGGGATTCAAAATTTTTAACAACTGGTTCTGTGGGCGTTGCTTAGGTGGTGAGCGTGGCTTGGTGGTCATGTGACTGGGTGGACATGGCTTGGTGATCATGTTATTGGCTGGGTATGGCCAACTCAATATCACTCACATCGAGGCACGCATCTCTTCACCTGGCCTCTCATGACTGTGGGGATGCTGCAACAGTCGTAAGTGTGAAAAATGGTCATAAGTCACTTTTTTCAGTGCCATTGTAACTTTGAATGGTCACTCCACACATGCAAAGTACCAGCAAAGGCGGGGAAAAAAACTCCAGAGACATTCCTGAGACAGGAAGTCTAGTCCTGCCAAGAATGTAATAAGGGTTAACGGAGAGGCAGCTTCTGTAAGCAACGCCAGAATGTTTCCTTCCTGCCTTCCTTACAGGATTAGACCAGTAATTTCTTCTAACAACCGGTTCTCCGAACTGCTTAGAATGTTAACAACCGGGTCTAGCCAATAGGTGCGAACTGGTAGAATCCGACCCCTGTTTTCATCCCAAAGGCAGGGATTGTGCAAGTGTAGACCTTAAAAAAACAAATTAGATTCCACTGATCGGTTGTTTTTGACTCTACTCTAGCACGGCTCTTTGGTAGGGTTTTACATTTTTAAAATAAACTACTTGGTTGATTCTCCATCCACATCCATCTAGAGCAAATAACCTCAACCAGATTGTAGGTGCTGATTCTGTAAATTGCTTAGAGAGGGTTGTAAATAGAGGTGGTCTTCAGCAGGTTCTGACCAGTTCTGGAGAACCAGTAGCGGAAATTTTGTAGTAGTTCAGAGAACCAGCAAATACCACCTCTGACTGGAGTTTTTAGAGTATCCTTCCCCTGCCACGCCCACCAAGCCATGCCCACAGAATTGATAGCAAAAACAATTTGAATCCCTACAAGCATTGTGAATCACTACTTGCTATTTCTTCTAGCTTTGTGAAACTTTACTTTCCATGGTCGCTGTAGATGGTGGAAATTCTAATCTGGAAGTCCTAAAGGTGCTTTTTCAAAAGGCAACTGGACTTTGTTTTTTCCCTATGAGACGTTTTGCTTCTCACCCAAGAAGCTTCTTCAGTTCAGAAGATGTCACAATTGATGAAACCTCTTGGATGACAAGCAAAATGTCTTCGGGGAAAAAAAAATAAAGTCCAGCTGCCTTTTGAAAAGGCACCTTTGCAAGAATTATGATCTGGATCACTAAGAATCTCTGTAGACTTCTAATCTGAAAGGCTTTATTGAGGAAGAATATTTTAGGAATCCATCAGTCAGGGACTTTAAGGCCTGAAAGTTAGGATTCCACATTGCAGCGTGGTTTGTTTTGTTGAGGTATAGCAGTGGTAGCTAACCTTTTTGAGCTCCTATGCCAAGAATTGTGTGCGTGCTCGTGTGCCAGCATGCAGAAGGCAATGGGCGTGCCCCTCATGCCCCCTGCGCATGCGCGTGCAATCCCCACCCCCTTATCTGCACTGCACCTCACAGCTAATTTTCTGACTGGTTTGAGGCCTTTTTCGGCCTCCCAGAAGCTTGAAAAAAGCCTCTGCAGGTTTTGCAGAACAAATAATAGGCCCATTTAATCACTTCCGGTATTACAGGAAGTGATGAAATGAGCCTATTATTGGCCTGCAAAGCCTGCAGAAGCCTTCCTCAAGCCTTTGGGAGGCTGAAAAAGGCCTCAAATAGGCCAAAAATCAGCTGTGAGGTGCGCACATGTGCAGTGAAGTAAGTTTGCCTGCGGCTCGCGTGCCGGTACAAATGGCTCTGTGTGCCACCTGTGGCACGTGTGCCATAGGTTCGCCATCACGGAGGTATAGCATCATGTGGGAATCCTACCCATTGTGGCTTAATCCACAAAACAAGGTTTAATGCAGTGTTTCCCAACCCTGGCAACTTTCAGATGTGGGGCTTTTAGCTTCCAAACTTCTCCAACAAACACGGTCATCTTAAGTGAGCAACATTATTATTTCATTGTCACAGTCAAACCAGTAATAAAAAGTACTGTATTGCCAATTTTGTTCAGAAGTTGCTTGTTTCCCATGGACAGCCATACGGTGACCGTCCAACCTGATAATCAATCCAAGAAGTAATATGGATGCAATATGTAAACTAGGTCTCATTTTTCAACTCATTGGCAAGGAACAAGGTCTGTACCAAAATCGTTAAATTTTCACTTTGAACTGGTTGAAGGCAAAGAGCCGAGAACAAATATGGATAAAAATTTACAGAATAAAATTGATTTCCATTCTGTTACCATTGCTGCCATTTTTGCAGAGGCTTTCTCAACATCTGGAGGATGTTTTGTGGCTGTTGACCATGTTAATTTTCTTTTACATTTCAATAAAAGATGCATTAATGTAGATAGCATTTTAACTATACATAATAATAAAAAAATTGAAGTTACGTTAAGTCAAGATCCTTAGTTTCTGGATATTAGGACAACAGTCTGCTCTTGTATTTGTCTCTTCTTTATTGTTTTGTTTTCCTCCTATTTTTATTTTGAAAAAAGTTTGGAGCTTAAAGCCTCCTAACCTACTGTTCTTCGTACGTATTTTTGAGAAACATTATTTTTCAAAAATGATTCAATACACAGCCAAATATATATTTTTTTAACAAAAAACGCTCTTGCATTCTGATGGCAATTGAAAATAGCTTGCTACTTCTTGGAGAATCAACAATTTAAAAGAGGGCTAAACAAAGCAATCACAGCTGACCACTTTACAAATAATAATAGACTGGCTGTTTATCTTTCAATACGCTACATCTGAATGAAAGAAACTCTGTGCTCATATCTTGGCGATTCTCATTATCTTTCATATGAGCTTTTGTGGTTTGAAATCAGCCTAGAGGTGTTTCCTTCCTATAGAGGTGACAGCTTGCAGTTGCTGACAAATAATGTGACACCGTGAGCAAAATTACCTGCTGCAATCTTCTGAGTGAGAAAATAATGCCTGCCTCAGCAGGTACACAACATGTATTTGGAACTGCATGCATGTATTAAGACAATAGCTTTATCTCTTGTTGGATTATTCATTGTTTGGATTTGGAATGTTATTTATCAAGCTACAGCAGAGGTAAGGATAAGTGCTGTTTGTCAATGAACCTTTCGGGGAAGCTTTGTTTAGTGGCTGTAGGAGATGAGTAGGCTGAGCCCGAAGGAGGGGTCAAACCAGGGGTGGGATTCTACAGGTTCGCACCTATTCGCTAGAACTGGTTGTTAACATTCTAAGCAGTTCGGAGAACCGGTTGTTAGAAGAAATGACTGGCCTAATCCCGTAAGGAAGGCAGGAAGGAAACATTTTGGTGTTGCTTACAGAAACTGCCTCTCTGTTAACCCTTTTTACATTCTTGGCAGGATTAGACTTCCTGTCTCAGGAACTTCTCTGGAGTTTTTTTCCCCCTCCTTTGCTGGTACTTTGCTTGTGTGGAGTGACCATTCAAAGTTACAATGGCACTGAAAAAAGTGACTTATGACCATTTTTCACATTTACGACTGTTGCAGCATCCCCACAGTCATGAGAGGCCAGGTGAGGAGATGCGTGCCTAAATGTGAGTGATATTGAGTTGGCCATACCTAGAGAGCTTAAGCTTGCAATATATTTTAGATTCATTTGAACTGTCCAAATTCCTGATTTGTCTGGAACTTGATACTGGCTTACCTGATTGAATATCAGTTATTCATTTATTTACTGAATTTACCTAGAGCTTTGTACATATGTTGCTGCAAGCTGCCCAGAGTCCTTTTTCCTTTAAAATATATTGCAAAAGTAAAATAATGTTCCCCAAACTTGGTGGATAGAAATATCCCATGAGTCGTTATAAAATGAACAGTCTCCAAATAGCAATAGCACTTAGACTTATAAACTGCTTTACAGGGCTTTCCAGCCCTCTCTAAGCAGCTTTACAGAGTCAGCCTACTGCCCCCAACAATTTGGATCCTTATTTTAGGAAGGATGGAAGCCTGAGTCAACCTGGAGCCTGGTGGGATTTGAACTGCCAAACTGCAGGCAGCCGATAGTCAGCAGAAGTGGCCTGCAGTACTGCACTCTAACCACTGCGCCACCGATGCTCAAGATGGGTGGCAAATAAATTTCATCAATCAATCAATCAAACAAACAAACAAACAAATAAACTCCACTTGCTCAGCAATTGTTCATGGTTCTGACCGATGAACGAGGGGGACTCATAACTGGGGAGAGGGACTTGCAGTTTTGACAAGCATAGTCAGTGGGAACTTGGGTAATTTTTGATTCAAGGTATTGAACATTGCCTTAGCATATTGTGTGAGCCATTAGACAGAGCAATGTTTTAGTTTATTTGTTTGGGAATCCCACAATATCTGAACACTCTAGTTTGTGTTTCACTAACCCAAAGTTTAGGCTTTAGGACATTAGAAGGCAGTTTCCTATATAGCTAAAAAACATCCTGGTGTTCTGACCCAGCCAAATTCCCCGAGAGCAAACACAGATAAACTCAGTAACTCGAACTTTCACTGCTTTAATCTACAAATAAACCTCTTTGTAGATAACAGATGGCTTGCAGCCAATTAGTCCAATTAGAAAAACCTTGGCAGAAGTCCTCAAATAAACCAGAGTCTATAATCACAACACTGAGTCCTTCTAACATTTTTGCAAAAGGCAAAAAACATTTGAAACCAGGCTTATATTCCCTGGAAGGAGCGGCCATTACATTGCATCCTTACTCCCGAGTTGTCTCTGCAGCTTCAGCTGTTCTCTTCTATGAATCATCTTGTACACACGTGCACTTAGCACAGGCTCCTCAGGAACCTCCTCATCACTGCTGCCAGCCCCCACCATCCCTGAAGGCAGCAGTCCACTCCTTGATGGTCCTGGCCCCTCATCTGAGTCCTCATTCTCTTCCACCGTCTGCACCTGCTGCCAGCTAACCACAACACTTGGGTGATATTAACTTCCCTCTCACAGGCTTTGGATAGTTAATGACAGGCACAAGGAATCAGGAGCTAGGATAGTGTTCAAAAATACTATGAGCTTGTTTAATGCTACCTATATGCAAGAATATGATCTAACAGTGGAGGCAAATTGATAAGAGTCAATGGAATTCATGGTGGGGACTGGAGTTAGATCTGTTGTGGGAATGTACCAACTCCAAACTGATAACGCATTTGGTGCCACCCTCAGGTTTAGCCTGGTCATCTCCTACAGTTAGCCTGACTGTCAACCCTGAAGCTGACCTGGCCGAAGCCATCTTGGAGCTTCAGTGTTGCCACACTGGAGCAAGGGACCCTGACCCTATTTGGAGACCAGAGCAGAGGTGGTGTTCATCAGGTTCTAACCCATTCTGGAGA
Source organism: Bungarus multicinctus (assembly GCA_023653725.1). NCBI lineage: Eukaryota > Metazoa > Chordata > Lepidosauria > Squamata > Elapidae > Bungarus > Bungarus multicinctus. Next base: position 8,798,119 of record CM042839.1, on the reverse strand, counting down.
ACCGGTAGCGGCAATTTTGAGTAGTTCAGAGAACTGGCAAATGCCACTTCTGACTGGAGACTTTACAGTACCCTTCCCCTGCCATGCCCACCAAGCCACGCCCATAGAACCGGTAGTAAAAAAATTTGAATCCCACCACTGGACCACAGCCCAATTGCTCATTCGCACATACCTTATTCAGAGGGCTCTTGAAAACAAGCTAGATGATCTAAACTATCTCTATTGTATTCCAACAACACCATTTCAAAACCTAGTTATAGCATATGTAACATCAACTCTAATTGCCATGAGGTATGCAAGTTTATCATGTGCTGTGATGTATGGATCACCCAGCCAGCAAAGGTCTTCTCCATTCTAAGAAACAGCCCAGACTCTGTACAAGAAGGATAAATGGATACAAAGCAAGAAAGAATCCGGCCTTCCAGACCTACTTCATTACTCACTTCAAAGTTGACGTTTATTGAACAAAAATAGACTTTAATGAGAAGCTACCAAAGTGTAATGTATCAGCAGCTGCCCTCTCCCTGTCTGGAGAGCTTTTTTTGGCAATATGACTTCTAGAAGACTTATTCCTGGTTTTTTTTCCTGCTCAGTTCCAATGATACTCTCTCTCTTTTCTTCCAACTTTTAAACAAGTTGGTATGTCTGGTATCTTTCCTTTCCCCAGGAAGAGAAGAAATGGAACAGAATAGCTTCGTACTCCACTGATTTTTTTAAAAAGTATGTGACAATATCTTGGCTTGTGGATCTAAATCAAATTTGCATCTACCCAGCAGAACCATTCTCCCGCTTCCCCCATCAAATCCAGTGAGTCCCACAGGGTACTTCAGTGTATAACCAAGAGGTCTCCAAACTTGGCAACTTTAAGACTTGTATAGCTGGTTGGAGAATTCTGGGAGTTGAGGTCCACAAGCCTTAAGTTTGGAGACCCCTGGTATAACCAGTGTCCACGGATGTCCATTTGTGACAATCTCACCAGGCTCAAGGTTGACTCAGCCTTCCATCCTTCCGAGGTGGGTAAAATGAGGACCCAGATTGTTGGGGGCAATAGGCTGACTCTGCAAATCACTTAGAGAGGGCTATAAAGCACTGTAAAGTGGTATATAAGTCTAAGGGCTATTGCCCTTCCTTCCTTCCTTCCTTCCTTCCTTCCTTCCTTCCTTCCTTCCTTCCTTCCTTCCTTCCTTCCTTCCTTCCTTCCTTCCTTCCTTCCTTCCTTTCCTCCCTCCCTCCCTCCCTCCCTCCCCCCACCATCCATCCATCCATTCATCCATCCATCCATCCATCCATCCATCCATCCATCCATCCATCCATCCATCTATCGTGGCACAGTGGTTAGAATGCCATATTGCAGGCTAGTTCTGTTCATTGTTGGGCAATAGGCTGACTCTGTAAACCGCTTAGAGAGGGCTGTAAAGCAGTGTAAAATAGTATATAAGTCTAAGGGCTGTTGCTATTTCAGATATTTGACTGCCATGTGAAGATAAATGGAAATAAAGGAAAATATCACCATTCATATGTATGCAGGAACTGACCTAGAGCTGACCCAACCCCAGTTTTCTTGTTAAATATTTAAAGCAGTACTCCAAGCTGAAAACTAAACGAGGGAAAGAAACCTTTTCTCTCGTTGTGCCCTTCTGCTTCGTTGCAAATCTTGAACCTGGTCAAACTCAGAGTTACTTTGATGGTCTATCACATTAGTGATGCAGATGGATTTTTTTTAATCTTTGCAATGTTAAACCTCATGCTAAAATGTCCATTGGAGAGAGGTCGTTGTTTTTCTTTAATTTAAATTCCCTTCTCTTTCCCCTCCTTCAGTGTCTTTAACTCCTTTATTAATTTGGCCACATTAATCTAATTTTGAAGATGCCAATATTTTTTAAACGCTTGAAACCATCAGCTTTAGAGAGCAGAGTCTGCCTATCATGTTTGGTGGCTGAGTGCAAAGCAATTTACTAAAGTGTTAAGCTAGAGGTTGAAGAAATTCCTTTGTGTTTAAATTGAATGAAATTATGCTGGGGATGCTCTGGTATGTATTCCTAGGATAACTCAGGAGTGTTAAAATATACAAGAAGGTCCTAATTAAAATAATAAAATACAGGAGAGTAAGAATGGAAAAGCTGATGTGCGTATGGGCATAAATCTTTCCTTTGGTGTATTTTGGGATAAATAATCCTGCAAAAAAATCCACCCCACAATAACAGATGATCAATGAATGTCAACTCAGAAGATGTCAGGTGCAAAGAATCAGGATCACAAATTACAGTAAGTGCCAGTTAAGAAGATTTATTGCTCAAGCCCATAAGCAAAGAGTACAGTTAATGAATGGTCAGCATTAAAATAGCCAAGGGAATTCAGGTGAGGCTGGATTTGGATCATTTGTGATAATGTAATGATTCCAAACTGATTCCTCTCTTGACCTCACCTCCAGGCTCTGCCTCTCCTCCTATAAAAGCTTTTTATTGATGGAACCATCTTGTTTCAAATGTTTTTGTCCCATAAGATCAGACAGGGAGTATGCTCCAGGTCTTATTGATTGAACTGTACCATCTGATGGGACCCTTGACTTATGCCTCTCTGTCACCTTTCCCTCCTCCTCTGGCCCTAGTGTTGCAATTGTCAGAAGATAGAAAGATACAATGTGTCAGAACATTTGCAGCATGACTACCATTATGAGACAACCCAGGAGCAAAACACAGCACACAGAGACTTAGACATTTAACAGTGGTTTATATACAACAGTTATGTACAGACATACACGTGGTAGGCAAGATACCTTACAAGCAATCTTTCCTCTTCTCTACACAGAGAACTCTGCAATGAATACCGGACACAAGGAGAGAAGACACGTCCTCTAGGGGCTGCCTTTATGTAAACACCTCTTCAAGGGGTAGAACCCATCCCCAATCTTAAAGGGAAATACCCATGCTATGCAGATTCATTCTTATTGCATCAATCTATATTGCATCAGCTTCACCACCGGTTGGCTCTTAAATCCCAAGACCTTAACACAATGAAAGGTAGATATTCCCACCTTAGCAATCTCATGTATTTTTATGTGTTTTTAACCTTGATTATCTGTATTCAGCATTGAATAAATTAAGACCTTTTTGTTTTGGTGTGTCCCAAGCGTGTGCTGGTCAGAATGGGCCCCATAGGTCTGTTCATACTGAAAACAACAATAGTGAATCAATTTGCCTCTGTGGTTTAGTGACAAGATCTCAGTAAATATCCCCTCCCCATTTCTTCCTGGGTTTTGTTTTGCTTTTTTTAAAAATCTTGCTTCGCTGTGTGGCTATCATTTGTTCTTGATACTCCTTGGATTTAGTTATTGTGACGATTAGATTGCTTTTTTTCTCCTTTGTATGATATTGAACACCCACAAACACACACACACACACACACACATTAGAGATGGGGATTACTCCCACTCCTGCCCTCTGCCATTTCTGAGATGCTATCAAATGTTGTATGTTTTTTGCTCCGTAGCAATGATGACTGTCAGCTGTCAATTCCTGGGAACCATTCACAGTGATGACCAAGAAATTGTCCAAAATTGATAGTTTCAACATGCCTATTCTCTGATATTGTCAAACATTGACTCCTACAAGTCAATGTCAAACACTGACTGCTGCACATCAAGTATTGTCAGAAATTGACTGCTTCTACATACTAGCTGCCAGACAAAGAGACAAATTTCTTTCTTTCAGGACTTCTAACTCATTTTTCAAAGCACAATCACTCTGACAAATGACTACCAATAATGAACTGGTATAAAAAGAATTTAAAACAAACCATCTGATAAGGCCCACAGGAACTGAAATTGGAAACCAACCCTCCCAACCTTATCCCAGGTCAGATGCCAACACTAAAAGACAAACTAATGGGGATATATGCACACATTCAAAAACTCTTTGGAAAATATCCCCCGTTAATATTATCTGAAAAGAATGCTCCCTCCTTTAGGTGTTAGATGTATTTCAGTTCTATCTGAAGAAGAGGAAGTCAACCTGTTAGACGTATTTCAGTTCCATCTGAAGAAGAGGAAGTCAACCTGTTAGACGTATTTCAGTTCCATCTGAAGAAGAGGAAGTCAACCTGTTAGACCTATTTCAGTTCCATCTGAAGAAGAGGAAGTCAACCTGTTAGACCTATTTCAGTTCCATCCGAAGAAGAGGAAGTCAACCTGTTAGACCTATTTCAGTTCCATCCGAAGAAGAGGAAGTCAACCTGTTAGACGTATTTCAGTTCCATCCGAAGAAGAGGAAGTCAACCTGTTAGACCTATTTCAGTTCCATCCGAAGAAGAGGAAGTCAACCTGTTAGACGTATTTCAGTTCCATCCGAAGAAGAGGAAGTCAACCTGTTAGACGTATTTCAGTTCCATCCGAAGATGAGGAAGTCAACCTGTTAGACGTATTTCAGTTCCATCCGAAGAAGAGGAAGTCAACCTGTTAGACGTATTTCAGTTCCATCCGAAGAAGAGGAAGTCAACTTGAAGACAGAATAAGAAGCAAGATATGGAAGCTAATCAAGGAGAGAACCAATCTAGAACTGAGAAGAAGTTTCCTGTGAGGGCCCCATCACTGGAGGTTTTAAGAAGAGATTGGACAGCCATTTGTCTGAAATGGTGTAGAATCTCCTACTTGAGCAGGATGTTTGATCAGAAAACCTCCAAGATCCCTTCCAACTCTATTATTTTGTTGTAAAACCAGAGGAGAATAGAAAATGCTGGCTCAATCCTTGTCTGTGTCATGCCCACTTTGGACCTCACTCTACCTACTCTAGTGTTTCTCTCGCCATACCCAAAAGATTTCACTCCAGACAGTAAAGATTGTCCATCCTTTCAATAGATCAATGCAGATCAAACTGGTTATATTCTAGTTGAAGCCCAGTTGTTAGCTAGTCATCCATAATCATCCTTCACCCACCTGCTTCCTTTTAAAGATGCTTGAGTACAATTTTCAAAGCTTCCAGTATCTGTAAAAATCAAAACTGGAGGAAAACTGATTGGCGAAAGATGGCATCAGGGATGTTCTTCCTTCTGCTCTTGGATTTCTCTGGATAGATCAAGGGGCTTATTTGATTTGCCTTCCTTTCTTGTAGCTTCTATTCCTTCCCTTTGCCCGATTTTCCTTTGTTTCTCTCCTCTTGAGCATCCTGGGAAACCTAATCTTCGGGGGACAAGTTGTGAAACTTCTAAAAAAGGCAAACTTTTAAGCAGAAAACACAGGGAGATAACAACTTCTCTAATAACTTATCAAGCAAACATTGGCTTTTCATTATAGGGTAATGCTAATAATGATTATTAATTTACCTACCGCCATGGCGAAGGGATGCTGAAGTCAAGACACTTTGGCTTGTGAGTGCTGATCACATCTCCTGCATCTAATTTACCATATTCACAATCGATACCAATCAGTTGGCTAAATTAGCCAATATGGCACCAGTTCAAGAGCAAAGTCTCGCAGAATTTGATGTGGCTCGAGGTGTTTGCAACTTTGCAACTTCTTAGATATTTGGTTGGTTGCCTTGGATCTCTTGTTTCAGATTCTGGATTTTTTTTTTTTTGCTGCTTTATCTTCCTTTTGCACATTCTAACTTGTTTACTATTTTACTAAGCATTTTTAAATTAACTCCCACCCAAAGGACCACCAAAAGTGCCCTGAAGTATTTGCTTTCAATCAGAGAGCATTGGGCTTCATTTATTTTCTTGACATTATCTGCACCTTAGTGAGGAAGCAGCAATATACCCCTAGCACGCCTTGCAAATACACATTTCAGTCTCAAAGAATAGAGGAAAGAAAGAAGCGAAACCTAAGAGACCCTCGAGTTTTTTTTAAATGAAATCTTTATGCTTAAACGGGTTATATTATTTCTGTAAATATGAACCGTCTGTCTCCTCTTTGGCAGAAAAATAATGTGTTGTCTGCTTCTCTTCCTTTTAAAATTAAAACCGATATGTGGAAAAGTCATTGATTTCTACACATCAGGAATTGGCGCAGGCTGGAAGGCAGTTTTCTTTCAAAACAATAGCGCTATCTTGCTTATGAACCTTATCTATTCCTTCACACCGTCATACTTGGCTAGCAGCTTCGAGAAAAGAGTGTGCAATTCTCACATGGGACGTGCAATTCTTCTGTGTGGAATCAGGATCTTTAAAGCGTAAAATCAATACAGGAAGTCCTCGCTTTGGGACCAACACTGCTGTCATGATCATAAACACAAGACCCTGGGACCACCTTTTGCGACTTCCTTCTGGTTTCCCCATTGATTTTGCTTGTTGGATACCAGCAGTAAAGATTATAAATGGCGATCATGTGATCACAGGAGACTGTGATGTCATAATTGTGAGCCGGTCATCGAGTGTCTAAATTGCAATCATGTGACCATAAAACACTGTGATGGTCACAACTATGACTCCTCCTCAACTAAGTCTCCTCCTCATTCAGGGGTGTTGTAACTTTGGTCACTGAACAAACGGGTCACTAAGTAAGGTCCCTTAAGCACCAGTGGACACTAAGCAAGGATTACAGGTAGTCCCTTGTTCTGACTCAAACCTTGTTCCAAGGAAACAAACACAAAATGGAGGTAACAGCAAAACCTTTTAATGATACTTTACAAATTCCTCTCCTTCACGGTTAAAAGGCTGTTTCAAACTAATTGTCTCTGATAAGAAGGAACTTTGCCAAGGTTGTGCAAGGCTGCCAAGAACACTGGATAAAGTTGCCAAGAAATATTTCAAACACAAAGAGTTTCCAAACACCAACCAAGATACTCTGAATGTCCGCAAGGCTTGAGTGCAAAAACTTCTTTGCTTCCTGCAAAAAACTCTGGTTTCTCAGCTGGCTTTTATCTCTTAAGAGAAGGGCCAGTTCCTTGCAGCCTTACTCCCAAGTTGCCCGTGCTGCTGCAGCTGCTCTTTCCTTCCAACAGCCCTGCGCACATGGGCACTGGGCACAGGCTCCTAAGGGACTTCTGCATCGCTACTGCCAGCCTCCACAATCTCCAAAGGCAGCATTCCACTCCCTGATGGTCCTGGCCCCATTCCTGCATCATACGCAGGCCCCTCATCTGAGTCCTCGCTGTCTAAGACCTCAGCCATCTGCACCTGCTGCCAGTGAACCACAACATCCCTTAACCACTAGTAAAGATCCACTCACCTATTTTAGTCTTCAACGTTTATTCCCCAAACTCCAAAAACTGGTCTACCTTTGGGGTCACCTTCAAGGTGGGGGTGTCTGAGGGATACTGGATTCTACTGTATGTGACTGGAAGATGTCAATAATGATTTTCCTTCCTTTGTCTCCTATCTTTGCTGTGTAGAAATATCCACATGGCAAGAAGTTTTCCTATTCGGTATTGCAATTGATCATAACATTCCTTGAATATGAAACTGCATCCAGTGCCAGCACAGACTTAGACACAGACAATCCTACATCCACTTACTCAATGGTAAGCCCTTTGGAATCTGTTGTTACTTAGTATGCCTAAACTTGAATTGTGGTCATGTCACAAGACAACAATAGTTGTTGTTGCAGGTGTTGAATGTCCTCACATCTAGTACCAGCTGAGGTCATCTCTCCAGAACATTGGTTTGGTTATCTATCCATCTAAAAATGAAATACCACTCATGCATCATCACAAAACCTCCAGAACCATAAAGCCTACAAACTTGAAATTTGGCACGTATGTTCCTCTTGGCTTCTAGGTGCTCACCAAGAAAGGATTTTTCAAAATGGCCATCAGAGCATTAGTATTTCCTATATTATTATTATTATTATTAACACGCTCTGATGCTAAGGAGTTCTACTCCCCCTCCCCACCTGAAAACAAATCTGTTCCAAATGCAAAACACAAGCAGAGGAGAGGAGTTTCAGTTTCAGTTTCACAGCCGCAAGCAGCTTTAGTACAGAACAGTTGAGCTAAGCCACACCCAGGCTCCTTGCTGTCTCCTTCTTGCTCCCACGGCAAATACTGCTTCTGTTTCCAAACAGCCCTCAACTCTCTCACACACTGACAGGACGCTAGCCAGATGAATACCAATGGATGCTGGTAGGCAGAGGCAGATTACCTCCCCCTTATTTTCCTCCCCCAAAACTAAGCCCAACCACATAGTTTCATAGCAAAGCACGGATATCCAGCTAATCTATGCTAACATCGAGTTTCAAAGCAGAGCAGGCTGTTCTTTTTTAGAACAGAAAATTGCCGGTGTCTTCGAATGGCTAATGCAAATTTGTTAACACAATTTGAAAAGAGAGAGATTTGAGAGCTCCGGTGTAGTTCCAGCTTTACCAATTGAAGGCAAACAGATTCAGGTGAAGAAGCATACTGGCTTCGAAAGCTTAAACATTTGACTTGTTCTTCCACTCCAAAGAAGTACAACGACTGGCTGCAGATTAGAATTCGTGTAGCTAAAACCTGGGCAAAATTTGTCATTGTGACAGCACATTCAGGAAGTGTAGCTCGATGAGACACCAAAGTCATACTGAAATACGCTTCTGCTCCCTGCCTGGTTTAACTCGAAAGAAATTGTGAAGGAAAAACAAAATAATTTTTCCTTTGTTTTCCCTTCCAGTTCTTCTGATGCATGAGCCCTTTTTGACGTTGTTTTGACGGGTGATAGGTAGCGTTTGGTATTACTTTATCAAGGCACCGGCTATCCTTCAAACTAGTTCTCCATTTGTAAAATGTTGCTGCCATTCTCGTTGCTCCTGGGGCTGTGTATTTGGGTTTCAATAGGATGAACCCTACAAACTTAAAGCTCTCAGTGATGTTGTTTCCAGAGGTGGTAGTCAGCAGGTTCTGACCGGCTCTGGAGAACCGGTAGCGAAAATTTTGAGTAGTTTGGAGAACTGGCAAATCCCACTTCTAACTGGCCCCACCCCTATCTATTCTCTGCCTCCCGAATCCCAGCTGATTGGCTGGGTCTTCTTTTGTTGCCCCGCACAGGAGAACAGAGCTGGAAAGCAGGTTAGTGGGGTGGGGAAGGAATGGAGATTTTACATTATCCTTCCCTTGCCACGCCCGCCAAGCCACGCCCACCAAGCCACGCCCACAGAACGAGTAGTAAAAAAATGTGAATCCCACCACTGGTTGTTTCCTATTACAGATAATCCTTGATTCGTGACTACGACAATTTTTTGTTGTTCAGTGAGAATTTGCTAAGTGAGTTTTGCCGTTTTTATGTCATTCCATCCCACATTGGTTAAGTGAATCTCTGCAGTTGTTAAGTTGGTAACACGATTGTTAAGTGAATCTGGCTTCCCCTATTGACTTTGCTGCTCAGAAGATCACAAAATGGGATCACGTGACCCTGAGACACTGCAACCGTCCTAAGTACATGCCAGTTGCCCAGCAGCTGAATGTTGATCACGTGACCACAGGGATGCTGCAAACGTTCGTAAATGTGAAAAATGGTCATCAATTACTTTTTTTTCAGTGCTGCTGTAACTGTGAACAATCTGTTCTGACCTAGATCTTCTCAAAATCAAATGAAGCAGACTCCTCGTCCCAATAAAACCCCTTTTATTTAGGTTAAAGGGAATTCCTCTTCAGCAAAGTCACAGCCAACAGTCTTTCAAGAGATTTCACAACTACAGACCTTTATCAGGCTTGGGGAGTTGCCAGGCCAATATCTTTCAAACGCCACGCTGTACCAGCAATTACTTGGCAAGGAGTCAGGAACAGATCTTCACCCTAATGAATTGAACTAATTGTCTCCTGCAAACACTCCTCCCCTGTCACTCCTCTTTATTCCCTATGGGACGGGCTATTCACCGTCCACCTGTGCCTTTACTCCCGAGTCGATCTTGTTCCTTAACTCTTCCCTTCCCCTGGCAGTTCTGCGCATGTGCACACTGGGAACAGGCTCCAGCTGTTCTTCTGCCCTACTGATGTCTGACTCCGAAGGCAGCTGATAACTGTCAGATGGCCCTGGCCCCATCTCTGCCTCCAACAAAGAGCCCTCTTCAGAGCCTTCCCCAGACTCTAGGATTGGCCCATGTTCCTCCCCAACCTCCTCACTGTCCGATTCTGCTGCCAGCTCTGCTGGCCACTGGCGGGCCACAACTCAATCACTAAAGGAAGTGTTGTAAGCAGAGGTCCACATGTACATCCTTCCAAGAAAGCATCTGTAGTACCCTTGACTTTGTGGGAGTTCACGGTAAGTCTTAGGATAAACCATTGATCAATGGATGCTATGTTAAATATTTTGCATTTGTAAAATTAAAAAGCCTTCCTTTCCCCTTTTGGGATTGTAACCCTTGCTCTGTCATTGCAATCATTGTATACAGCTCAGGGAAGCATACAAGGTAAAGTGTACAGGTAAGTCCTCAAGTTACAACAGTTCATTTTGTGACTGCTCAAAATTACAGTGGCACTGAAAAAAGTGATGTGGCCATTTTTCACACTTACAACTGTTGCAACATCTCCATGATTTATTTATTTTATTGATTTGATTTGTCAATCGCTTACAAGATAATAAGTATAAGTATAAACATGAGTAAGAATACAGAAAATAGGTATGAATAAATGGGGACAATAGGACAGGGACGGTAGGCACGAGGGTGCACTTATGCACGCCCCTTACAGACCTCTTAGGAATGGGGTGAGGTCAATAGTGGATAGTTTGAGGTTAAAGGAATGGGGGTTAGAGGATGTAACCACAGAGTCAGGTAGTGCATTCCAGGCGTTAACCGCTCTGTTGTCTAAGTCGTATTTTCTGCAATCGAGTTTGAAGTGGTTTACGTTGAGTTTGTATCTGTTGTGTGCTCTTGTATTGTTGTGGTTGAAGTTGAAGTAGCCATTGACTGGTAGGAAATTGGAGAAGATAATTTTATGTATACGCTTAAGTCTAACCATAGGCGGTGTAGTTCAAGGATGTCCAAGCCCAAAATCTCAAGCCTGGTGATGTAGGGTATTCTGTTGTGAGCAGAGAAGTGTAGTACTCTTCTCATGAAATACTTCTGGACTCGCTCGATTGTATTACACACACACACACACACACACACACACACACACGATGGTTGCTGGGTCCCAGGGGAATCCCATGATCCCATTTTGTGATCTTCTGACAAGCAAAATCAGTGAGGAAGCCCATTTGTTTAACAACTGTCTTACTAACTTAACAACTACAGCAATTCAGTTAGCAACGGTGCCAAGAAGGTCGTAACATGAGGCAAAATTAACTTAACAACTGTCTCACTTAAGAACAGAAATTTTGCGCTCTGTGGTGGTTGCAAGCCGAGAAGTACCGGTACTTACTTTTAGGACAATTTAGGAATAAACTACGGAGAACTCCTGCCTTTTTCAAGGTCTTCTTAATATGCGTTGGCAGTATTAAAGTTTTATTTCTTCTATAGATTAGAAGGAAGAAGCGTTCCTTTGCTATTTCCCTCGATAAACTGCTGATAAAAGTGAATATAAATTTAACTTGTGTGCTTCCAATTTAAAGACCCCCTCTGAATATCAGGAAAAAGAAAAAAAAAGCATCTAACCAATGGGTATTTTTGTAACGAGACCTCCATCTCCTTTGCATCACTCTACCTCCTGTGGCTCCTAAAACCTGACAGAAGCATTAAGGACAGCCATCCGCCACAACAAAGTCACTCATCTCTAATTTAGAGCTGTCATTTGACTTCATTAGCTATTTGGAAGATGAGCTGGTCTATATTTGGCTGGAAATTCCAGGAACAGCCATTAGAAGCCATCAGAAGAATGCAAGACTAGTGACTATACTTTCCCTTTTATTTCTGCCCTTAAAAAGCTGCTCCTAAGTCACACAGTAAGGTGCCAGGCACACAATTTTCCAGGGATACATGCTTGGAATAGTTGCTGAAACAATGGGGCAGAAATTGTGCTCTTTCTTTTTAAAGCATGTCCCAGTTTGATGGTGGACAGACCATCACCTCTCCTTGTGCCCCTTTTAAAGCACCCATCTCTTCCCTTTTAGGTTAACATCTCATTTCTGCTAGGTCACGCAAATTTCTCTGTACATTCTGGATTCTTTTTAATGCTGAGTTTCATATGCTTTCAGATTAGGTCATTTTAAAGTACTGTCCCACGGGGATATTACTATCATCATTTTATCTCTGCTGGAAAAAGTGCCTCCGTAGCTCACAAGCAACAGATAACATCGAAGAAGTGTAATTAAGAAAACGGAAAGTAAGATTAATAGACCAAAATATGGCAAATCATGCTGTATGCATTAATTTACTGCTTTCTGAGCAACTTAAATATCTAATTTGTTAAAATTACCTGCAAGTGTCTGATAATTAAGCACAGATGAGTGCTATTTAATTTGCCTTTGGTTTAATTTTTTGGGACATCACATCATGCTTTGTGCTACTTAGGAGATGCTTAACAATCAGCCCAAGTTGTTGAACTGGGCATATAAGATGCACCCTGGGGGTCGAGAATTGGGTGGGATCTAGGAGGGTCATGTAAGACAGGATCAAAATGGATAGTTTTCTTCTTTTCTACCAGTGAACTCCAAGCTTTCCTCAACCAGAAATGTTAGAAATGCATTTAAGTGATAGGCTGCGAGTTAGAACATAGAATAACAGAGTTGTAAGGGACTTAGGATGTCACCTAGTTCAGCTCAAGCAGAAGACCCTATACCAGTGGTGGCTAACCCAGAAGGTAATATGTGTGCCCCTCATGCCCCCTGTATAGAGCACACACAATCCCCACCACCACCCTCTTATGTACAGTGTGCCTCAAAGTTGATTTTCGGCTCATTTGAGGCCTTTTTCAGGCTCCCAGAGGCCTCTGCAGGCCGAAAAATGGGCCCGTTTCATCACTTCCGGTATTTCCAGAAATACAGGAAGTGATGAAACGGGCCCATTTTTCGGCCTGCTGCAGGGTTTCCTCAAGCCTCTGGGAGGCCGAAAAAGGCCTCAAACAAACTGAAAGTCAGCGGTGAGATGTGCACGTGTGCAGTGAGATAAGTTCCAATGGTTCGCCATCATGGCCCTATACCATTCCAAACAAGTCTCTTCTTAAAGACCTCCAGTGATGAAGCACCCACAACTTCTGGAGGCCAGCTGTTCCACTGATTAATTGTTCTCACTGTCAAGAGATTTCTCCTAAGTTCTAGGTTGGTTCTCTTCTTGATTAGTTTCTTTCCACTGCTTCTTGTCTTGCCTTCTGGAGCTTTGGTAAATAGTTTGGCCCCCCCGCATCTCTCATCTTTGTGACAGCCTCTCAATGTCCCTAATGGTGCTAGATGGATATAATCTTGGTGGCATAGTGGTTAGAGTGCAGTACTGCAAACTACTTCTGCTGACAGCCAGCTGCCTGCAGATCGAATCCCATCAGGCTCCAGGTTGACTCAGCCTTCCATCCTTCTAAAGTGGGTAAAATGAGGACCCAGATTGTTGAGGGCAATAGGCTGACTCTGTAAACTGCTTGGAGAAAAAGCACTGTGAAGCAGTATATAAGCCAATCTCATTGTACACATGTGTAAAGGCAATAATAAACTAATTGCTATTGCTATATGGTGTCATGACATCCATAATGGTGTCATATGGACCTCAACTCACAGCCTATCCCTTAAAGATGATAGGAATTAAACAGTTGGTTCAGAAGTTATTACGAGACTGATTCAATCAAAATTTAGGCTCGTTTGGGCTAAAGCAATCCTAATTATGCTCTGTTCTTTTCTCTTACTTGTAGAAGTGGCTATCTAAGGAGCAGATGACCTTATTTGACTTAAATGTCACTATTGGCCTTTGTATGCTAAAAGCTACACTATATTCCAAAGATTGGGAAGATTCGAGCAAAGAATTGAATGGGGCCAGACCAAAGACTTAATTCAAACTTCATTAAAATTAAAATAATTCAATTAACAAAGAAATAATAAGGTAAACAAACATAAATATCAGGTCTATTTCTTACTTAATGCAACCTTTCTCCCTTCTTCTGGCACTTTTAAATTAGCATTAACAATTTTTAGGGAGCTGCATTAAGCTCTCTTGCCTCAGGTTGTTTACTTTGGGGCTAACCTAATTAGGAAACCAATTTACTTTTATGTTCATGTCCAGTTGTCTAATGTTATTGTCCTAACTGGTCAAGGCCATTTTCTTTGTTAAGACTACTTAAGAAAAAAAAGAGAACAGGTAGAGAAGCAGAGAGAGGAAATTGTGAGCTATTGATATGAGAAGAGAGTTGGAGATTTAAACCATTAGTGGAAAAGTTTGGCCACCACGTTAGATAAGGGTCTAAACTGCAGATCAAAATAATCCAATTACATATTGCAAAAAAAAAAAAAAAGATCAAGAATCCAGAAGAGATATTCTGCCTTCTAAAATGTTCTGAACTCTGAGAAAATGAGATGATGGAATACTGCATTGTTAAAAAGAAATTCTTCAACAAAATAAAGCCATTTTGTGTATGCCTATACAGGAATAGCCTATACTACTAAACCACATGCCTATACAGGAATAGCTACAAGTGTGGTTAAATCAAGATGATAACTGTGCAATTAAAACAAGCACTTAAAAAAAAGTGGAGTATATGTGATACACCTTAAAAATGGGCAAAGATTATATCATCACAGCTACCATCTTGAATTTGTTTTACTGTAACCTGCAGATACCCCTGACCATAGCTCTGAGAGATTATTGAGATAGTGAATGGTCCTAACATTCCTCTGAGAAGTGGTGATGAGGGACTAATATGGAGAAAATCAATGGTCCACTTAATCTTAAAGAGAGCTAGAATTTAAATTGTAATACAGTTGACTAAATCCAGGCTTAAAAACATCCGTATCCATGGAAGTTTGCTAGGGGACTTTATCACTGTCTCTTAGTCCAAGCTATCCCATCGGTAAAAATGGCAGATGTTATGTGTCTTAAATATGGAAAGTTATTGAAAGCATTGTTTTATTTGTAATGGTATTGCTCAAGTTGTTAATATTTAAATTATTAGTACACCTCATCATGATTTGTTTTTAGCAATAGCAATAAGATTTACATACTGCTTACATACTGCTTCATAGTGCTTTTTAGCTTTCTCTAAGTGGTTTACAGAGTCAGCATATTTTCCCCAACAATCTGGGTCCTCATTTTACCCACCTCGGAAGGCTGGAAAGCTGAGTCAACCTTGAGCCTGGTGAGAATCAAACAGTCAAATTGCAGGCAGCCAGCAATCAGCAGAAATAGCCTGCAGTACTGCATTCTAACCACTGCGCCACTAGAACTCATAGTGTTTTACAGTGCTTTACAGCCCTCTCTAAGCGATTTACAGAGCCAGCGTATTTTCCTCAACAATTTGGGTCCTCATTTTACTGACCTCAGAAGAATGGAAGGCTGAGTCAATCTTGAGCTAGTCGAGATCGAACTCCTGGCTCTGTGAGCAGAGTTAGTCTGCAATACTGCATTCTAACCACTGCGTCACCATCACGCCATCAAATTTCTTCCTAAAAGGATCAGTACACAAAGCTCTGATCAATCACACTTACATTCTTTGAGGCTGCATAGATTTCCCTTAAGTTCACGACAGGTTAATGGTTACTATTCATGATGCACGAGGCCCAGAGAACTCAGTGGTTCCCTGAGAAATACGCCAGGGTCTCTTTGAGGAAACTTCTTTTTTTCCATTTTTTTTAAATGCAAAGTACAAAAGACTGCATCAATGGTGCAAGATATTTTTATGAGTTACATCATAAGAAGAGAGAGAGAGAGGAGGGGAAAAAAAGAGCAATTCCATCAAACTGTCAGAATGCATTAACCTCCTTTCTTATTAACTGTATTGGTTTCTGCAAGTCAAAAAAGCTTGCAAGCAGAAAGGACGGTGGCTGTTTTCTTTGAAACGGCCAAGAGAATATATATTGTCATATGGTTTGCTCAAATAGTTCTGTCATTTTGAAACCTGTTCTTATAAGCAGGGGCCACTGAGGTTCAGGCCATCTGTTCAAAGCAGAAATCCAAATGAAACCATCTTCAAACAAAGCCTATCAATTTTCTCTTGAATACATCAAGTGGAGGAAAAGTCACCATCTTCCTAAGCCATTTGTTCCACTCTCAAACTGCTTGCGCTCTGTCAGGAAGTTTTCCCAACACTCAACCAGCTCTGGCTTTTCTGTAATTTAAAATTATTCCTTAGTGCTGTTCATTCTGAGGCAACAGAGTAAAGGTTTCACTTTCCTCCACACTACTGATATTTTTTGACAAGGTCTGTCACATCTGTTCTCCCAATCTTTTCTCAAGGTTAACGTTCTTAAGTTCTTAAATTTTCCATGCTGATCATTCTTAGTGCCCTCCTCTGAAAATCTTCCAGGGAACCTGAATTCCTCTCAGAATATAGAATAACAGAGTTGGAAGGGACCTTGGAGGTCTTCTAGTCCAACCTTCTGCCAGGGTAGAAAAACCCTACACTACTTCAGACAAATGAGTATCCAATCTCTTCTTAAAAACTTCCAGTGTTGGAGCGTTCACAACTTCGGAAGGCAAGTTGTTTTACTGATTGTTCTAACTGTTAGGAAATTTCTCCTTAGTTCTAAATTGCTTCTTTCTTTGATTAATTTCCACCCATTGCTTCTTGTTCTGCCTTTAGGTGCTTTGGAGAATAACTTGACTCTCTCTTCTTTATCGCAGTCCCTGATAAATTGGAATATTGCTATCATGTCACATTTCTGTATCTTAAAACATGATACTGAAACTGGATCTAGAACTGAGGATCTAGCTTGCTGTGTATGTAATAACTTCTTCCCTCTGTACCCTTAAAAAGTTATGGATATTAAACCTGGATGGGATATGGAAGAGACAGAGTGGATTAGCTGTGAAAAGAATCCGCCTAAGGATGCAGTGCGGTAAATCCAGTGTTCTCTGATTCACTATTTTGTTGCAATGTTCATTAATTAAACCAATAATCTTTTGCTGAAAGTCCCACTGGAACATTAATTGTGTATTAATGTCTAAATAAATAAGCCTTTTTCCTCACAAAAATCTCAGATAATCTAGGTACCTTGGACTGCATGTATAGCTAATTGCAGGTTTTGGCAAAGCCTGGCTATTAAGAAAATTTTTTGATAGCAATTATTATGCTAATCTTACTTTCAGAATGTGAAAAGGCAGGGCAATATTTGAAAGGTCTTCATTTGGAACAAAAATTACTGAAGTACTTTATTCTCTCTGGAGTTATCCTGCCAATAATTAATAATGTAGAAATAAATATGTCCTGCCACATTTAATGAAATAAACCAAAAGAAGAATCAATTTTACCTTTCCAGTCAGCAGCTCTTGAGTAACCCATATAGGAATTTTAAAGATTAGTACTTTGATGAAGAAAAAATAATATCTCCCTGTTTTTATGTTACGTGCAGCTTATCAAAATTAAGATCTGAATAAAGCTGGAAAGCAGATATTTCTTTGTGGGATCATATTAAGCTTTCTGATTTTGTTTTAAAGGCATCAAAAGATCTGACTTCCTACACACTGTGCCAATCCCCACAAAATTGAAGTTTTAATTATTTCTGTCAAATAATTTATATAGAGTAAGTCAAAAAGTAAATCCAGAAGTTTGAGGATTTGAGGCATCTTTGCCTGGTGAAAGGAAAGGACAGTAAAAGTTACTGTGATTTAATGGTAATCCCATCTTCTTGAGGAACTGTATGTAAGTTCCTGTAATAAATAGGTAAATGTTGGACTTTTGAGTCAGTTTTTGACTCCTGCAGATTGACTGGACAAGTCCTTGTAGTTTTTCTGGTGAGATTTCATAAGTGCCATTGCCTCTTTCCTAAAGCTGAGAGCCAGTGACTGGCCCAAGGTCATCCAGCTAGTTTTGTGCCTGTGATGACCCTGGGCGTATCACAAAGGCAATACAGTGAGAGAATCAGTAGGAGTCCCTTTATTAGCTGCAACTTTGCCCCCAATGTCCTGGTTACATTCTGGCTAGAGAAAAACGCTCCCAGGAACAGCCTTTGGCTGCAGGAGTCCAAAATGTGGTCAACAAAAACTTCAACTATAAGTCCAATCAAGGCCAGATGCGATAATTAGTCCAGCAGGGCAAGAGAAGGAATTCCAGATGTGAAGGCATGGCAATAACTCCACTCGGTTGGGAGGATGCCAGGAATACAGATAACCAAAGTCAACATAAGTTAAACTCACATTTGCTCCCGGCAGCTGTAACACTCAGCATGCATCT
The DNA here is from genome assembly GCA_023653725.1 of Bungarus multicinctus. NCBI lineage: Eukaryota > Metazoa > Chordata > Lepidosauria > Squamata > Elapidae > Bungarus > Bungarus multicinctus. The sequence goes on along the minus strand of CM042839.1, from coordinate 8,779,973 downwards.
CTTTGAAATTCTCATTCCCTGGTGTGGCTAATGAAGGGAATCAGGGCCCTTTCCTCCCCTGTAAGCCACACAACCCACATTGCTCTCTTCTCCGTTCCTCCCTGCGTGCCCTAGGATGAAGAGGGGGCGGACCTGGGTCTTCCTCTCCCTTGTTCTACCTCTTTCCTGCTCTGCCCAGCCGGACTTTGCTCTTCCCCAGTTTCCTCCACAGCCAACGGAGCCACACTCCCACTCCCTGTCAGCTGTTCGTCTTCCTCCTCGGATTCAGATTCCGACAGGGGCATGACGTGCCTAAAATGGGACTAGAACTCACAGTCTCCCAGTTTCTATTCTGGTGCTTTAACCACTATACCAAACTTGCCCTCGAATTTCAGCAAACAAATAAAACAAGGAAGAGTAATTCTCAGAAGCTCAGAACAGCAATTTACTATTCCCACCAGATTCCTTGAAATAAATTGTGATAAAATATGGATGAATATTTTCCCCTGTAGTTTTCCGATTGATTACAGATAGACTTACGACCATAATCAAGCCCAACATTTCTGTTGCTAAATAAGACATTGGTTAAGTGAATTTTGCCCCATTTTAGGGCTTTTCTTGCCCTGGTTGTTAAGTGAATCATTGCAGTTGTTAAATTAATAACCCGGCCATTAAGTGAATCTGTCTTCCCCACGGATTTTGCTTGTCTGAAGGTCACATAAGGTGTTCACATGATCTGGGGATGCTGCAACCATCACAAAATATGAACCCGTTGCCAAGCAACCAAATTTTGATCACATGACCATGAGGATGCCTCAATGGTTGTAAGTATGAAAATTGGTCATAAGCCCCTTTTTCAGTTATCTTGTAACTTTGAACCGTCACCAAGTGAACTGTTGTAAGCTGAGGACTTCCTGTATTCCATGTATTTATCATTTTCAGTTTTTTATTTTTATGTGCATGGTTTTTAGTTGAACATCTTCTGCATGTTTTTCCTAATGAAGTACATTTTTGTAGAATAGAATAGAATAGAATAGAACAGAACAGAACAGAACAGAACAGAACAAAATAGAATAGAATAGAATAGAATAGAATTCTTTATTGGCCAAATGTGATTGGACACACAAGGAATTTGTCTTGGTGCAAATGCTCTCAGTGTACATAAAAAAAATACATTCGTCAGGAGTCGAGAATCATCAGGTACAACACTTAATAATAGTCATACTAGGAAATAGTCAATATAAATCGTAAGGATATAAGCGACAAAGTTATTGTCATACAGTCACAAGTGGGAGGAATGGGTGATAAGGAGCGATGAGAAGATTAATAGTAATAGTAATGCAGACTTTGTAAATAATTGGACAGTGTTGAGGGAATTATTTGTTTAGCAGAATGATGACATTTGGGAAAAAACTGTCCTTGTGTCTAGTTGTTCTGGTGTGCAGTGCTCTATAGAGTCGTTTTGAGTGTAGGAGTTGAAACAGTTTATGTCCAGGATGTGAGGGGTCAGTAAATATTTTCCCAGCCCTCTTTTTGACTCGTGCAGTATACAGGTCCTCGATAGAAGGCAGGTTGTTAGTAATTGTTTTTACTGCAGTCCTAATTATACATTGGATACATTTTCCCCTAATGTACAGTTTCTCATGAGAAGCTATTCTCCCTATTCATCATGTCCTACTAGTACTTTTCCTTCTAGGTGTGTTTTTATACATGTTTTCCCCTCTACATATCATTCAGTATGCCATTTTAAGCCGGAGAACTGCGTCACCATATTTGTAAAAAAATACAAAACTCAAATTATATCCATGTTTCACTTCGTATTTTTGTTTGAAAACGCAAACCGAATACACTTGAGTTCCTTCTCTAGCTGTAATTCTTAAGCCTAAAAGATTTAAGATATTAATTATCAAGTATGGTATATAATTTATTACAGTCTGTTATCTTTCCTTTAAAAGCAATCTACCACTGGGGGAAAAAGTAATCATACACAATTTGTATGCATTGATGACTGGTTGCAAGTCAACGGGGCAATTTTTACAATTTATGACTTTTGGAGTTAGAAGCAGCATATATAATATTGCTTCTATCAATTTTTTTGCCCACAAACAATAACAACTCTGTGAAATTGATTGGGCTAAGAGAGATTTGTTTTTGGAGATTCTCAGTCATCCAGGTCGTAGTTATCCCAAAGCTGCTTTTCCAAAAAGGCAATTGGGCTTTGTTTTTCCTTGAAGACGTTTCGCTTCCCATCCAAGAAGCTTCTTCAGTTTCTCCACCATTCAATCAGAACTGAAGAAGCTTCTTAGATGAGAAATGAAATGTCTTCAAAGGGAAAACAACACCTTTGGGCTAAGAGGAACTGATCAACCCCAAATCAGCCAGCGAACAGCCATATCTAAGGGTGGATTTCTCAGTTCTATCTTTTGATTCCCATGTCTTAATTACACTGGCTTTCTACGTGGTGCATCTCTACAAGTAGACCTCAACTTACAACAGTTCATTTAGTGACCATTCGAAGTTACAACGGCACTGAAAAAAGTGACGTGTGTTTTTCACACATACGACCCATGGAGCATCCCCATGGTCATGTGATCAAAATCCAGATATTTGGCAACTGGCTTGTATTTATGACGGTTGCAGTGTCTCAGGCAGTGGTGGCATTCAGTCGGTTCGCACTGGATTGGGCGAACCGGTAGCAAGAATTTGGTGTGGGTTGCCGAACCGGTAGTAAGTCTGGCTGGCCACGCCCCCCGATCTGGTTACAACCTGCCCAATGCTCGCTCACCCCGCCTACCTGACATTCACCTAAGGTATTTCTTTCTTTTTTCCCCCTCCCGACAATCAGCTGTACATAGATCAGCTGTGCTCTTTCATTTTTTGCCTTCCTGAGCCTCAGAGGAGCTTTAGGGGAGCAAAAAGGCCCCCCCAGAAACTCCTCTGAGGCCCAGAAGGCCCCAAAATTGGGTGGGGGCTGAAAAAAAGCAAAAAAAAAAAAAAAAGCCCTGCCCACCCAGTCACATGGCCACGCCCACCAAGGCACGCCCACAGAACCGGTAGTAAAATTTTTGGAATCCCACCACTGGTCCCAGGGTTACATGATCCTCTTTTGCAACCTTCTGACCAGCAACATGAACAGGGAAGCCAAATTCACTTAACGACTGTGTTACTAACTTAAACACTTGCACTGATTCACTTAATGACTGTGGCAGGAAGGGCCATAAAATGAGCCAAAACGCACTTAACAACCATCTCGCTTAGCAACAGAAATGCTTAGTGACCGTTAGAAGGTAGGATCTACCCCCCAAAAAGAGGATTTATGACCAAAGCTCTTCCACTCATAATCGCAGGGCTGCATTTTGGATGTGTAGCAAAACGACCCCTTTTATGGCTTTTTGCAGTGTCCTGTGAGCAGGGGATTATGTTGTATGACGGTTTTGCTAAAAACTGGGACTTCCTTTCAGTTTTCAACACAGCCGTGCCATAGCATATAGCGGGTTGGCTTAATGGCAGTGTTTGCTTAAAAGCGGCTGCTTAAAGGTAAGAAGTTTGGGTTGGTCATGTGGTTGGCCTGTTTTACAAACCTTTATCACTAATAGGCAGGCTCTATTATGGTCAGAATCAGAGGTGGTCTTCAGCAGGTTCTGAATACCAGTTCTAGAGAACCAGTAGCGGAAAATTTGAGTAGTTCGGAGAACTGGCAAATACTGTCTCTGACAGGCCCCGCCCCATCTATTCTCTGCCTCCTGAGTCCCAACTGATCTGCTGGGTATCAACTAAAAGGATACTCCTTTGGTCTTTTTAGTTGCTAGAAAAAGGGAGTGGGGGAAAACAAGGCATTTCTTAAATGCCTAGATAATCAACTCGGTAGCCCAGAGTTGTCAGAGCATAAGAAGGTTATTGGAGAGCACGATGGATGATGCATGCAGATGGATGTGTCCCATTGGAGAAGTCACATCCAGCGGGTGGGGGAAAGGCCAGGGTCAAGGGAGAAATGTATGGTGTGATTTAGCATCGGCTACATCCAGCTTATGCCAACGTGGCCACTCCTAATAAATCAATGTACTTTTCTCTGAGACACGGCTAGAGACTTTTGATTTGAATGAGGGTGGATTTGTTGGAGCCCTGACACTCGGTCTTCTTTGGTTGCCCTGCACAGGAGAAGAGAACTGGAAAGCAGGTTAGTGGGGTGGGGAGGGAAGGGGGATTTTGCAGTATCCTTCCCTGCCACACCCACCAAGCCATGCCACACCCACCAAGCCATGCCCACAGAACCTGTAGTAAAAATTTTTGAATCCCACTACTGGTCAGAATTTGAGAATTACTGCTATAATCAAATGACTTCTCTAGAAAGCTGAAGTAACAGTCACCTAGTATCTTGTACTTTAAGTACTATTTCCAATTTCCCTACCCCACAGGCTCCAGAGTATCCATTTTCCTGAACAAATAAGACAATAGTGGTTTCTAGAGGTGTTTTCCCAGCCTGCCAATCTTATTTTAATGAGTTTGGATAAAAGGGTTACAGTATAGGGGCAATGGGAAAAGAAGGCCACCCATTTATGCATGCTTGTATGCCTTCAGTCTAATTTAATTGTGCAAATGGAGCCAATTGATTTTCACATTTAATTAATTATGAATTATTGGAGGCAATCCAGCTGCAGGGAAAAAAAAGTCAAGAGGAGGTCAGGAGGAGCAGTAAACTTTAGCTGATGACATCTCGCTCACAAAACGAGGCCTGTCTTGCCATTTCTGTATAAGGGGATGATCTTCCTTCGGAGTACAAGGTGGGGATGGGTAGCATCTGGAGCAAAGAACAATGATGGAAAATGGTTATTTGTTTGTTTGTTTGTTTATCCAGAGAGAGACTGTGGAGGCTTACAATGCAATTAAAATTATAAATATAAAAACAATTATAAACTAGAAAAATAAGTTGAAAATTCAGAGCTCAAATGGTGCCTTCTCTATCACTGCACCAACTACCTCCAGCCTCGAGTGCTCCCACTGGGGCCCGAAGCCAACTGACAATGTTTTAAGGTCCTTTGGAAGGCCAGAAAGTGGGGCAGATCAAACCATCCAGTCAATGGTGGTATTCAATTTTTTTTTACTACCGGTTCTGTGGGCGTGGATTGGTGGGCATGGTGTAGCTTGGTGGGTGGGATGTGGCTTGGTGGGCATAGCAGGGGAAGGGTACTGTAAAATCCCCATTTCTACCTCACTCCAGGGGAAAGTTACTCTAAAATCTCCATTTCCTCCCCATCCCATTAACCTGCTTTCCAGCTCCATTCTCCTGTGCATGGCAACAAAAGAAGATCCAGCTGATCAGCTGGGATTGAGGGGCAGAGAATAGATGGGGTTGGCAGGGCCAGTCAGAGGTGGTATTTGCCAGTTCTCTGAACTACTCAAATTTTCCTCTACTGGTTCTCCAGAACTGGTCAGAACCTGCTGAATACCACCTTTGCATCCAGTGGCAAGATGTTTCAAAAGGCTGGAGCCACAGCAGAAAGCTCTTTTCCTAGACTCTTCCAAATTAAATTCCTTAGCTAATGGGGATCCAAAGCAAGTTTCTTCTGCCAGAAAAATGGGGAGGCCAATTTCACTGGGGCCAGATGGTTCCACAGATTTCCTCAACCCATGGCATAAAGGGCTTTAAAGCTAACAACCAACACCTTATGGACTTGCATCCACACATAGTTGCATCTGATGGCATTTTCACAACAAGATCATCATGAGCATATCAGGAACCCTGGCAGGGCAATGGTTAGATTGCAGTGTTGAAGGCAAACTCTGTCCATTGCCATGAGTTCGATCCTGACCGGCTCAAGGTTGACTCAGCTTCCCATCCTTCCAAGGCTGGTAAAATGAGGGCCCAGATTGTTGATGGCAATATACAAATAATGCTTCTACATTGCAAACCACCCAGAGAGTGCTGTAAATGGCTATTAAAAATGTTATTGCTATTGCTATTATTTTCCTATCCTTTCCCCTGTGCAGGTAGCCACACAAGAAAACACAACTTTTGTTGACTTGAGGCTAAACTCTTCTTTTGTACAGCGATGAAAAACTCATTGGGTGGCAAACTGAGGAGGAAATCATCTACTGTATTACCTACAAGCAAAAAGTCCATGGATGGTTAGAGATTGCAATTTTATTTGTGAAGGGGATTTTAATGGGAAACAAAATCCCAATCACATTAATTCAAAATACCTGAACTTTCAAAACTTGTTCTGTTAGCCTTCCAGCTAAGAATAGAAAATAATCCACTTGGCAATTTTGGGTACTATTGCCTGCTTTATGCATAGACAGATGATTCTGGATATCTTAGAGGATTATGGTAAATATGTTTTGAGAACAGAGGAAGTCATTTAAATATATAAATCTCAAAACATATTCAGGCTTTGGGGACAGCTTCCCTTAAGCACAGCTCCTTAGGAGACCTTGGGAGAAGTTAAAAGATGCTGCAACGGTTCCTCCGATTAAAAGAACACAACAGTTTTCACATGTAGCACATCTGAAAATTGTCCCTTCAGATTTATAAAATCTACTAGAGCACTTGATCTGATCTGCTGGCAGGTTTGCTCATGGCCAATGTATACTGTAGCAATTGTGCCAATGCATTTAGAATAGAAAGGAAGGGAAGGGATTGGAATGGAATGGAGCAAAAGGAAGGGAATGGATTGGAATGGATTGGAAAGGAAGGGAAGGGAAGGGAAGGGGGAATGGGTTGGAAGGGAACCAAATGGAATAGAATTATTTATTGGCCTAGTGTGATTGGACACATAAGGAATTTGGCTCTGGTGCATAAGCTCTCAGTATACATACAAGTAACAAGTGATAAATCATGGTCATAGTAATCATAAAATACATTCATCATAAATCATAATATATAACACTTAGTGATAGTCATAGGATACTAAATAAGCAATCAACATAAATCATACTAGATATTAAATAAAACAATATAAAACATAAGATGCAAGCAACAAGTTATAGTGGTAAAAAGATAAGGAGATAGGCAATAGGAAAGATGAGGAGAATAACAGAAATGCAGCCTTACTAGATAATTTGACGGTGTTGTGGGAATTAGCAGAGTGATGGCACGGGGAAAAAATACTGTCCTTGTCCTTTTCTGGTTGAAAATAATGAGAATTGTAGCCAATTAGAGGCCTCAAGATCAGAGAAGGTTAACTAAGAATGGCCTGTCTTCAACACATTAAATTTTCATGACGAAAGAGAGACGAAAAACAGGACGTGAGGTTTGCAAGAGGACAATGCTGGGACTTAAATTTGGAATCCAAACCTTCCTAATAAGCTCCTCTATTGTTCAGAATTATTTTGGACACATTTTGTGAGATTTGCAACTGCAGAGAGTCACCATAAACAGATTACAGGAAGCCGATATGTTCGTGGTAAGGTGTAGTGTACCCATAAAGCTCAACACAACTCAGCTGAAAGCCGTTTGTCCCAGTTGGTTGTACAGGTAGTTCTTGTTTAGCAACCACAATCGTGACTGGCAAATTCAGCGGCCAAGCAAAGTGGTCACTGAATGAAACCGTCCCTGTGGTCAAGATCTTCAGCTTTCCTTTGCTTTACAGCCCTGTGAAGATTATATAATGAGAATATTTCTGTTGAACAAAACTCCTCATTGGTGACAGGAGGGGCATCCGGCCATTCAACACTCAGCTCCATTCAGTTGCTCAGACTCCACCCCGCAAGGGATTATGGGGGTCATTAAAAGAGGATGATAATGATTAAAAGAGGCAATCACTGTATGAGAACTACCTGTAATGATAATCTCCAGACATTACTAATTCGAGACATTAGTTGATATTAGTTTTCAATGCAAATCAAGGCTCTTCCATGTAATTGCTGTTGAAGCAAAGACAGGAAGATTCCAGGCACATCTTGAGTGTACAGCTGTCATGGGGAAAATATATATATATATATATTACTTGGGCAAAGATAAGGCAAAGGCAATGTTAATGCAAATAGCAACTGTAAGAAATAATGCAGCAAAATCACTCTAGGCATATTCAACTACCCATATAGATGAAGGCTGTGCAGAGATCTAGACCAGAAAAATAAATGTGAATTGCAGTACATGTAGCATTCAACGCCTTAAAGCAAATGTGTCTTTTTCCAGGTTCACGCACCCTCTGCCTTAGGATCGCTATCTAAATCCCGGAAGCAGCTTTAAGGTATTCCCAACAGGTGCGACCTGCAGACCCTCATATGTACTGAACCTCATTTTGTCCTTCAGGTCCAGGTTTCTACGCAGCTCTAGGACCGGTGGTGGTATTCAAACTTTTTTACTACTGGTTCTGTGGGCGTGGTGTGGTGGGCGTGGTGTGGTGGGCGTGTTGTGGTGGGCGTGGTGTGGCTTGGTGGGTTGGTGAGCGTGGCTAAAATATCCATTTCCATCCCACTCCAGGGGAAAGTTACTGATCTTTTGACCTTCCGGCGCGCATTGAAAACTTACCTATTTCATCAAGCCGGTCTGGCCTAGGGTTTTTATAGGGTCTTAAATTGGTTTTTAATTGGTTTTAGTGTTATACTCTCGATTGAGTTTTACCTTTTAGCCACTTTATTTAATCTTTTAAATTGTTTTTAAATATTGTATTTGTATTGTGTTTTTAATTTGGCTGTACACCGCCCCGATTCCCTGCAGGGAGAGGGGGTGGTATGTAAAACTAATAAAATAAATAAATAAATAAAAAAATCCCATTCCCTCTCCACCCCACTAACCTGCTTTCCAGCTCCGTTCTCCTGTGCAGGGCAACAAAAGAAGACCCAACCGATCAGCTGGGATTTGGGAGGCAGAGAATTGATGGGGGTGGGGCCAGTCAGAGGTGGGATTTACTGGTTCTCCGAACTACTCAAAATTTCCACTACTGGTTCTCCAGAACCTGTCAGAACCAGCTGACTACCACCTCTGTCTAGAACCGTTGTCTTTCCTGCATGGGTTCCACATTCTGGACTTTAAAAAAAGTACACGGGGGGAAGCCGAACTAAGACCAGGAAGAAGAAAAATTCTCAGGAATGACTTGCCAATGTTCCTGGGAGTTTCCGTGGGGAAAAATGATAAGAGAAATTGCTTTTGTTTATCATTGACAAATAGAACGGTGAGATCCTGGACATTATTCAAAGAAAGAGATGGTTTCTTGCATTTATTGACATGCAGTATATCTGGGTGACCTGAGATGCCATTTTGGGATCCTGAGAATAGTTTTCCCTTTTAAAACCTTTCTGTCCTCGAGCAGAATTAATTTGGATCACGAAGACAACGCTGCTCCGTGCTACAAGTGCATTAGCCAGAGGATCACTGCTTATCACGGATAGTCATGTAATTGCTGCAATGACATACGTTGAGTTCCCTTCTCTGTGTTGAACATGTGGCTCACTGAACACTTGCCATCTGTCTACCTTGCTCGCCACTGGCTTCTAATGAATCTCCTAGGTAATGTCTACTCTTAAGAAAGCTCAATTGAACTTTCCAAATATTTATTTCCAAGGTAAATTGTCAGCTGCCTATCTTCGTTTTCTCTGAAGCTCACTAGCAACTGCCATAACCAGGGGTTTTAGGGGGCATTTGGGAAGGCAAGAGTGCTGGAAGTGTGAAAAGAAATATTGTGGGAAAATTGGAGAGGATGGACACTTAATAGGAACCAGAGGTGCCAAACTGAGCCATCTTCCTGCCTTCAAGGACGCCGACCCTGGGAAAGGAATTTACCATGGTGCTGGAGGCACCAGGTTCCCAAAACATCAGAAGAGAATCTGACTCTCCGAGGGAGCAAGATTTTGGACATTGGGGATTGCTTTCAATATATGATTTTTGTGCGGTTTTTCTTCACAGCTTGACTCACTTATGCTGCATTGAGCATCCCTAGTAAAAGTAACTTTTGTCTAACCTCTGTGGAGCCAAGGGGCGTTCTTTCCTAGGGAATAAGCTGTGGCCAGTCTGACATAAATATTGCAGGAAGTCCTCAATTTATGACCTCCTTTGGAACCGTTGCTAAATAAGATGTTGTCTAATAAGTTGTCATGCCCACTTTTGCAACTTTTCCTGTAATGATAGCAATAGCACTAGCCCTCAGACTTACATACCACTTCACAGTGCTTTATACAGCCCACTCTAAGCGGTTTACAGAGTCAGCATATTGCCCCACAACAATCTGGGACCTCATTTTACCCACCTCGGAAGGATGGAAGGCTGAGTCAACCTGGAGCCTGGTGAGATTTGAACTGCCAAATTGCAGGCAGCCAGCAGTCAGCAGAAGTCGCTTGCAGTACTGCACGCTAACCACTGCACCACCAAGGCTCATACTTAAGGAAAAAACTGCAATTGTTATGTGAATCGTGCAGTTATTAATCTAGCTTCTCCCATTGATTTTGTATCTGCAGTACTGCAATCTAACCACTGCGCCACCATGGCTCAAAATATATTAAGTGCGTAGGCAACACGCATATATGATGTTCCTGATCATAATTTCAGTTTCATAACAACAATAAAGAAAAACAAAGCACCCTGCATAAACTTTAGGGTGAAAAAACTCAGTACAGATAGTCCTTGACTTACAACAGTTCATTTAGTGACCGTTCAAAGTTACAATGGCATTGAAAAAGTGACTTATGGCCATTGTTCACATTTAAGACTTACCCACCTCGGACGGACGGAAGGCTGAGTCCACCTTGAGCCTGGTGGGATTTGAACTGCCAAATTGCAGGCAGCCAGCAGTCAGCAGAAGTCGCCTGCAGTACTGCACTCTAACCACTGCACCACCAAGGCTGATACTTAAGGGAAACACTGCAATTGTTATGTGAATCGTGCAGTCATTAATCCAGCTTCTCCCATTGATTTTGCTTGCTGGAGGTTGGCTGGGAAAGATGAAAGTGATGAGCATGTGACCCCAGGATGCTGCAATTATCAAAAATATATGCCGCTTGCCAAGTGCCTGAATTTCAATCCCATGACCAGGTGGGTGCGACACCAGTTGTAAATGTGCGGGTTCGTCATAATCATTTATTTCCGTGCTGTTATATCTTCAAATGATTGCTAAATGAAGGCGTGCAAATTGAGAAGAGAGCTACAAACAGAAGCAACTAATCCTGTTATCCCAAGATGCTTTCCCCTGCCCCCCCAAAAGGGCTTTCTTTGTTTTTCCTTGAAGACATGTTGCTTCTCATCCAGGGAGCATCTTCAGTTCTGAAAGGTGAGAAGCAAAACGTCTTCAGGAAAAAAAACAAAGAAAGCCCAGTTGTCTTTTGAAAAATAAAAATAAAAGCTCCTTTGGGACCACCATGACCTGGATGACTGAGAATCTCCACAGACATTTAACAAATCCCATTCTATCTTCCAGACTGGAATCCAGTGGTGGTATTCTACTGGTTCGGCCCGGTTCTGCAGAGCTGGTAGCAGCGATAAGCAACAGAGTCCGAACCGGTTCTTTCTGCTCCTCTGCTGTTGGGCCCACTTGCCTGGCCAGGCTCCCATACTGACCTTTATCCTCTGCTTTTGAAGAGCAGCTGCTTTGCGTGGCACAGAAGAATGCCATGCGGCAGCTGCTGAAGTGACTGAGATCATGCAGGCTTGCAGGAGGTGAGTTGGAATGCCTCTGTGCCTGCACAAAGTGCACGTTTGGCACACGCACACATGCAAAGTGTGTGCATGCACGCAAAGTGTGCCCATCAACCTACGCCCACCAAACCGGTGGTAAAAATATTTGAATCCCACCACTGCTGGAATACTATCTGTGTTAACTCATGGAATTCAAAACAGGATCTCATTTGTGAGTTGGTAGTTATAGGATTGGATCACCTGAACTTGCTGGGTGTTGCAAAGCGGGCATTGCGATAATTTATTTAAAGGAGTACTATGAACCAGCCAATTAATTTTTCCACCCTGAATGATAAAAGGCCAGCCTCCTCATTCTGTTCTTTAAAAGCAGAGAACTTTGAAAGCCCTGGGGATCTGTTGGACATGACTCACAAATCAGTTTTCTCATCCATCGTGCATCTTGAGACTAAAGGGAAGACTTCTGCCAGGATAAAATAAATTAAAGCTCGTAAGATCATTCCGATTGTCCTCCCGCTTCCCTCTCCATTCAAAGTATTGGCAATAATAGGTGCAGTAGTAATCAGGCCCACCAGCAACAACTGGTGGAAGTTACTTTGGGTTTTGAATTTCTGGGCATGTAGTCTCCAAAGAATCTTATAAACTTGTTTCCTGGAACTCGGATGTCATTTAAGATTTGTAAGATTAATAGAAACCTTCAAGCTGGCATCAAAGGCTATTCTGCAAGGAATTGCTTTGCTTAGTCACAAAGACAATCAAAGCAAGCACAATAGCAAACAGAAAAAGAAAGGCAGTACGTCTGCATAGACAACCGGGACAGTGTGCAAACAAGCCATGTAAAATGTGCATTATTATCTGTGTATAAAAAGATACAGAAGATGGACCAAAGGAACAGAAAGAGTCCAAACTAGAGAAGACTGAATGCGTTTTGTTCCTCAACTCAGGATCACAGAGGTGTTAAGAGTTAGTTCACAGTCACAGTGAAAACAAGATAAGAACAAATTTAATCATGGCAAAAATAAAGAACTTAGAGAATCAAGCTAGACATTTCAAAAGAGGAGGCCAAGTAGTCTTGTGTAGGGCAGGAAGGAAACACACAATGACATAACAGCTTGAGCTGTTTTGGTGTCTAGGGTTCGTTTCTGAGTTAGAGCACTTGCTGGTTATGGCTCCTTTCTTTAATAACTATTACTACTGGGAAACTCCCTGCCAGGAAGGGAGGAGGACTCAAGCAGGGAATTAGCCTTGAATCATTGTGCAGCCACAAGAGAACCAAGACTGACACCTCCTAAGCTCTGTGGAGCCTTAACTATCTGTTCTCAAGGAAAGGCAAGCAATCTGGAAAGATTCCTGTATTATAGGCTGAATACATTAGAATAGTTAACTTGAACTCTATTCGTGGATCTGGTCGGTGACTCCTGACAATTACCAATGTTAAATTCTTGGATTTTTTTTCTAAGTTCACCCCTGTCTGTGGGATGAAGTCCGACAATATGTGACATCACATGATTTTCTTCAGGCTGAAGAATGGGGTAGCTCACTAGGAAAAGCTCAGATTCAGACATTCTAAATTTAAGCCCCAGGACCCCTAATCAGTAATACAGTGCTCTTTTGCATATGGACATATGTGTCCCAGGATAATGTTGCAGGATCCAATCAGAAGTTTTGTCTTCTGAGCTTTTGGACTCATGGTGGAGCCCATCCTCAGGGAACATCCCTGAGGGCTCTGGGCTGTTCTGTGTGTGGTATTTTATAAACTGCGGATAAATCAGCGCTCACAAACGAGTGGTCAGATGAGGAGACCCAAACTCACTGGTAGCCTCACATTGCAATAAACAATGACATGCAGTCAATTTTGCAGCCACCAAGATTATTGGACGAGCAGGAACAAAAACAGCCAGGGAGGTGATTGAAGCCTGGGAAACGGGTCCCTCATCATTCATTCATTCATTCATTCATTCATTCATTCATTCATTCATTCATTCATTTAGTCAAACAATTATTAGATAACAGGTATAAGTATAAACATGGTTATAAATACATGAAATGGATACGAATAAGAAAAAAAAGAAACAATAGGACAGGGACGGTAGGCATGCTGATGCGCTTATGCACACCCCCTACAGACCTCTTAGGAAAGGGGTGAGGTCAATAGTAGATAGTCTAAGGTTAAAGTTTTGGGGGTTGGGGGAAGAAACCACGGAGTCAAGTAGAGTATTCCAGACATTGATCACTCTGTTGCTGAAGTTGTATTTCCTGCAATCAAGTTTGGTGCGGTTTATCTTTAATTTATATCTATTTTGTGCTCTTGCATTATTGGTTGAAGCTGAGTATCTATTGATAGGTAGGATATTGCAATATATAATTTTATGTATTATACTTAGATCAGACCTAAGGAGGCGTAGTTCTAGGTTGTCTAGGTCTAGAATTTCAAGTCTGGTGGCATAAGGTATTCTGCTACGAGTAGAGGAGTCATCATCAGGAATGCTGATTTACCCCCAGCTTATCAAGTACTTACAACAGCGATGGCTAACCTTTTCGTCGTTGTGTGCCGAAAGTGTGTGCACGCAGTGGATCAGTTCCGGGTGACGGCTCGCATGCCAGCAGAAATGGTTCTGTGTGCTACTTCCGGCACATGTGACATAGGTTCACCATCGTGGACTTAGAAGTTGGGGGCTTGGCAGCACAAGGAAGCTACAGCCAACTACTTAATAGCCAGCCATCAACAGCCCAGTCTACATCTAAAAAGCTACAAAGAACAGGAATCATGTAAGTACCATACACAGAATAGCTCAGAGCACACAGATACATTCCCTGAGGATGGGTGCCAGTGTGAGTCTGAAAGTTCAGAAGACAAAACCAGTGGTCCCAGTGACCAACACGGATTGGATCCTTAAAAATAAGCATTCATCTACATAATTGGAAATTCTTTCCAGGTAAGTTTCTGCTTCTGCTATTTTTTTTTGTATTATTTTATTTTTATAATATAATATAATAATATAAATATTATTTATTTGTATTATTTTTTTTGTTGTACGTTAGGATTCTTCGTAATGAATGTATCTTTTCTTTATGTATACTGGGAGTATTTACACCAAGACAAATTCCTTGTGTGTCCAATCACACTTGGCCAATAAAAACTATTCTATTCTATTCTATTCTATTCTATTCTATTCTATTCTATTCTATTCTATTCTATTCTATTCTATTCTACTCCAATTTCTTTCCTATTCCTATTCCTATTCCTATTCCTATTCCTATTCCTATTCCTATTCCTACTCTACTCTACTCTACTCTACTCTACTCTACTCTACTCTACTCTACTCTACTCTATTCTCCTTCCTTCCTTCCCTCCCCTCCCCTCCCCTCCCCTCCCCTCCCTTACCCTACCCTACCCTACCCTACCCTATTCTATTCTATTCTATTCTATTCTATTCTATTCTATTCTATTCTATTCATCCTATTTTTCAGGGATGCAGAGCCAGCCTGGCCTTTTGCTCAGCTGATGTACTATACTTGGGAGTTGTGCATCTGGGGGGATCTGATTGGAGAAGTCGATCTTAAAGTAATCTCTCATGGTTTGAATTAGAGAGGTCTGCCCAGGAGAAAGGAAGCCGTTCCTCTGTGGATCTAAGTCAGCTGCATTTGATCCTTTAAAGAGTCTTGATAGGTTCCCAGGCTAAGTAAGAAAAACCTCTGGATTTAAGTTGGGACAGCATCACTGCACCAGGAGCTCCGTTGGCAGTAAACTGATAACTAAGGGAAATAGAAATGTATTAAAAAAGGCAACTTTAAATGTCTTTCTGGGTGTTACAACCAAATGCTTAATACAAATGTTCATGCTTCAGTGACCAAACGTCTAGAAGCATTAAAAGAAAATTAAAGGTTAATGCATGCTGATAAAAAAGAAATAAAAATGACATCAAATGACATCCTTCATTCTGGTGACAGTGGGAGATCAAGGTTTATTTCTTTTAGGAACAGGCATAAACTGGGAGAAGCTGGTTCCAATATGGTAATAAGAGGATTTTTTTAAGCCAATAAAGAAAGAGAAACCCAAATTCTGTGGCCTGATCATAAGAAATTACTGCAATTTCTGGAACTACATATTTGACCAGTCCCCAAAGTACTTAATCCTAGATTCTGGAAGATTTTCTACTCAGGCCAAGAAGAAGAAAGTGGTTCTTAGCTTAATTTGATGTGGGTTTTAGTTTAACTTCCAAAACTACTTGTGGGGCCGCCTGTTTCCTACTGTTTTTGCCCATCCCACCAGATTTTAGAATAGAATAGAATAGAAAAGCAGAGTTGGAAGGGACTTTGGAGGTCTTCTAGTCCAACCCCCTACCTAGGCAGGAAACTCTATACCACTTCAGACAAATGGTAATCTTTTTAAAAACTTCCAGTGTTGGAGCATTTACAACTTCTGGAAACAAATTGTTCCACTGATGAATTGTTCTAACTGTCAAGGAATTTCTCCTTTGTTCTAGGTTGCTTCTCTCCTTGGTGAGTTTCCATCCATTGCTTCTTGTCCTGCCTTCAGGTGCTTTGGAGAATAGCTTGACTCCCTCTTCTTTGGGGCAGCCCCTGAGATATTGGTAAACTGCTATCATGTCTCCCCTGGGCCTTCTTTTCATTAGACTAAACATACTTTATTTATACTTTATTTAGTAGAGTGTTCTCAGAATCTCTTCTACTAAACAATGTAATCTTGTTGGAGTTTGGAATCATGCCTTCTGTTCTGTGCAACAGCATCTCCTGGAGATTTGGATGGCCCAATCATAATCACTTGTCTCAAGACATTGAAAACCTGGGTGTTGCCCCCCAAGTATTTGGGTTGGGATTGATGAGCTCAACTCAGTAGTGAGTGAGGTCAAGTATTTGGACTGCTAAATGTCAGAAAACGCTCTCTGATGCCATCTAACAATCTGCTGAGGCTTTGCACACCCATTGCGGTGGCCCTAGTGTAGGTGGTCCTCGACTTACCACCACAATCAAGCCCAAAATTTATGTTGCTGAGTGAAACATTTGTTAAGTGAGGTCTCTCCCATTTTACGACCCTTCTTGCCCCTTCCCTTGTTAAGGGAATCATTGCAGTCATTAAATTAGCAACATGGTTGTTAAGGGAATCTGGATCCCCCATTGACTTTGCTTGTCAGAAGGTTGCAAAAGGAGATCGCATGAACTCCTGGGACACTGCAACCGTCATAAATGTGAGTCAGTTGCCAAGCAGATGAATTTTGATTACGGGGATGCTGCAATGGTCATAAGTGTGAAAAATGATCCCAAGTCACTTTTTTCAGTGCCGTTGTAACTTTGAATGTTCATTAATGGAAATGTTGTCAGCTGAGGTGTATGAAACAAGGAAATAGAAGTACAGAGAAAGAAAGGGTGGCAGAAACAACAACAAACAGAAGAGAAAGCAAGCCAACTTATTAGAAACAAAAAACATGCAAAAATGGGTGTCAGAAATGGAAAAGAAGAAAAGTCGTCCATCGCTATCACAGAGATTGGACCGTCATATTATTTGACCATTTGCTAAATTTAGAATAATGGTGCCGTGGGAGAAGGCCATTTCCCTTTTGCCTCGTGGTCTTTTGGTGATATGACACAATTCTGTTAGCGAGCATGATTGCGACAGATGGTAGGAGATCAAATGACTGGGTTGTGTATATTTTGTAAAAGCAATTAGCTGCAACACACACAACGGTATTGAACCGAAGAAGACGAATAGATCCCTAGATGAGCATCTGGCATTGATCTTGTTGAAAACCGTCAATGAAGAATTCACCAAAAAGAGTAATGCTTCTTTAGTTTTGCATCAATAGACCTCTCCTTCAGGTGGCAGAGAGTGGGGCTACTTTTCTGCTCAGTGTATTTCTTCGTGCCAAAAAAAGGAAAAAAGAAGGCACAATTGATGTGAGTTGACATCCACCAGGGATAGTAATGAGTCATAGTCTCTCTCTGTCTGTCTGTCTGTCTTGTACTGCTGTGCATTGCCAGATTCTATTTATGACAAGCTGTTAAAATGCTAAAACACATGGGATTGCAAGAAATATTTTTGAGATTCAGATGCCAACCTACACACAACGGGAATAGCTAACTTTTGAGTTGCCAAATGTTCGGTGTCTCTTGTCAGAGATCATTCTTGAAATGTAAAAAAAGATGTTGAGACTCCGGAAAGAGTGCAGAGAAGAGCAACGAAGATGATTAGGAGACTGGAGAAGAATGGTTGCAAGAATTGGGTATGTCTAGTTTAGTTAAAGAAGGGTTAGGAGTGACTTGATAGCAGTATTCCAATATCTAAAGGGTTGCAATAAAGAAGATGGAGTCAAACTATTCTCCAAAGCACTCGAAGGCAGAAGAAGAAATGGATGGAAACCAATCAACTAATCAATGGATGGAAGCTAATCAAGGAGAGAAGCAACCAAGAACTCAGGAGAATTTTCCTGACAGTTAGAACAATTAATCAGTGGAACAATTTGCCTCCAGAAGTTGTGAATGCTCTAACAGTGGAAGTTTTAAAGAAGAAATTGGACAACCATTTGTCTGAAATGATATTGAGCTGATTAACAGATTAACAGATAATCAGAGTTGGAAGGGACCTTGTAGGTCATCTAGTCTAACCCTCCGCCCAACCGGGAGACCCTACACTGAGTCCTATTTCCAATGCCTCAAATGTTCTTTCCCTCATCATCTCCCAGATTTTGTTCTTCTACTCCATTTTCCAAATACTCCAGAATCCCTTTCTAGGTGGATCTGCCTAGATTTGTATTGTATATTAAAGTTGACTTTATTGTGGTGAAATGTAACATATCTCAGCCTCACTCTATCACTATCCTAGTTGTTCTTCCTAGAAAACATCCATAAGAAGAATTTGCTTATGATTAAAGCCCCTGGGAGAAAATGGCAAGATGGGTTTCCGACAGAGAATTACTTCTGACACCTGAAAATGAATTCCTGATATGGAACATCATCTTGAGTATGGTGTAGATTTCATCATCTGCTGCTGACAATATCTTGGGACAAGGTCTAAGAAAAACAGCTGGCGTAGTCTGAAGTATGAATGACAACAATTGCCACCACGCTTAGGTGCCCACAACTTTTCCCTTCAAATCTGCAGGACATTCCTTGTTAAATCCAGCCAACAGTAACAGATGGTTTGCATCTTGTAAAACTAGCTTATAAAAACATCGGACTCTTTCTCCTTTTTAAAAAAGAGTTTTCCCTTTAAAAGTTAGTATTTTATACAAAGCCGTGGTGCTATTAATACTTTTGAAAGATCCAGATGTGACTCCTACTCACTGGGGAAATGCAAATCGTGCATTAGTTCCATTTCAGAAATTAAACTTAATGCAATCAGTACATCACTTTTTACACAGCCAAAAGAGTTGAGACAAACACCCATCAATCTGTTTTGGCCCCCACTAAATTAAAGGCCACCCACCTAATCCCCAACCACTATTATTATTATTTTTTTGCTTTAAAATATTTGTATGCTGCTTTTCAACATAGCTGAAGTGCTACAATTTGCAGCACATATCCAGAGATCTAGTTTCACTGCTCAAGAGGTACAATTTAAATTTTTTAATCCAGGCATGTTCAGTCAAGACCAAGTGTCTAAATTTGGCCACTTCCTTTAAATGACTGGGCTCTATAACACTATTGCTATTGAATGTATGCTATTCTCTTTCCAAAGTTATCTACTTGGAAGGTACAATTCAAGCATTCCAATGTTTGAAGATCTGATTTGTCATGCCCCTGTTGGAGTCTGAATCCAAGGAGGAAGATTGAACAGCTGATTACCGAACCCAATGGTGGTGATGTTGTCTATTTTGACACATACACACACCACATTTCATTTGCTGTGATTTTAAAACCACATCACTGGAAGCCTAGAGGTTCATCATAGGAAACTGTGGCCATAAAGGACTCCTATCCATACCCAACTGAACATCTGATGTTAAGCCGTTATAGAATATAGAAAATAAAATAATTGAGTTGGAAGATTCCTTGGAGGTCTTCTAATCTAACTCCCTCCCTGAGCAGGATACCATATCCCATTCAAGACAAATGGCTGTCCAGTTTCTTCTTGAAAACCTCCAATGATGGGATATCCACAACTTCCTGAATTAAACCAACTTTGGAGTCTGAATCTGAGGAGGAAGATGAACAGTTGATAAGGAGTGGGAGTGTGACTCCGTCGGCTGTGGAGGAAACTGGGGAAGGGCAAAGTTCAGCTGGGGAGAGCTAGCAGGGGAGAGGTAGAACAAGGGAGAGGGATTTCAGAGGAAAACCCAGGCCTACCACCTCTTCATCCTAGGGCATGCAGGGAGGAATGGAGAAGAAGAGAGCAATGTGGGTTGCATGGCTTATGGGGGAGGAAAGGGCCCCGATTCCCTTCATTAGCCACACCTGGGAATGAGAGTTTAAAAAAGATGCATGTTGAGTGTGGCAGCTGCTGGGAACAAACGTGAGTTTATCTTGTGTTGTTGTGGCTTATCTGTATTCCTGGCATCCTCCCAACCATGTGGAGTTATTGCCATGCCTTCACATGTGGAATTCTTGCTCCTGCCCTGTCGGACTAATTATCTCATTTTGCCTTGATTGGACTTATAGTTACAATTTTTGTTGATCACGTTTTGACTTGATTCTCTGCAGCCAAAGGCTGTTCCTGGGAGAGTTTTTCTCCAGCCAGAAGGTAACCAGGACATTGGGGACAAAGTTGGAGCTAATAAAGGGACTCCTACTGATTATCTGACTGTGTTGCCTTTGTGCCACGCCCCGGGTCATCACATGATTTGAATTATCAACATAATTTGAAGAATCCAGTCAAGTTGATGAATTCTTAGCAATAGCAAGGTTGGTTGGAAAATTCTACATCTGAAGGGTATCTAGGTTGAAGCTGACATAACACTAGATCAAGCTTTCCCAGTAGTAATGTATAGTTTTCAGAGTTGGACTATAAAGAAGACTAAGTGCTGAAGAATTGATGCTTTCAAAATGTGGTGTTGGAGACTCGAGAGTCCCTTGGGCTGTAAGGAGATCAAATTAGTCAATCCTAAAGGAAACCAAACCTGACTATTCTTTGGAAGGACAGATCTGAAGCTGCAGCTCAAATACTTTGGCCATCAAACAAGAGGAGAAGACTCCTTGGAAAAGATCCTGGTGTTGGGAACTATTGAAGGCAAAAGAAGAAGTGGGCAGCAGAGGATACTGTTGATATAGTATCATCAACATAAGGAACATGAATTTGGGCAAACTATAGGAGGCAGTAGAGAACAGTTGGGCCTGATGTGCTATGATCCATGGGGTCATGAAGAATCAGATATAACTTAGTGATTGAACAACAACAAGCTCAAGCTCCAGATTTGCCTTACCTGCTTTAGTATCTGGATTTTCTGAGTGGCCATACAGAGGTTACTTTGAAACCCATAAATAGAACATAAACCCTTTTAATTTCCATATAAACCTTCTATGGCTCTTAATTTTTTTTTTTTGGCTTGACAACATAGAGAAACATTACAGTCTGCAAATGTGCTCAGAAATAAATATTACTGAATTTCATATAATGTACCCTGAAAAATGTATGTATGTATGTATGTATATATGTATGTATGTATGTATGTATGTATGTATATATGTATGTATAAGGAATATCTTTTAATGGAAACGTTAAAAGTCAGATACTGAAAAATCAAGGCAGGCATTGGTCTTCTGAACCTGTGGCCAATGGTTGCGGCTTGCCTCAATGAGTAACAATCATTCAGTATTGGGCTTGTTATCCACTGAATCAAATTGGAGCTCTGTTTACTTAATGAGGACTTCAAATAGAGTTCCAATGAAGTGAATTGTCTTTTTGAGATTTGCTCAGTGTGAATAGAATAGAATATTGGCCAGGTATGATTGGACACACAAGGAATTTGTCTTGGTGCAAATGCTCTCAGTGTACATAAAAGAAAAGATACATTCATCAAGAGTCAAGAATCATCAGGTACAACACTTAATAATAGTCATAGGATACAATAAGCAATCAAATCATATTAGGAAACAGTCAATATAAATCGTAAGGATACAAGTGACAAAGTTACAGGCATACAGTCACAAGTGGGAGGGGATGGATGATAAGGAGTGATGAGAAGATTAACAGTAATAGTAGTGCAGACTTAGTAAATAGTTGGATAGTGATGAGGGAATTATTTGTTTAGCAGAGTGATGGCATTTGGGGAAAAATTGTCCTTGTGTCTAGTTGTTCTAGTATGCAGTTCTCTGTAGTGTCATTTTGAGGGAAGAAGTTGAAACAGTTTATGTCCAGGATGTGAGGGGTCTGTAAATATTTTCACAGCCCTTGTTTAGACTCGTGCAGTAAACAGGTCCTCAGTGGAAGGCAGGTTGGTAATAATTGTTTTTTCTGCAGTTCTAATTATTCTCTGAAGTCTGTGTCTGTCTTGTTGGGTTGCAGAACCAAACCAGACAGTTACAAAGGTGCAGATGACAGACTCAATAATTCCTCTGTAGAATTGTATCAGTAGCTCCTTGGAATCGAATCCCACCAGGCTCAAGGTTGACTCAGCCTTCCATCCTCTCAGGGTAGGTAAATTGAGGACCCAAGTTTGTTGGGGGCAATAAGCTGACTTTGTAAAAATGCCGCTTGGGGGGGCCAAAAGCCCTAGTAATAAGCAGGCATATACAATGGAATGAAGGCTATTGCCAAGCATTTAGCATGGTGCTCCATAGACTGTAAACCGCCCTGAGTCTCCGGAGAAGGGCAGCATATAAATGCAAATTAAAAAAAAAATTAAAAAAAAAATCTGAGTTGGCAAAGAAAAAACATTCTTTGCTGTGTTTTTTTTGATGACATTTTTGATGTTAGGTGTCCATTTTAGGTCTTGATTAGCACACCAGAAGTTCAGAAAAAAAATGGAACTACCACAAAATGAAGACCACAGCTGGATAATGCATTTAAGCAGTGCTGTTTTATATGGAATCTGTGTCACCTAGTCCACAATTTCTTTTCTCTCTTGGTTCAATTTTGGCTTCAGAGAGATCTTGCAAGATGCTTCCAAAGACTTCAGCCCACATTTCTTAGGAAGCTGAAAACAAACATGAGTACATTTGTAGAGGCTATTAACCCAAGGATTTTTCTTAATTTTTAAAATAGAATGCTTGTCCTCATTTCCTTTTAAATCTTAATGCAGAATTGTCTTTCGTATTCAACTTCTAGCAAAGTTGGTGGAGGCAAGGAAAAACAATTGTGAGGTTCATACCTACTTAACTGAGCAGAACATTGCGTTAACATGATAAATGAGGGTGCTAGAAGGATGGAATTTGTCAATGATATTCTCTCATATCTCTGACTCCACTCTACAATTAAAAATAACAACAGCAGTATCAGACAGGAACCCTTGTCTATCTCTGATCCATTGTTGGCCTCCTTCTATTTCCTAGAATTACAATGACAGATGAAATTGTAATACTTCAAATGTGTTGATTATGGTGATTTTGAGCCCACTAGGGTATGACCACTCAATAGATAATTGACTATGTCCTTTCAGATATAATTTACATTAATGATCCCCGAGTGTGTTTGTCTATGTATTATATTATCTGATCAGCTGCTTCCTTTAATAAGAACTCAGTAACTGAGAAAACTGAATATTTTTGGATTTCTCGTGATGGATCTGAACCTTTAAAAGGGACATACAGTGAACTAAGACTTGCTCCAGTGGCTGTTTCTCTCTCTTTTGGTTTACTTTCTTTTTAAAGGAACACATAGAAAGAGGGGGAAATGGAATGAAACAATTACCAGGTAAATCAAGAAACCTTTGTCTCTAGACAGCATGTAGAAGAAAATACTTACTGCCACTGGCATAATTTTCAGTTTTGGACTGCTTTTACCCTCCAGCAAAATAATAAATTATAAAAAGGACAAGATACACTATTGCCATTCCATAAAGTTAAGTAAGCAGAATCATAACTCTCTCATTTTCTCTCTGTGTTCGTCTCAAAATAATAATATTTTGAGAGAAAGGTAATGGACTCCCCTATCTGATCATGTCTGATGCTAGGATGCAGTGCTTATGTCTGTTCCTTAGCTGAGAGAGCTAGCATTGTCCAAAGACATTTTTCTGGTCAATGTGGCCAGCATGACTATACACCAAGATGCATGGAACATTGTTACCTTCCCATCAAAGTGGTGCCTATTTATCTACTCACAATTGCATGCTTTCAAACTGCTAAGTTCGAATAGATGCCCCCATCTATTGTCCGCCTCCAGAGTCCCAATTGATTGGCTGGGTCTTCTTTTGTTGCCCTGCGCAGGAGAATGGAGCTGAAAAGCAGGTTAGTGGGGTGGGGAGGGAGTGGGGATTTTGCAATAACCTTCCTCTACCACACTCACCAGGTCATGCCCATTAAGCCAGGCCATGCCCACCAAGCCACAGAACTGGTAGTAAAAAAATTTGAATCCCACCACTGGGCTGTCAGCTTTCCAGCTGGCAAAATCAGTGCTTTTAACCACTGAGCTCCCTCTAATTTGAGATAACTGTGGAAATTGTAGTTCTAAATATCCAAGGAGGACCTAATGCTTGTCATTGGGTAAAAGTATGAGTCAATACTGAATTATTATAAAAACGATGAACTCTCATAATTCAATGTAATGGTTCACCTGGAGCAATTTTGAAAGCCTAGGATTTGGGTTTGTTGCCCACACGTTCAGTTCTCCTTTTACATCTGGAGTTACCACGTAGTGATAAGGGGGTTGTGTGACTTTTCCTCAGTGCTTGACAGAAAAACAGATTGTGAAATAGGAGAAAGCAACCAATGTTGTTTATGAAGGAGAAAGTTGCTTTTGAGTCCGCTCAGAAAAGATGTTCATCACTACTCAGACAATGTGACTATGATGGAATGTTGTCGAGATTCCCAGAGGAGCAAGAGACAACTCAGTTCAGATAGTTCGTGTGAGAGAAAGAAGGTGAAGATGGCTCCTCCCTACTAAATTCCAGAGTATATGATTTCTGGAGATGATTGTTTGCTTTAATTTGGCAAGATTCCATCTATGGGTAAGGATCAATAAAAAAATCTGTTTGGAAGAATCACAATGTGTCTTTCTTGGTTTTTGAAGGCTGACAGATCAATAACCACAACGGTTACTTTTTATGGAAGACTTCTAGTTGAAACGGAGTTGACTTCTCGTTTTTATTTTCTTCTGCACCACTCCAAAAGAGGACACTGTTTTGACTTTTTCCATTCCAAAGAGGATGACATTCCAATGTTATTATTTCTACCCAGCATATTTATTGCTATTAGCAGTGTCATATTCCAATTGTGCCAGCTAAATAGCATGTTGTTTGATAGCAAGTCTATTAAAATCACAATACTTTAGCTGCTGTAATAACAACTTCCACCAGCAATCAAGGTTTGCTTCTCCATTTTTGTAGCCGACATTATGTGGCAGTTTAATTCATTGTACACCAATTTCAGTTGTGCATTAATTATATGTTTCTGCACAGTAATTAACTAATCACTATGTCACTCCCTTCCTATTATGAAGAACCTCATTAATTCAAGACAGAATGCCTGATGCCTGGTGCCATTTTTATCACTCTCTCTCTCCCTCCCTCCCTCCCTCCCTCCCTCCTCCCCCCCCAATCTTTTTTGCTGCTTCTTGACTTATAATCAAATATGAAATTCATGTATTTTTAAATACTTTCTCAAGTCCTTTTTTCCTCTAAAAAATTCATTGTGCCATGCCATCCTTTAAAATAATCTTTATTCATTATGCATTCCTTTGCCTTGAAATCAAAAGCTATTACAATAAACCCTGCATCTTGCTTTCTGTATGGCAATGGGAATGCTGTGTCAACATTGATGATTTAATCCTCCTGTCTCCTCCCTTCCCCCAGCGGGTCTGCTGGAAAGAGAACAAGAATCTAAAATGCAAACTTTACTGCAAGGTGAAGAGTTTCATTCACTCTCGCTTAAGATGGTTGTGTTCCACAGTGCTAGGATGTTAATGGAATAAATGATTACAAGAGACAACGCAGCCTAATCATAACTTTCCAATAGCAGATGTTGACACTTCTGCAGCCTGAGTAGGCTAAATAAATTTTTTTACAAGGAATGGGAAATGATCCTGACTGTTGACTTGACCAACAGGTTGACCCAGATATGTTCAACTGTATTTCAAGGAGGGGACCAAATGTTTGCCAGATTTCCTCTATTATCCTTGTACATAAGCATTTCAGGACAGGACAAGAAGTAACATGTGGAAGATTATTAAAGAGAGATCCATCCTAGAACTAAGAAGAAATTTCCTGACAGTGAGAACAATTACTCAGTGGAATGGTTTACTTCAGGAGGTTGTGGATGCTTTCAAGAAGAAACTAGACAGCCTTGAACGGCATAGGCTCTCCTGCTGAAGGAAGGAGTTAAATTAGAATGCCTCCAAGGAATCTTCCAAGTCAATTATTTTATTTTCTATCTTCTATAAGAGCTTAACATCAGAGATTCAGTTGGGTTTGGATAGGAGTTTTTTGTGGCCACAGTTTCCTGTGATGAACATCAAGGTTTCCAGTGACGTGGTTTTAAAATCACAACTAATGAAATGTGATGAGTATGTGTCAAAATAGACAGCATCACCACCGTTGTGTTCTGTAATGGCATAAAATGGCTTCCCCAAAAGGAGAAAGTCACTTTACTGGTTAAGATGACGAACATTTCCAGAAGGTGTATGAAGTCACTGAACTCCCATCTTGTTGACCCACTTCAAAGAGGTGCCTCAATTACAAGGACTGAGATTGTCAAGGTTGATCTGGCTTGAGCAATAGCAATAGCACTTAGACTTATATAACACTCCATACTTGTTTACAGCACTCTCTGGGTAGTTTACAATGTCGGCATATTTCCCCCAACACTCTGGCTCCTCATTTTACTGACCTTGGAAAGATGGAGGCTGAATCAATCTTGAGCCTGCCAGGATTGAATTCAGGCCATGGGCAGAGTTAGACTGCAATACTATATTCTAACCACTGCACCACCAGGGCTCTGAGAAAAGTAGGTCCCACACACATGTATGCATAGAAATCATGTCTTGTGAGTGATGCAAAATGTTGAGTGATGCTGTTGAGAAATGGGAAAGGACACTTCGACCCAACCTGTTGAAGTGAAGGGTTTCTAAGAAACCATGTTGAACCAAACATTTACATGAGTGAAGCTTAGCATACAATCTCAGGATCTGTTTTGTCATATAACAGCTAGTCCGCATGGCATTTCCTCAAATACATATTTTCCTAATGGTTCATAAGTCATCTTTGATGCCTAACGGTCAGTTTGGCTACTTCTGCAATGGCTTTGCCCGGATAGCAGGAAAAATGATTCCTTCTGTCATTGGACAGCTGCTCTGCCTCATGTTGTACTATTTGTCTAGATTTTGCACAAATGACTCTGCACTCTTACTACTGCATGGTAAATTTCCTGGATGAGGCTAGTCTTCTGTCAATTTACTTTCTATTTATTGATTTGTTAGTTTGCCTGAGGGTGCAGAAGACAGAAAACTGCTCCCTTTTTGTGGGCTTTGAGGAGTTAAGTTCAGCTTTAATAGCATGGCAGGCATAGCATCTTTTAGATGCTACCACAAGAAAGTCAAAGAGCACTTAATGTTCAATCTTCAAAGCAAGTTGCATTCTGACAGAAGACCCTTCCCTTTAATTGCAATGCCTCCTATGAAGATGAATTTATATCAATACTGATAATCTAACACAAGATGCTACGTTCATACACATATTATTTCAACACTCATCCAATCTGTTCTGTGTTTAGGGTGAAACTTGAACTGACTGCTGCCATTTATGAACATGCTTATTGCCAAGAATAGGGGGTCTTCAAACTTGACAGCATTAAGACTTGTGGACTTCAACTTCCAGAATTCCTCCTCTAGTCATGTTGACTCAGGAATTCTGGGAGTTGAAGTCCACAAATCTGAAGCTTGCCAAGTTTGAAGACTCTTGGCCAAGAGTAATATGGAGGGGGAAAATGGTAGCTATCAGAAAGGCAAGCATATTACCAAAACTAACCAAAACTGTCTGTTTGTATGCTGTAATTGTTCTGCTCCAATATAAAGAATAACAGAAGTCACTGGTCTGGCTACAAACAGTCCACCTTTAACCTCACTTAAGGACCCAGAGATCTTCTGGGTTAGCTTAATGAAGTGGAATAACTGTGGGATCCTTGGTGCTCTCTAAGCTTGGTTGTTTTGTTGCAGACATTTGATTACCAAACTAGTCAACATCATCACTGCTGGTAGAGAGTGGGTTCTCTCTCATTTTATACAGTGGAATAAGCTTATGGTCACAAAGGTCCCTATGTCCTCTTTCTTTATTTCCCCCACACTGAGATTTAAGGAAAACCTTTCAATCTTGAAATCAGTGATATCAACACCATTCCCATCCTACCTTTGTGTAAACCGATGCTCAGAAAGGCTGCACCATAAAATTGTTGAAAGCTACTCAGTCAGCTCCCCATAAGCACATTTATTTCGGTTCTCTGATCTTGACACCACCTTCCATCAGCTGCATTTGTTGTAAATAAGAGGCTTTCTTTAATCTTTACATATAATGGTCTTATAGCTGCCATCAAATTGGGTCTAATGTAAAAAAATTAAACTAAATATGCTATAGTCTGCTTAGGCAAAACATCTACACAATTTTTCAAAAAGCGGAGCTTCCAAAAAACATGGTTAAAATTTATTTCAGGGAAAACTAGCTTTGGTTTGCAAAAAATACTTCCCCACCCCATTTCTGCTAGTATATTTCATCAATGATTACTGTTTCTTTGGTAACACAGAGAGGTATTTTGTGATCAAAACACATCATTAAGACTTCAAGCCCAAGTCAGAAAATGAGAGTTTAAAATTCAGAAAAGATAGTTTGCAAATAGCAAGCTAATACAGAGCCATCCTTCTTAAAAAGGAGCTGTTTTTCAAGCTTGGAGGAATTGATGATCCTGCCATGTTTTTATTTAAACCAGAGTGTTCTTGAAATAAGAAGTCTGAGTCGCAGTGCACAACTCTGCTCATTTTTCTTCTCTTATTTTTTTTTTTAAATTAGATTTGTTTATTCTCAGGGAGATCATAGGAATTTTAAAGGTTAGGGATGCATTTTGCTTTTGCTAACAGAATGCAAACTTTCCACTACAAAGTTTCAAAATACTTTCTGCAAAGTCCCAAAGCAAAGAACAGGGTTGGATATCTTGCCCCAGTCCTTATCCTAAATTGATTTGAGTTGGAATGGAGAAGAAAACGTCATGGTCTCCCACAAAATTGTGAAATTGTTTCCCATAATTTGTCTCTAGAAAACTCATTAATTGGGGAAATAGCTTTTCTTTGTCCTGATTTTTCTTCAAAGGGATCCAAGGATGTATAATCCATAACTATGGGGGTTCAATATAACCACGAGGACTGGAAAGCTAGAGAAATTTGCTTGTCTTACATTTTAAAATTATTAGAGTCCACTTGAATTGGCTTGTTCCACTTGTGCAAAATAAGCATGCTACGGATCTCATCAGCCCAATTATTCTGTCTGGCAGGGTCCAGGAGAAGGCCTTCTCTGCTGTTGCTCCTGCCCTCTGGAACATTTGGCTTCTCTGATGTGAGGTTGGCCCCAACCCTCCTATCCTTTCATAAGGGCCTAAAGATGTGGCTCTGCCAGTTGGTCTGGGCCCCAGTGGGGGATCAGCGCAATGAAGGTGGTTAATCTCATAACAACAGATCCCATTTCTCCCCATTCTACCCCCACCCTCTCCATGTGTCCTTGATTTTAATCTCAGGTTTTAATTTATTCAGGTTTTAATGTAGATGTATTTTTCTATGTCTGTAAGCCACCCACAGTTATCTTATGGTAAGATGGGCGGCCAATAGATTTTATGAATGAATGAATGAAAGAATGAACAAGGTGGCCAATGGATTTTATGAAAGAAAGAATGAATGAATGAACAAACAAGGTGGCCAATGGATTTTATGAATGAATGAATGAATGAACGAACAAGGTGGCCAATGGATTTTATGAATGAATGAATGAACAAGATGGCCAATGGATTTTATGAATGAATGAACAAATGAGTAAATGAACAAACAAGGTGCCAATGGATTTTATGAATGAATGAATGAACAAGATGGCCAATGGATTTTATGAATGAATGAACAAATGAGTAAATGAACAAACAAGGTGCCAATGGATTTTATGAATGAACGAACGAATGAATGAATGAATGAATGAATTTACAAACAAGGTAGCCAATGGATTTTATGAATGAATGAATGAATGAACAAACAAACAAGGTAGCCAATGGATTTTATGAATGAATGAACGAATGAATGAATGAATGAGTGAATGAATGAATGAACAAACAAATGTATATACATATGTATGTATGTATATGTATAATTTGTTAAAGTTACACTTTCAGAAAGGATGAAGCAATGGCTACAGCCAAGAGGGCAGGAAAAGCCTAAAAGGACAGAGTATCTTCCTTCCAAAAAGTGATGGAGTTTATTCTCAACAAATTATCATCTTGTGCTAAATGACCAAAAATCCCCATCTGCTGAAGCTATTGCACTGTGGGAGCCTATTTCCAATGCACGAGTAAAATTATCTATGCCAAATTGCCCCATAAGAAAAGAATTAGGGCTGCTGTATCTGAGCTGAAAAAATTCAGAGGATGACTAGAGTGCGTGAAGCACGAGGTTTTTTTCCCCCCCTTTGCTGTCATTTAGTGGTCTTCTGGATTTATGGAGCTTACACATGATAGCCAGGAAACATCTTGTTAATGGCTTGGAGTAGTATTATACTGCTGCTTGGCATGGTTTGAGTATAATGCTGACCAGGGCTTATAATAACCGATAACAATATAGTTTGTTTCCTAGAGTTGCTTATAACAGTATGGTTGCTTACCCAAGTAAAACTTACATTGATTTTTCACTGGAACTCAAATTTCATGGTGATGGTAATTGATAGAACTTGAAGCTTTGTGTCAGTTAAAGGAATGATAGAACTTACTTTTCCTTAGCCATATCTACATATAACACATTATATGGAGCAATATATTTGCCTAGATCAAAGCAGCAATTGTGTTCACATGGATGCATCCCAGATTTGCACCAGATCTCTACTGCATATACACACCTGTAACATTCTATCTATGTGACCCACTGACCACATGAAACCCTAATAAACAGAAGAGCACTGACACTGACATCCCCTGAACACCACTGAAGGTGTTACCTAGCCTGTTACCTTCTGAAATGTTTAGAAACCAACCCACAGGCTTGGAGAATGAACCTTCATCCTCTATCTATCATCTGTTCACCTCTCCATCCATCCACCAACCCACCATTCATCCATCTCTCTATCCATCTCTCTTTCCATTCATCCATTCATCTATCTCTCCATCCATCCACCTCTCCATCTCTCCATTCACCCATCCACCCATCTCTCCACTCATCAGTCATCCATTCATGCACTCATCCATTCTTTATCATCTATCTCTCTATCCATCCATCCATCTATCTCTCTGTTCATCCATCCATCTGTCTCTCCATCCATCCATCCATCCATCCATCCATCCATCCATCCATCTCTCCACTCATCAGCCATCCATTCATGTACTTATCCATTCTTTATCATCTATCTATCTCTCTATCCATCCATCTATCTCTCTGTTTATCCATCCATCTATCTCTCCATCCATCCACCCATCTCTCCACCCATCAGCCATCCATTCATGCACTCATCCATTCTTTATCTATGATCTCTCTCTCTCTCTCTCTCTGTTCATCCACCCATTTATCTCTCCATCCACCCATCTCTCCATCCATCCACCCATCCATCCATCCACCTCTCCACCCATCAGCCATCCATTATCTATCTATCTATCTATCTATCTATCTATCTATCTATCTATCTATCTATCTATCCATCCATACATACATACATACATACATACATACATACATACATACATACATATCTGTATCTATCTGTTATAACATCTAGAATATATCTGTGTGTGTTTATATTAATTGAGGAAAACCTTCTGATCTTTTAATGGATGCAACTGTGAATGCAATGGAGAAACAGACATTTAAAAATGGAATGCTCTACTGGTAAGGATGATCTAACTTATCTAAGAAAACTCTCCCATCACACATAAGCTTCCTTCTTCGATCCCCTCCTTTAACTTGAAAATCTCAGAAATCAATGTGTGAAGACACATACTTAGCTGTGCAGGAGGTGATCTACCACACTGTGATATGTAAGCGTCTTGCTGGCATGAAGTAATTTACTCTATAGCTTTCTCTTAGGGGTCCCTCAAAAAGTTTTTTTGGGAGAATGCAATAAAGACTGAGAGAGATAGAACGTTAGGCAAGAATTGTGCTTTGAATTCTGAAGAAGGACGACTCGTTGTTTTTATTAGGACCAAATAGGGTGAGAGTAAATGTAAGAGAAAACCAATGTTCTGAAATAACAATGTTTTTTGGGAGAAAAACAGATACCATGAAGCTGACTTCAATGTTAGGCATTTACTAAAATTGGTTGGAGTGAAGGGTCACAGTGAAGCTGAGATTTCATGGCTTGAATCTGGGATTTTGGCGGATCGGAGTAGAGCCTAGTGTTGCCTTGCAGAATAGAATATGCATTTTGCTCAATTAGTGGAAGGATGTAGTTGTACTGGAGCAATTTTTTCAGTTTCAATTTAGAGTCCCTGAACAGTTTTTATCAGAGGTTACAAAATACAAATCGGGCAGTTAAAATTCAGTACCATGGAGAGGTCCCTTGATTTACACTTTGGAATCTGGATATTCCCAGTTTCTCTTAAGATGAAATCTAATATTAGATTTGCGTGCATTTTTTAAAAAATGATATGGAAGTAATCCTTTGGATGAGCACAGCACTTTCCTGCTATTTATTAAAACAGACTAATTTTTTTTGTAGACTTCTTTAAAAATAATGCTTCTGGTTTATAAATCATGCTTTATAAATTTACAAAGCAATGACATCTTTTTTTAAAAGAAGCCTACCAAGATTTATGCTGATTTAATAAGAAGCAGATAAGTGCTGTGCTATATTAAATATATGAAAATTTCTTAAAGCAGTTATTCATCATAAGATGATCAATATTTAGTGGCCCACATAAGCACCTGCCATATAAAGAAATGACAATTTTTATTTATTTGAATGGAAAGAGGCTATAGCTAACTGGAAAACAAAGGCAAACTTACTTGTACAACCAGCAAACCATTATCAAGCAAATAATAATAATTCAACAAGAAATTGGTTTTTTTTTTTAAATGTGATCTTGTAACATCAGGTTATCTTTATTGTTTACTGTTGTAGTACATGCAAATTTGTAAAGGCTAAATTGTTTAAAAACAGCACTAGAAGAAAAGTGCTGCAAGCCAACCAATTAGTTTTAGTTTGAGCTAAGAACTCAGGAGAAAAACACACAGGAGAATGATCAAAAAGTTGCCCTTTCATTCTTCCTCCTCTAATTAAAGACATTTTTTCCAATAGTTAGCTCATATTTTATATTGAAACTGGTTCATCACCACCATCCAAAAACCTAACTAAATGTAAGGTGGGAGATATGGTCCTTATCTGTTTTACTAGATTGATGTAACTGGTATCTGTTGGCAAAATTGTCTTACGTCTGGATGTGATGTTTAGACTGTAAAAACTAGGTCAGAGGAGGTAAAGCCAGTAGCAAGTCAGAAGTTTGTATCAAGAGGTGATTGTCATTCACCTTCTTGGCTCCTCCTGAGCATAAGATCAGAATCAATCAGAATAGAGCTGGAACGGAGCTGGGAGGTTTTCTACTCCAACTCTCTGTTCGAACAGAAGACTCTGTGCCATTTCAGAAAATGGCTGTCCAGTTTCTTCTCCAGCGATGAAGCTCCCACAACTTCTGAGGCAAGCTGTTCCGCTGGGTAATTGTCCTCATTGTTAGAAAGTTTCTCCTTAATTCCAGGTTGCATCTCTCCTTGATGAGTTTCCATCCATTGTTTCTTGTCTTGCCTTCTGATGCTTTGGAGAATAGCTTGACTCCCTCTTCTTTTGAGAGCCTCTCAAATACGGGAATACTACTATCATGTCACCCCTAATCCTCCTTCCTTTCTCTAGACTAGCCATACTGAGCTCCTGCAACTGTTCTTCATATGTTTTAGTCTCCAGGCCCTTAATTGTCTTGGTTGCTTTTCTCTGCACTTTTCCCAAAGTCTCATTTTTATAATGTGTTGTCCAAAACTGGATGAAATGCCTGGGAGAAGGAGATACGGATAATCTTCTCCCCTTACTATATTTAGTAATAAAAATGAACTTTTACTATTTTCACCATTAAAATAGACCAAATGCGAGATAGTGGGGTGAGGTTACTTTTGGTGTACCCCTATATGTTATTGGTTGAAAAGTAATGTAGTGAAAAAAAAAAAAGATAATTCTATACCGAATAAGAATGTAAGCAGAGATGGTATTCAGCAGGTTCTGACCAGTTCTAGAGAACCAGTAGTGGAAATTTTGAGTAGTTTGGAGAACCGGCAAATACCGCTTCTGACTGGCCCCACCTTTGTCTCTTCTCTGCCTCCCTTTGAGTCCCAGATGATCGGCTGGATATTCTTTTGTTGTCCTGCACAGAAGAACGGAGCTGAAAAGCAGGTTAGTAGGGTGGGGAGGGAATGGGGATTTTGCAGTAACCGTCCCAGAGATGGTATTCAGCAGGTTCTGACCAGTTCTGGAGAATCAGAAGTGGAAATTTGGAGTTCCACTTCTAGTTTGGAGAACCAGCAAATACC
Source organism: Bungarus multicinctus (assembly GCA_023653725.1). Taxonomy (NCBI): domain Eukaryota; kingdom Metazoa; phylum Chordata; class Lepidosauria; order Squamata; family Elapidae; genus Bungarus; species Bungarus multicinctus. The sequence goes on along the minus strand of CM042839.1, from coordinate 8,745,591 downwards.
ACCTCTGACTGGCCCTGCCCCCATCTATTCTCTGCCTCCCATTGAGTCCCAGCTGATGGGCTGGGTTTTCTTTGGTTGCCCTGCACAGGAGAACAGAGTTAGAAAGCAGGTTAGTGGGGTGGGGAGGGAAGGGGGATTTTGCAGTAACCTTTCCCTAGGAGTGGGGAGGGAATGGAGATTTTATAGTATCCTTCCCCTGCTACACCCACCAAGCCATGCCCATCAAGTCACAACATGCCCACCAAGCCATGCCCACAGAACCGGTAGTAAAATTTTTTGAATCTCACCACTGGATATAAGAAAACACATTTGGGGAAGGGGGCATATTAAAATAGATGTATTAATTTGATTGGCGTGGATGTTAAATTGTGGTCTCAGCAACACCAGACAGATGATGAGGGGAGGATGGGCCATTCACGAGTGCTCACGATACAGGATTAACTAGAGTAGCTTTTGCTTAAATTTCCTGCGCTAGCCTAACTTAATGCCACAAAGTTGGTATCACCTAACCAGCAGCCCTGAATGTAATTAAATGACATAAAGAGATTCCTTACATAACTGAATAGAAAGCCGTGGGCATGTCAAAGCCACTCTAAAAGAAGATTCAATTATATTCTCAGAAGATCTAATTAATAGATGCACCGAACAATAAGCAGGCCATTCTTACTGACTGCTAAAAGTTTCATTTGTAATAACCGTTGTCTACCAATCCTTTCGGGCAACAGGAAAAAAAAACCCAGGGTAAATATTTAGGTACATTTTAAAATTAAATAGCCTTATTCAGACAGCGTTAATGCATTTCTTCCCTGCTTTAAACACCTCTTCAAACAATACTCCCGGAACCATGCAGGCTTTTTAGCATAGCACCTCGACCCAAGCTGGAAAAATCAACACAAATTCAGCCTCATCGGACCCAGCCTCATCCAAGCAAGTAATTTTGAGCATTACTTATTATGTTTGAGGCTGAATGGTCAGTGAATTGAATTAATTTCACGGAATTTCTCAACTGCTCAATGCACCTATTCAGTTCCTGGTTTACATGTTCAGCCAAAAAATATGCAGGAATACATCTCTCTCCCATTGCCATGGAACTCTTCACTTACACCCTTCCTTATGTGCCCCAGTTGTGTAAGCAATTTTACACACACACACACACGCATTAGCTCGGAGTATCTTTTTTTCTCTAATACAGGTAGTCCTGGACTTACAACCATTCTTGAGCCCAAATGGCTAAATGAAACATTTGTTAAGTATGTTAAGTGACTTTTGCCCCATTTTATGACTTTTCTTGCTCCAGTTGTGAAGTGAATATTTCAGTTGTTAAGATACGAACATGGCTGTTAAGTGAATCTGGCTTTCCCCATTGACTTCGCTCATCAAAAGGTCGTAGGAACCTGTTGTGGTTAGCCGCAGCAGGTGCAGATGGCTGAGGAGAGCGATGACTCTGATGAGGGGCCAGGACCATCAGGGAATGGACTGCTGCCTTCAGGGATTCTGGGGGCTGGCAGCAATGATGAAGACGTTCCCGAGGAGCCTATGCCAAGTGCGCGTGAACACAGGATGATTCATAGAAGAGAACAGCTGGAGCAGCACAGGTGACTCGGGAGTAAGGATGCAACGTAATGGCCCCTCCCTCCAGGGAATATAAGCCTGGTTTCAAAAGGTTTGTGCTTTTGCAGAAAGCAAAAACGTTCTAGCATTGTGTGTAGAGACTCCGACTTATCTGAAGAATTCTGTCAAGGCTTTTCTGGTTGGACTAATTGGTTGCAAGCCATTTTTTACCTACAAAGAAGTTATATGTAGATTAAAGCTGAGAAGGTTTGAGTTGCTGTGTCTGTTTGAGATTTTCTTGCTGGTAACAGGGTTGGGTCAGAACAGAACCTTCATGAATAAGAACCACTTTCCAAACATCTGAAATTTGATCATGTGACCGCAGGGATGTTGCAACAGTCGTAAGGATAAAAAATGGTCATGCCACTTTTTTTCAGTGCTATTGTAACTCTGAGCAGTAGTAGTAGAGGAGTAGTGCGATGGCCTAGAGGTGGAGCTCTTGCCTCACAAGCAGGAGGCTGTGAATTTGATCCTAGGTAAGGACAGATCTTTCTCTCTCTGGGCACACTGAGAATATATCAGCTAAACAAAACTCTGCATTGGCAACAGGAAGGGCGTCCAGCCATTCAACACTCTGCTAGCTCCATTCAGTTGCCCAGACTCTACCCCCGCAAGGGATTATGGGGGATTATTAAACCAAGATGATGATGATTGTAATTTTGAGCAGTCACTAAATGAACTGTTGTAAGTCAAGGAATACCTTTATATCGATTTCATGTGCATTTTTTTTTATTTGCATTTATATGCCGCCCTTCTCCGGAGACTCAGGGCGGCTTACAGTCTTTAGAGCACCATGCTAAGTGCTCGGCAATAGCCTTCATTCCATTGTATATGCCTGCTTATTACTAGGGCTTTTGGCCCGCCCAAGCAGCATTTTTACAAAGTCAGCTTTTGCCTTTTAAGGTACCCTGTTTCCCTGAAAATAAGACCCAACCCGAAAATAAGCCCTAGCATGATTTTTTTAGAATGCTCGTAATATAAGCCCAAAATATCCCCAAAATAAGCCCGTTAAGATTGTCAGCCAGACAGACGTATTTAGTACTGTATTTCCCTGAAGACAAGACCTAACCAGAAAATAAGGCCTAGTACATCTTTTGAAGCAAAAATTAATATAAGATCCAGTCTTATTTTTGAGGGAAACACTGTATATACTTGTAATAATGTATAAATCTTGAAGTTTTGGTGCACATTGACATCCTGAGTTAACTTATATATATCTCACTCCAATTTCTCATCAAGTGCTTTGAAAAATATATTGCCAGAATTATTGATGATTCCACACATACACACACAAACACAAACACACTGCACTGCATGATATCCTTTTGCTGCTGGATCCAATCCTTCAGTTAATCATTTCCATACAATATGGAAATGTTCTGTGATGATCTATGACATTACTACCGTCCTTCATTTGAGGCCAAAAATATTTGCTTGTCTGTTACAAATATATTTACTTATTCTGAAGCATCTCTTAATGAGTTGTTACATTTTGCTATGTCAGTAGAAGCTGTGGTGTTATCCTGATACAACTCTTGAATAATAAATAAGCTTAGCTCGGTAACAGAGAGAGGCTATGCAAGTCTAGGCAAAGAGAAACAGCAGTCGCAAATAAATGAGTCATCAAGTAGAATGTTTCAAGAGGAGTGAGAAACCAGGGTCCAACTTCAGAGATTAGACTGCAACACATAAACTTACAAACACAAATACACAGGAAGCTTCCGCAAAGCTTTAAAAACCCGTGTTGGAGTGTTACATGCACCAAGAGCCCCACTCCTGGTTACATTGATAACAGGTCAGACATCTTGCTTAGTGTGTACTTCAAATTAGATAGGTTAATGTTTTTATTGTTTTAATGCTTGTTACTGTTTTTACAAATAAAGGAGGGGGGGACGGGACACAGTGGCTCAGTGGCTAAGATGCTGGGCTTGTCGATCAGAAAGGTCGGCAGTTCAGCGGTTCAAATCCCTAGTGCTGTAAACCGAATGAGCTCCCATTACTTGTCCCAGCTTCTGCCAACCTAGCAGTTCGAAAGCATGTAAAAATGCAAGTAGAAAAATAGGGACCACCTTTGGTGGGAAGGGAACAGCGTTCCATGTGCCTTGGCAGTTAGTCATGCTGGTCACATGACCACGGAGACGTCTTCGGAGAGCGCTGGCTCTTCAGCTTTGTAACGGAGATGAGCAATGCCCCCTAGAGCCGGAAATAACTAGCATACAGTATATGTGCGAGGGGAACCTTTACCTTTTACCTTTTACCTCACTGTTTTTACTCTTTATGTCACTGCGTTGTTTTGGTTTGTCTGTTGAGCTTACAGAAGTTTCCAGAATGGTTATCATGTTACTATAGTAACAAGATATGAGTGTCTTGTGATGTATGCTTTACTGAGCATGTGTGCAGGGGAGGAGTTTTACTTTACTTTTACTTTACTTCATTTTTTCTTTTCTTTAGCTTGCTTCTTAGAATGTACTGCTTTTTCTTTCGTTCTCCTAATTATGTGTAAATAAAGTATGCTGGCAACAGAAAAACACGATTCATTTCCTCTAATTTATAAAGCTGAATTTTTTTTTGCTTTGACAGTTTGGGAAACATGGTGGCACAGCGGTGAGAATGCGGTATTGCAGGCTAACTCTGCCCACAGCCAGGAGTTCAATCCTAACTGGTTCAAGGTTGACTCAGCCTTCCATCCTTCTGAGGTTAGTCAAATGAGGACCCAGCTTGTTTGGGACAATGTGCCGATGTTATAAACCATCCAAAAATTGCTGTAAAGCACTATTCAAACTCTGCTCACAGCCTGGAGTTCGATCCCGACTGGCACAAAGTTGACTCAGACTCTTAGTCAAATGAAGACCCAGATTGTTGGGGGCAGTGTGCTGACTCTTTAAACCACTTACAGGGGGCTGTAAATCACTACAAAGTGGTACATAAGTTTAAGTGCTAAGTACTGTTTTTATTCTTTTAAAATGTTTTAAAGATTTTCATTGTAATGTATGTTTTGAATTGTGAGCCTCCCAGAGTTGTTTGCTGAGATGGGTAACTGTAGAAATCAAACAAACAAACAAACACTTGTTGGACATGAGGGTGATCAAGTTGCAATTTTGATCATCCTATTGATCATTCAGCTGCAAGTCCCCGCAGTTTTCTTGGCAAAGCTCCAGAAGTGGTTTGCCATTGCCTCCTTTCTAGGGCTGAGAGAAAGTGACTGGCCCAAGGTCCTCCAGCTGGCTTTGTCCCTAAAGTGTGACTGCAGCTCACGTTTAAAGCCGGGTGCCTTAACCACCACACCAAACTGGTTCTACCTCCAGCAATTTCAATCCTTAGGAAACCATTTGCTGCTTACATTCACATCACAACGTGACCCGGGGTGGGCTTCAAAAATTTTAGCAAAGGGTTTATTTTATTTATTTTTATTTATTTATTTGGTCAGTTGCTTACAAGATAATAGGTATAAGTAAAAACATAGTTATGAATACATGAAATGGGTACATATAAAAAAAATAAAAAAAGAAACAATAGGACAGGGACGGTAGGCACGTTGGTGCGCTTATGCACGCTCCCTACAGACCTCTTAGGAAAGGGGTGAGGTCAATAGTAGACAGTCAAAAGTTAAAGTTTTTGGGGTTTGGGGAAGAAACCACAGAGTCAGGCAGAGTATTCCAGACATTGACCACTCTGTTGCTGAAGTCGTATTTCCTGCAATCGAGTTTGGAGTGGTTTATTATTTATTTATTTATTTTATTTTATTTATTTGGTTTGTCAATTGCTTACAAGATAATAGATATGAGTAAAAACATAGTTATGAATACATGGATACATATAAAAAATATAAAGAAACAATAGGACAGGGATGGTAGGCACATTGGTGCGCTTATACACGCCCCCTACAGACCTTCTTAGGAAGGGGTGAGGTCAATAGTAGACAGTCTAAGGTTAAAGTTTTTGGGGTTTGGGGAAGAAACCACAGAGTCAGGTAGAGTATTCCAGACATCGACCACTCTGTTGCTGAAGTCGGTTGCTAGGTAGGCAGAACCATGGTGGGTTTGGCCTAGTCGGCCTCTTGCACCTTGGCAGGGGGGGCGTTTTTGCTTTCTCCAGGCTCCTGAGCCTTTCCTCAAGCCTCTGGAGGCTTCTCTGGGCTCCGGAGGCCCCCTGAAAACTAGAAAGGGGCCCATTTCTGGCCTTTGCAAACTTGGGCGGCTTGTTTTTCACCCTCCCTGAGCCTCCGTGCACCCCCAGCACTTATCTGCATCCAGAATAGGCCGCGTGGGGACTCCTGGGAGAGGCGGGGTGGGGTGGGCGGGACCAGCCAGGAGTGGGATTTTGGGGTCCTCCGAACTGCACAGAATCTTAGCTAGGGGGCTCTCCCAAACCCCTGCAAGCCCCCAGCAGCCCAGCCCTGAACGTGATCTTTGAGAATGATGAAATATCTGAATTCAGTACTCATGGATCTTGCTTGCTACAACTTTGGAGGCTTTGATAGCTGAAAAGTGGTCTTTTGGACATCGTTTCTCATAGTATGTATTTTTCCTGACATGGAAACATTCAGGCGTTATACAGAGGCTGTTAAATACATGGATTTAGGAGCTACTGCCAAGTTGTTCTTGGTAAATTTAAGAAGTAAGTGTTAATTGATTGCAGATTGGTATGCACCAGGAGCGCAATTAAGGTTAAATTATTTATATATCATTAATTTTAATCTATATGGACCAATTATGGTCCTATTGTGGACAAAATATTGATTCACTTAGCATTCATGAAAAATCCATACCTGCACGAATCCTGAGAGTCAATGATTTCTGGAGAAGTGAGGTCAAGAAACTTGACATGGTACCCAAATTGCTTTTTTAAAAATTGATTTGCAATTTATATTGAGGTAAAGAAAGTAACACATTTTCTCCAAATTGCTTCCTGCCAAACTGCGCATTGTTGTGTCTTATTTCTGCACAGATGGGTATAATCTTATTTGCAGGATATGACGAGTACCAGATGAGATTTGTGTTTTGTTTTGTTTTTACTTTTTAAACAACAGCAACACCACAAAGTAAGTATGTTTTTTTTTTCAAAATCAGGAAGGTGAGAATGATTGTAGGAGCCAGGAAAATTGTCAGCTCCAACTTGCTATGCAAAAAAGTTCTGATCAGACTTATACATGATTATACTTCATCATAACTTGAATAAGGTTGAATTCACACCTAGCCAACATTTTTCAATCTGAGGTTGATTGTCCAGAGGTTCTCCCTGAAAACCTAGATGCAGACCAATGTTACTGAACTGTAATTGGGTAAATAGAAGACACAAATTATTTAGTGTATCTCTGGAAAGTAATGTAGGCTGAGTCTGAGGGAGGGATCAAACATGCCATAAGTTATGAGTCTCTACGTGCCCACAAGAAATCTAAGTCCAGCCCACCTTGAATGCTTCTCTTATCTCCTGCTCATTTCTCTTGACTGTTAGCTAGTCAAATACTTGGAGAGAGCTTAAGTTTGCAATAAATCTTTATATTCATTTGAACTGCTTGAATTTCCTGATTTCTCCACTGCTACACATGTCACTTTTTAAAGGTAACATAAATCAAGAATCATTTTGTTTTCTTAGGTTCACCTATTGCTTTTTGGAGTGCAAAGATTGTACTGCACTAATCATCAGTATTATTTATAAATTATTTCACTACAAATTAATGCATTCTGAATTAGAGCTTCCATTATTCACTCAAGTGAAACAGAGGTTTCTTTTTTCTTTTTAGCTGAGTGACATAAGTAAATATAATTCTTTTCATGATTCTAGCTGTACTTCTTAAATTTGGCCAGAGTAGATAGAAGGGAGTTTGTTAGGAGCTTACTAAAGAATTGAAAGAATGTGAGTTTTTATTTTTTTAAAAACTAATAACTATGTAAGGAAGACAAAACTTATGGACCTGTCCAAGATACTATTATAAGTTTGGTATTTGTTAGACTTATTTACATCTTTGACCTGAACAGTAAACTCAAATAAGCAGCAAATCAATATGCAAATAAAAAGCAAATTAATAAGAAAGAAAGTACTTTTCCATCCTACCCTGAAGTTTCTTTATAAAATGTACTTGTACATTTTCTCGGTTTGTCTAAATGATTTTTCAAGAATCAATAGCCTATATTTAACTGTTAGGTGTAACTGATAGGCAGCCGGTGTGTCTATTTTAAACATCGGTCATAAAAGGACCTCTCAGATGAATTGCAAGGCGAGGGGAATTTAATACATTAATCAATTACATTTTTGGCTGGATCTCTCTCTATGGAGCAAATAGTGCATTTATTTGTCCCTCCATTTTTCATGAACAAATATCACAATATCAACACAGACTACTTTTATATTTATATTAAGTCATATTATTATTAATTAGGGCTGACATACTTGGAAGACTGCAATTAGTTACAGGAATCCTGATTTAGGAAGGCAAGAATCTAGTGTCTGGGAAACTGTAGGACAGCCACAAGAAAACTGCACATTAAATCCTACGAGGAAAGGTTGAAAGAACAAGGAAAGTTTTGCAAGAGGTTTTCTGGTGATTTCCTCATGGAGAACGGAGAATATGGAGTCCTTGGTGCTCTCTGAATTTGGTTGATGTCTTGAAAATGTTTCAGTACCCAACTAGGTAACATCATCAACCCTACAAAGGATTTAGGGTTTGCTTTCCAAGCAAGGAGATAAATTGTTTTCAGCAATTCTAATTCAGCAAGAAAGTGGGAATTAGATAAATATTAAGAGAAAATTCAAGAAAGACAGGATCAGAACTGTATGCCTTGGTGGATTTTAATTTAGAGGTAGTAAACACCTGTTGGTGATGTTTTATTTGGAATCCTAAATTTAAGGTCGCAGACTTGTGTCCAATTTTAGGATCCTTCATATTTAGAAATTGGAAAGAGAAGCAACCAAAACTGGGATTCTACCAGTTCAAACCAGTTCTATAGAAACGGTTGTTACGATTCTGTGCCGTTTGGAGAACCACTGGCTGGCCCCTCTCCTCTCCACCCACTTTACCCAAGAGGGTTCCCTGAGGCCCAGTCAGGAGTGGTATTCAGGGGGTTGAAGGGTGAGAGAGAAGTGGTCTGAGAGCAGAGCTAAACCTTCCTTAGGATTGAAGCTTCTATTTTTCAGTGCAGACTCAGGCAGCAGATTGCAGAAAGGTAGATCTGGGAGTGAAGCTGTGATTCTGCATACAAGCCACACCCAGCCAGTCACATGACCACCAAGCCACACCCACAAATTAGGCCATACCCACAGAACCAGTTGCTAAGAAATTTGAATCCCACCCCTGGAAGCAACCTAGAACTTAGTAGAAATTTCTCGACAGTTAGAACAATTAATCAGTGGAACAGCTTGCCTCCAAAAATTGTAGGTGCTTCAACATTGGAGGTCTTTAAAAAGAGATTGGACAACCATTTGCCTATCACTGTATAGGTTTTCCTGCTTGAGCAGGGGGTTGGACTAGAAGACCTCCAAGGTCCCTTCCAACTCTGTTACTCTCTTATTCTGAAAGCATTTCGAACTACAGAACTCCATTTCTATATCATTGTGCACCTTTGTTCTGTTAAAAACACACAAACCTTTTAGTCTATTTTCAAAGGCAGCTCAGGGTAAATTAAAATACAATGAACATTTCATTCTACAACACGTATTGATATACATCTTTATGTTGTATCAAAAGCCAATTGCAAAAGGTGAAAGCATTCATACACCGAAAGACAGCTGTGTTCCCATCTACAGATTTATTTCGCTACATCAAGTTTTTTTTTCTTCTCTTGGATAAATGAACAGAAATGTGAATAACAACAGCAAAAAGCAGAGGTGTCCAAATCCTTCTGCAAATTAAATCCAAAACGATAGCATGACTGTTTAGTTAGATAAGTTTACTGGATATTTTTCAAAAGCATATGCATATTTCTTCGTTGTCTAGGCTTGAAAACTAAATAGGTTGGGACTGGTTAGAATTTGAATGAGAATTTAAGGGACAGACTCTAGACTCTGAGGCTGGGGGGGAAAAAAGAGAAGGCAATGAAAACTATTTTCCATATCTCTGCTTAAAAAAAAACTATGTAGCTGTCCAAGGAGTCAAATTTGACATGAAGGAGACTTTTACTTTCAGTGCAAATAACCTTGAGCATTATGGTGGGATTAAATGGATTTCCTCCTCCCCCGTTCCTTGCCCCAAGTTTTTTTTTTTTTTGGGGTATAGCATTCCTCCACGGCATCATAAGTCTTCATAAATAAAAATTTAAAAATACACATTTAAAAACAGTATTGATCAAATTGTACAGGCACTGAACTGTGAAAGAAGTCTATTTTCCCATAGGTTTTTCCAGCGACTGAATGACTGCAGGTTTGCAGAATGCACTTCTTCTAATGGGTTAGCTGAATTGACTTGGAATGACAATTCTCTCTTTCCCCCAGGCTCTTCGTGGCCCTACAAGAGCAACGAATGAAACAATATTACTGGACTTTCTAGAACAAAGATCATATTAATATTTGCGACTTTAAAATGGCTCCTCTTTCCCCTCGAATAAATCAATTAGCCTCTTTTATAAGGATTCCAGGTTGATTGTTATGGTAACCCTTCTAAAATGAAGCAGTCAGCACAGAAAGTTTCCATGAAATAGGATCTCATAGAAGTTGGGATGTTAGCCCTATTTGGTATCCCAAAGAAATGAATGTGGTTTGCAAATAATTGTGGGATAATGAATGTAACTTGTATGCTTGATGCAAATGGATCTTAATCACTGCTTCGGTTTTTCATTTCTTGACAGGGAGTTTCCAAAAAAAAAAAAAAAGGCTGTGCACAGAGATTCTATTTTATTTAACATATTGAGCCTTGGTGGTGCAGTGGTTAGAGTGCAGTACTGCAGGCCACTTCTGCTGACTACTGGCTGCCTGCAATTTGGCAGTTCAAATCCCACTAGGTTCAAAGTTGACTCAGCCTTCCATCCTTCCAAGGTGGATAAAATGAGGACCCAGATTGTTGAGGGCAATTTGCTGACTCTGTAAACCCTCTTAAACAGGGCTGTAAAGCACTATAAAGCAGTATATAAGTCTAAGTGCTATTGCTATTTGGAGACTATTCATTTTATAACAAATCATGGAATATTTCTATTCACCAAGAATGCTATTTTACTTTTGCAATATATTTTAAAGGAGAAGGCAATTGCTTGTGGGTAAAATATAGTATTCTTGTATACAGTTAGCTAAAATTTGGCCAAGGGGGTTATGTCCTATTCCCTATTGTACAGTTTCTCTCTCCAGTGAATTGCAGCCTCCTTATCTTTTCATGTTTCAATTAAATTTGAAGCAAAAACATTAGAAGGGAATGCTTCCTACGAGTTTGGGGAGTAGACAACATAACAGCATCCTTTGCCACTTCCCAAAATAAAGTTAGCTGGAAAGAGAAATTCAAAATACCTTCCCAAGAACGCTGTAAAAAGCCAATTTCACTGAACAGGAAGTCTTTTAAAGATATAAAGATGAGACAGTACAAAGCTAATATATCACCAAATACTTCTCAGTCTCTTAAGCCTTAATCGTTATAATTTTACACTTGTCAGAAAACGAAGCTTTTTGGCACCGGTGTTCCTGATTGATACTTATTGAACTAAAATTTTATAAAAAGTTTTGTGAACTGGAGGCAGATGTTTAGGAATTCAAGGCAGCTCCCTTGTGGATGAAAACACATTAAAATTATGCATTAGAATGTGTCATTCATCCAACAAGCCAGCCCGTGAGTGGAATCTAATAAAGATAGGCAATTTTGTGTGCTGCAGATTAAGCATTTGTGGCACCCAACTGAAGAATGGAAAGGACCTTAAGGAGGGGGGGCGCTGACTGCCCCTCACTCCCTTCTCACGGTTACAAATCTTGTCACAAATAGGGATGAAATTCTATAAATCCCCTGTTATGTGCAAATGTATTCCCAGTAGACTATTATTGTGTTGGCCATTTCTGACCTCTTCTGTAACGTAGAGAATCTTTTCAGCAGGAGGACAATGGCTTTAGGCTTACATTTATTTAGATCAACAAACTCAATTTGCTGAAGTTAGACTACAAGTAAATGCGGTAAAATAACTCGGTTTCATTGAACTGATAATCACATTATCTTAGAAAACACAACACTCCGTGTGACCATCTCACATATCTTAAGAGGAAGGCTTTAGATAAAGGCGGCTGTGAAAAAGACAGATGAATAACATAAGGGCTAGGAAGCGTTCAGGAAAATGTACATTTCCCCCTTCAGAGCCTCTAGGGGGGGAACCCCGTGATGTATTTCCACCAAGGTTTATAGTTCTTGACCTAAAATGGAATCTGCATTCAGTTTACCTATTTCATAATGACCTCTTTTCGAAGTAAAATACCATTTTCACGCATTAACATTCAGATCACAAGGAAAGGGTACAGGGCAACTGCTACAGAAATCCTGAGCTTTTTCAAATAGATGATTAGGTCTGTAGGGTGTTGGGGTTTTGTTTTGTTTTTATAAAAAGGGAATAAAAACTGAATTTAGAGGTTGCCTGTATTTGGGCACCGTCGTTTCCTCATGCCGTTTCCCTGATACCATTTTCTGTGATAGAAAGATGGATTTGATAAAACACGTTGGCTGAATTCTATGAAATATAGCAAATATTTGTTTTGCTCTTTGTGCCTTGCTTCTTTTTGAACATTGTTGATATTCCTGAGACTGGGGGAAGCCATGTTTGTTATCAACACTTAGAGATTGATTTTATGACACTTGCTGAGGTTATTGCAAGGTGTGGAATTGTGCCTCGGATTACATCGGATGCAATGTATTAGCATAAAGTCATTTGGATTGCAAATGGCAAGAGGAAGTACATGTCAAATCCCAACTTACAGAAAACCAAATTCTCTCCAGGGAGTGACTTGGGGACCTGAGGAATTTTGCTGCCATTATGTTGTTATTGTTAACTTTTTCACCCATTTAAAAATAGAATGGAACTCATAGTTGGCTGAAAGAGAAAGGTCTAGGATTCTGCACAGCCAACTCAAAGCAACCAACTCATTGTGGCCAACTCACTGCAGGACAAGATTTACACTAATATCAAAGAAATGGCAGCATAGAACAATTTTTAAAAGGATGCAAAAGGAGGGACAAAATGAAATGTGAATGACAGAAATTAAAAATATTTTTTTAAAATTATTTTAAAAACTTAAATTGAATTGTTGAATTGTCCTGCAACATGTTGTCTCATGGTGAGTTGGCTGTAGTGAGTTGTCCCATGAGGAATTGGTTTTGCTGATTTGGCTACAGCAAGTTGACCATGAGTTGGATACAGTGAGTTGGCCATACCAATTTGTCCCACTCCTGGAAGAGAAGGTTCTTCTTCCAGCTTTGAAGAAGATGAGGTGAAATAAGCTGTCCAATTCAAGAAGACTTGAAAAGCCCTGGATTCAGAGGAACCAATCATAACACGGAACAGAGAGCAAGCAACCGCTTCAAGCACAGCCCTTTGGGTGTCACAAAAAGGGAAGGAAAATTGAGATGTTTGGCACAGTACGTTTACCTCAGTATTTACTCACACTGTCACTAAATCCCAAGAAAAGACATTCGCAAGAACTCATCTCTTGCAGCTATTTTGAACCATAGAAGCTAAAGGTTAAATATGTGAGGAACCTAAACGTCAACCACACAGATATTGCCAGCAACTCACAATGACGAAAGAAGCTTGAAGACATCACCTCAAGTTTAGTTTAGTTTAGTTTATTGTCATTGTACATCGTACAATGAAATTAAATACCATCTTCAGTACACATCATGGCCATGAAAATAAAACACAAACACATATCCTTCACACTCCACACATTGAATTGAAAACCCCTGATATTGCATTAATATTGCACTATACAGTAGAATTCAATAGAGCTACTGCCCTGGGAGAGAAGCTGTTTTTCCTTGTTTTTATCATCCTGAACTATCTGCCAGATGGTAATAGCTCCAAAAAAGGGTGCCCAGGATGAGATGGATCTTTGAGGATGTTTTGAACTTTCTTAAGGCAGCTGGAGCTATAAAGCTCTTCCAAAGAGGGGAGAGGGCAACCCATGATCTTCTGGGCAATGATGTTAACCCTCTGGAATGCTGCCCTATCTGTCATGGTGCAATTGACAAACCATACAGAAACACAGTAAGTTAAGATACTCTCTATGATGCAGCAGTAGAAGGACACCAGCAGTTTTTCATTCAGTTGTTGTTTCCTGAGAAGTCTCAGGTAGTATAATCTCTGCTGGGCCCTTTTGACTAGGGCTACAATATGAGCACCCCCAGGTCAGGTCCTCTTTAATGGTAACACCCAGAAACTTAAAACTGGCCACTTCCTCCACTCGGTCTCCATTGATAAGCAAGGGCTGGATGTCTGATCTGTTCCTTCTATAGTCCACTATAAGCTCCTTGGTCTTATTGGTGTTGAGGACCAAGTTATTGACTCCACACCACGAAAGCAACTGGTCCACCTCATCTCGGTAGGCAGACTCATCCCTCCCAGAGATGAGTCCCACCACTGTTATATCATCTGCAAATTTAGTAATAATATTACCAGCGTGAATGGAAATGAAGTCATGCACATAAAGAGTAACTTACCAGTGTTAAGAATAAGGGCTGAAGGCGTATGATTACCTAATCTGACCCTCTGTGAGTGGCCAGACAGGAAATCCATAATCCAAAGGCAGATTGAATAAGAAAGTCCAAAGTCCAGAAGTTTAGGCACTAGTCTATGTGGAAGAATTGTGTTAAATGCAGAACTAAAATCTACAGAAAGCATCCTCACATAACCCCCACCCCTTCCCCCCGCTGTTCTAGATGAGTCAGAGCAGTGAGAAGAGTGATAGCTTGGATTTTGGAGAAGAGAACTTTCTGGAAACAGAAGACAATTTTGGCACTGGGTTATTTATTTCAGAAATATAGCTGTTGTAGTTAGAAGAATACATTTCTAGAAGCCTTCACAAGGTTTATGAGCATCCTAGAAAGAGGGGCAAACTATTCTCTGGAAGCAGAAAATCAGTAATATTGGTTATAATAAGATAATAATAGTGATTATTATATTAATTTATTAGAACCATCAATCTCTTATTGTAAATTACATAATATTAATAATCTATTAATGGTTCTTCCTTTAATTATTCTACTAATTTATTAAAATTATTAATCTATTGTATTACTGCATTATATAATATTATTAGTCTATTGATGGTTCTTATATTAATATTTTCTATTATGCTAATTTATTAATATTATTAATTTATTATATTATTATAAAATTATATACATGCACATATACACCCACACACAATTAATTTATTAATAGTTTTTTAATTAATACTATTAATCTATAACTAATATATAGATTATATAATATAATAGTTCAAGAGTAAATTGAAAACATTTAGAAACGTGATGGAAGCATTTTTTTAAAGAGACACAGAACAAGCAGAAAGAGACTGATGTTTATAATTGCCTTAATGCTCCATTTTTTGCAAGTTATGGATAAATCCCATTTTTGGACATTGCGTTATGCTTGCTCTTTCTATTAAGGCATGCCATAAGCTGTCCTAACACTTCCATTATAAAGTTTTATTAGCAAAGGTTTCTAGCTACCTTGTAGAATTTGCTCAGGGCTGAACCCTGGCCTTCTATACTTTAATACAGAAATAAAAGATGCTCCTTTTTTCCTTACTTAGGGTTTCTTTAAGAACCTATTTAACCATTTCTATTTCAATAAATACCAGATTAATGTAATCTACCACAGTATCTCTTCAGGGCTAAAAGTAATATGATTTGTCAATTAAAGGCATATTAAATTTAAAGCATGATTGGCAGATTCACAAGTTGGATATTGCTTTTCCTACCTCAGACTTCAGATGGATTTTTAAAAAATTGTAATTTACCTTATATCCCAAGATCTTTCACTGCGGGAAGGATAAATCATTAGATTGGCATCTCAGCCCTGCCTCTTGCAAAGCAGGAAAGCATTCTATCAAGACTTGATATAACGTCAACTAAAGGTTGATTGGAAAATTGAAAAATACTGCTGAACCATTTCTGAATTGCAATCCAAACTTCTACATGGATATATCTGTGCTGCTATCAGAAGTCAAGCTTGAATTAGGTCTTTAGGTTTAGAACATCAACCGCAGAAGAAGAACAATTCTTCTTGTTGAAGAATTCATCCTATCATATGGTAGAGCTGGTTCTGATGAATCATTGCAGTGTAGGTTAATGAAGGATAAGCTGGAATGTGGATGAGGAAATCTTTGGGGTGGGATTTCTCCCTTTGTCTCTTATTGCTTTTGGTACTAACACAGGTTCTGTTTCTATTTCTGTGCATATTGAGAAAGAGAAAACATCTTGCTGTATAACGCTGATGTACCCTCAATTTTTGATCTTGCTATCTGAAGAGTTCTATTAGCAAAGCAACTATCAATGGTCTATCACCCTCATGGGAAACATTTGCCATGTCATTTAGTAGATGTTGTCTCTTCTCTTGAGATTAAAGTCCTCAGCATCCACTGAGATGAATTGAGGGCTTGCAAGAATCCCATCCCATCCCATTCCATCTCATCTCATCCCATCTCATTCCATCCCAACCCAACTCAAGCCAAGCCAAGCCAACTCAACCCAACTCAACCCAACCCAACACATACCATACCATACCATACCATACCATACCATACCATACCATACCATACCATACCATTTCCATATTTTATTTTGTTCTTCAGATACTGGAGGTCATAATGACCTCATATCAAAAAGCCCCATTCTTATTATGAAAAGTAACTTAGAAATATTGCAGTTAGGATGTTTGTTTGTTTGTTGACATGGACATTATCTTTCTTACCATGAACTGTTGAACATTTATTTTTAATTCTCCTCCTCCAGATATAATACAAATCCATTACTAGAGAATGTACAGTTTGATACCAGATCTGGAAAGGCAGAACAACCTTTGCAATGCCAAAGGAGAAGTGAGTGGCAGAGGATAAGCTGGTTAGAAATATGAATTTGGGCAAAGTGGAGGGCAGGTTGCTTCCATCCTATGGTCCTTGGTGTTATGAAGAGTTGGACATGATTTGGTGACTGAACAACAATTCATTTTCAACCTTTCAGGTCCTGGTGGTTTTTGAGTTACCATCGATGGAGACTGGAATTTGCAGTTCTTTTTATTCCCTACCTGCAAACTAGAAACACTAATTAATAGATTGATCTGAGATGGAATTTGCATCAAAAGATTATAAAAGGACTCAGATTAAAAACAGCATGCTGATACTGGACAAAACTGTGAAACATAGATAACAAACTCTACAAAGCCATGCAGTTGCATTTTTGGAAAAGCAATAAGAGAGAATACATTTCATAATTGGAATCAAAATCAAAATTATTATCAAGATTTAATTCCTTTGATCCTCTTGTAAACAGCTCTCAGGGGACCTGGCAATCTCTCTGCTTTCAAAACAGCTAGAATTGCAACACGTAAGCAGCATAAAATTGTAGACAGATATGTATGTCAAGTAGGGCTGGGAAAAAGTTCTCTAACAGTAAGAAAGAAAGAAGAAGCTTGTACAGAAGTTTATTTTAGAGAAGAATTTTGGAAGTAAATTTTAGATAGTCTAAAATGTTCTTGCATTTACTAATTTAGTAGGTAATCAGTGCATTTGCTGGGCGAATGTATATTGTTTGTGTCCTGTCTTTTCCTATACCAGAGGTCTCCAAACTTGGCAACATTAAGACTTGTGGACTTCAACTATGCTGGCTAGAGAATTCTGGGAGTTGAAGTGCACAAGTTTTAACGTTGCCAAGTTGGGGGACTCCTGTCCCATACAATCACCTCCCTGGCTTTCCACGTCATAGTTAAAAATCAAGTTAAAATGCAAAAAAAGATATCAAAAGGGAATTCTCCAAAACACTTGAGGGCAGGACAACAAGTAAAGGTAGAAGATCATAAAGAGAGACCCAACCTAGAATTAAGGAGAAATTTCCTGAGAAATGAGAGAATAATTAACCAGTGGAACAGCTTGTCTTCAGAAATTCTTGGTGCTCCCTTACTGGAGGTTTTCAGAGAGAGACTGAATAGCCATTTGTCTGACATGTTTCAAAAGTGCTTTTTCAAAAGGCAACTGGACTTTGTTTTTTTCCTTGAAGAGGTTTTGCTTCTCATCCAAGAAGCTTCATGACCTGGATGACTGAGAATCTCCATAGACATTTGTCTGGAATGATAAAAGATCTCTTATTTGAACAAGGGGTTGGACTAGAAGACCGCCAAGGTCCCTTCCATCCCTATTATTCTATGTTCTAACTAAAAGTAGCAAGTAGAGGAAATCAGAAATAATTTAGGATACAGGCAAAATACAAACAAACAGCATAGCAAATACACAAGAAAAGGAACTTCAGAAATATTCGTGCCTTCAGGTGGTAAAAACAGGGCCAAGAGAAGAAAACATGAGGCCAATTTATTCATTTATTGTTAATCAAACATGACTGATCATCTGTGATGATCTCAGCCCATTTTTTTTAAAAAAATCTGCCTCTTTTCACAATGGTGAAAAGATTGGTGGCTATTGTAGCTGAAAATGTCATACCTCTATAGGAAGTATATGACAGCCGTTGCCAATGTCTCACCTAAACGATGAGAATGCAAACTCTGTTTTAAAATTTCAGGGGAGAAAGAGGATTGAGTGTGCAGAAAGCAAAGATTCGAGAGGGGAAATAGTGGTTTGTGGCATATGTTGCAGACTCTTTTCTGAAACAGTGTGCTGCTAGTTTAATAAGGATGTTGCATATCCATGGAAAATAAATTGCATCAGATTAAGGAGTCTGTGTGATGCCGAGTATCTTACCATGACCCAATTCCCAGTCTGATTTGGCTTTGCTTACAGTCTATCAGCAGATCATTTGATCTGTTCAAAAAGATGGGAGATTACCATGTTATCTAATTATAGAGTAACTCTGCAATAAATGTATGGGTGAACACACTACGGGAATGTTGCCTAGTTGCTTTGATTGGTGAATTAAAGATACCTGATTTCTCACAAAACATGCATAAACACACTCAACATCTCTTACAAAATATATATATATATATATATAAACAATATATATAGAATCAGAATTTCAGTTTATGAGAATAAAGTATGCAATTCAGTTCCTGCAATTCAGGTAAAATAAAGTCCATGGCTTTCATTTTCCAGACACTGAGTTCTGCCTGCAACATTTTTTCTTCATGTCCAAAGCTTTTGATTCTGTTCAACTATGCAACAATGATGCATCTGTATGTTTGTGTCTGCATATTTAAATCACCACGCATGCTATTCAGGTTCTTCGACTCACACTATTTTGATTCTCTGCTGGCATGCCTGTGATATTTCATCAGAACAAACCTGTTATACAGAAAGAATATATAAATAAAGTTTGCATAATGCAACTTTTATATGCTCAGTTGTATCTGATGAGCTTCTGCATGAACTCACAGCCAGATGACGCCAAGTTTATGAACATGTAGAACCAATGTTCATACAACTATAAACATAAACATCTTTTCCATGCAAATGTCCCTATTGTTTGCATGGTCTCTGTTTTGTTGAGACAGAAGGTGACATTGGGGGATTAGCAGTTCAACTGGACTCTAACTGTGTCTTTAATATAATATACTAGCTCGATGCCTCGATGCTTCACTATGAAACTATGTGGTCAGATTTAGTTTTTGGGGAGGAAAATAAGGGTAAAAAATTCTGCTTTTGCCTACCAGCATCCACCGGCTAGCATCCTTTGGCTAGCATCCTGTCAGTGTGTGAGAGAGTTGAGGGCTGTTTGGAAACTGAAACAGTATTTGCTGTGTGAGCAAGGAGACAGCAAGGAGCCTGGGTGTGGCTTAGCTCAATTGTTCTATACTAAAGCTGCTTGGTGCTGTGAAACTAAAACTCCTCTGCTTGTGTTTTGCATTTGGAACAGATTTCTTTTCAGGTGGGGAGTGGGAGTAGAACTCCTTAGCATCAGAGTGTGTTAATAATAATATAGGAAATACTAATGCTCTGATGAGTCATTTTGAAAAATCCTTTCTTAGCGAGCACCTAGAAGCCAAGAGGAACATAACATGCCAAATTTCAAGTTTGTAGGCTTTATGGTTCTGGAAATTTTGTGATGATGCGTGAGTGGCATTTTGCTTATAAATATATATATAGATTCTTTCTGAAGCAGTTTGGAAAGGAAAGGAATCAAATGGGGGGAAAACATACTTAAAACACAATCCTCACTGACTGTTAATTATCAACTATGGAAAAACAGTCGTAAGTTGATGTTGTAGACAAGATGCTTTTATCTGATCACCTCAATGACTGGAGTTGAGGTAGATAAATGCCTGCTATTATGACCTTATGATTTAACCATGGTTGGATAGGAATGCATTTGTTATTTTTTTACTCCTTGTTTCTTTTTCATCTACTTTCATGTTTTTGAACCAAGACTTCAATAACGTGCTACAGAGATTTATGGCCATTGGTTGGAAAGGATGATTTTGTAATTTTATGGGACAATAAGCAGGAAACTTTGTTCTCGCTTGTCAGATTTCCAGAGCTACTAAACTTTTGCACTGTGAATGAACCTTGAAGATCTGCCAGAAATATCGGCAGAATGACCCTCTTGTTTTAGTACAGAAATGCAGTTTCTCCATTATTCTGTAATAAAACCTCAGGAACCACTTTGAGATCTCTGGTTTTATTTTTTTTGGTGTCAAAATTGGGCCTTTTTGACATCTTGTACTTTGCTCATGGTTGATTTTGGAGTACTGCCTTGTGAAAAGGAGAAGGAGGGGGGGAGGAGGAGGAGGAGGAGGAGGAGGAAGAGAAAGAGAGATAGAGAGGAGAGAGAGGAAGAGAGAGAATGAGAGAAGGGGGAAGGAGGGAGGAAGGAGAGGGAGAGAGGAGAGAGGGAGAGAGAGGAGAAAAGAGAGAGAGAGAGGAGAAAGGAGAGAGGGAGAGGGGGAGAGAGAGAGAGAGATTTCAGAACCATGGATAGTGCCAAGTAAGGGCCATGCTTTGATAAGGCTCATCCAGGCCTTCTTTCCTTGACAAACTATATCTCCTAACATCTGCACTGCCTCTTTCTAAAGGATGAAACTCGAAAGGAATCCTTCTGGTTTTTTTGTTTTGTTTTCCTCTTTTAGCTTTTCACTTTATCACTTTTGCTTATGAGCATTGGAAATTGTAAGTATTGGAAACTGTAAGAATGTAGAGAGCTCACTTGGAGAGAATTTGGTTTGTGCACCCTCTCCGAGTCTTCCATTTTGTATTTGTTGTTATTCAAGGTCATGACCTTAGGAATTACGTGCCCAGCTTATGAAATTCTGCAATGCACCAGATACAATAACAGGGAAGAAGAAGATGACAGTGTACGAGAAAAGTGGAAACTGCAAGTTGTGGAGACAAGAACTGACTGATGAAGATCAATCTATCAATTTATCCCAGTTCAGGAAACATACTAAATTTTTGAATTCTGAGTCCTTGTTGTTTCACGTTTTATGAATGAAAACAGCTATGAGAATTGCATTTGGATTGTTATATTCCCCCAACCCAATTTTTCATGTGCATTACTTTCCAATAAATACTATGAAGTATTTGAACCTGAAAGATAATTACATTCTGATCTACGTTATTACTCCATGAGGTATGAACTAACTTTTCCCCCTTCTTAATAAACCTAACACATTCCCAATATCCCCGCTGGAGACATAGATCTTCAGATTCTTCTGATTCTTTTAGACTTGTTTTTATGCTCATTTCCTGTCTTTTCCAAAGGCAGGAAATGTGTTCAGCAACATCTCTGCATTGCCCAATTTCTACACTACTTATTTACTGCCTTTCACCATTGCATTGCAAGCCCAAGTGCTGTGTATTTCAATGTTATCTTTTAAACATTTGACAAGTCAACCTATTTTACTGTGATTATTTTATACTAGGTTGGGAACGTAATAGTTCCTTCTGGACACGTTGAAGTACAGGATTTGTAGCATCGTTGAAGCCCTGTAATTTATCATAAATACTCTAAAGATGCATTTTGGGGCAATGCTCAAAATTGTCCTGGTTTCTTCCCCCCACCTCCTCCTGATATTATCCCGAAACTGCAGGAAACCTGCCAGAAGTCTACATTTTCTGAGGTCATGATAGATACATCAACACATACACAGATGCACACAAGCAAAGCTAAACTTTAGAGAGCCTTAAAAATGGTGTGAGATCTCAGTTGGATTGTTGCATAGGTCATGGATCTCTCTCTTCTTCCCAGCTCTCCAATTTGTCGTTCTGCACTGCAGTGAGGTTGAAAATAAAACTGAAGGTTGCTTCGTGCTAGTTTTAATCTATTCTACTTGGTTTTTGTTTTGTTTTTCTAATTTTAAGTGAAACTTTCCATTTTCTTCTTTTTTCTTTACTTTATGCAGATGACCCAACATATATCACCATAAGCTTTTAGAAAAGCATTCAAGACACAGTTTTAGAAAGCATGCAGGGGAGGTAGGGACAACTTCCTCATAAGAAGTTTTATTGGACCGCTATTGGTTTTAACTCCATTTATTCATTAGCTTTTAGTGCAGAGCAGATTCATTCATTTAAACCTGTGGTTTTTTTAAAAAAAATCCTTTAAGGGAAGTCATTGTGCTGCACCGTGAGGTATTTGCCTCGAACAAACTCTGTCAAAGATTTTGTCATTTGCCTACCTTAGATATTAAGGTTTAAAACAGATTAATGTAAAAAAGCATTACATTTTTTCAGAACGTTCTAGAAAGTGTTCCGTTAAAGTGCACGTTCAAGAGAATATAGGAAAGGATATTCCAAGAGAAAATCAAGAGGATTTGCGCATATTTTTCAAAACTTTCTCAAGTATAAAACAATATACAGATTTGTATATTTCAAGTAGAATTTGCATGCATGCAAGTATGCAAATTTCACATCCCGGACATAAACTGTTTCAACTCCTTCCCTCAAAATGATGCAATAGAGCACTGCACACCAGAACAACTAGACACAAGGGGAGTTTTTCTCATAATGCCATCACTCTGCTAAACAAATAATTCCCTCAACACTGTTCAACTATTTAGAAAGTCTGCACTACTATTACTATTAATCTTCTCATCACTCCTTATCACCCATCCCCTCCCACTTGGGACTGTATGACTGTAACTTTGTTGTTTGTATCCTTACGATTTTTATTGGCTGTTTCTTAATATGATTTGATTGTTTATTGTACCCTATGACTATCATTAAATATTGTACCTTATGATTCTTGACTCTCAATGAATGTATCTTTTATTTTATGTATACTGAGAGTATTTGCACCAAGACAAATTCCTTGTGTATCCAATCACACTTGGCCAACTTTAAAAAGAAACTAGCAACACCACCATTATCCAGATGTGAAGATGAGGAACATCAAAGACTTATGGCGGAATGGCAAAAATCAAAATAAGGGAAGCAAGCACAATCGCTTGAAATATTAAACACAGGTTTAAGGAGAGGTTGTAATATGATCAAAGGAAGAAAGCTAGATACAGGTAGTCCTTGATTTACAACAGTTCATTTACACAAAGTTACAACAGCATTGAAAAAAGTGACTTATGACCATTTTTCACACTTAGGATTTACTCTGTGGCATCCCCATGGTCACATGCAGAGGTGGCATTCAGCAGGTTCTGACCAGTTCTGGAGAACTGGTAGTGGAAATTTGGAGTAGTCCGGAGAACTGGCAAATACCGCCTCTGACTGGCTCAGCCCCCATCTCTTTTCTGCCTCCCAAGTCTCAGTTGATCGTGGATCTTCTTAGCTACAATCACCAAGCCAAGCCATGCCCACTAAGCCATGCCCACAGATCCGATAGTAAAAAAATTTGAATCCCACCACTGGGCATACATCAGAGGTGCATTCAGCAGGTTCTGACCAGTTCTGGAAAACCGGTAGCGGAAATTTTGAGTGGTTCGGAGAACCGGTAAATACAATCTCTTGTTGGCCCCACCAAACCCATCTATTCTCTGCCTCCTGAGTCCCAGCTGATTGGCTGGGTCTTCTTTGGTTGCCCTGCAAAGAAAACAGAGCTGGAAAGCAGGTTAGGGATGTGGGGAGGGAAGGGGGATTTTGCAGGAACCTTCCCCCAGGAATGGGGAGGGAATGGAGATTGTATAGTATCCTTCTCCTGTCATGCCCACCAAGCTACGCCCACCAAGTCACGCCCACAGAACCGGTAGTAAAAATGTTTGAATCCCATCACCGGTCACATGAGTTACATTCGGATGCTTGGCAACTGACTCACATTATGACAGTTGCAGCATCCCGGGGTCAGGTGTTCTGCTTTGTGTCCACCTTCTGACAAGCAAAGTCAATGGGGAAACCAGATTCACTTTACAACGGTGTTACTAATTTAACAAATGCGGTGATTCACTTAACAAACGGGGCAGGGAAGGTTGTAAAATGGGGCAAAGCTCAGTTTAGCACATTTCTCTCACTTAGCCACATCAATGTTGAGCTCAGTTGTGGTCGTACGTTGAGGACTGCCTCTATTTTTTTTTTTACCATTGGGGTAACCCTGATATTGACTTGCTGAAATGTTAGAAAGGAAATGCAAGCTGAATTCCTCCCAGGAATAGGGCGAGGTGGGTGAGAAGCTTTAATGAGGGCCTCTATGTTGGAAGTTGAAATCTGGTGCCAGGTTTTTAATGTTTACGGTTTTAATAGATTTAATATGGTATCGTATTGTTTTTATTAGTGATAGTGTTTTAATTGTTGGTTGCACACCACCAAGAGCTCAGCGTAAAGTGGGACTTGTTTTAAATAAATAAACATAAAATAAATACATTAGTTGTTTGAGTAGCATATTGCCTCAGGCCTTTTTTGTGCGTGTTTTGATAAATTAAAAGATGGGAGATTGACTTTTTCAAAACGTGAGCGTGCAGGAAAAAAATCCGTCTGGATTACACTTGAGGAATCTCAAGCCTTTCGTTCCATGTTTTCCTTTCAAAATTAAATCTATGTGGTTTAAGAAGCTGTTTTATTCTGGGTCAATATATATTGTTTACTCTGATTGGTATGGGAAACATCTATCTCGTCTGCCTCTATAATAATGTTTAATGACCCTGAGCTACTAAATGTAGAGTTATGTCCTTCTGGGTACATCAGCCTTCAGGAGACAGTTTATTTTTTTTTTTCAGAGTGTGCAATGGTGACAGTGGGGAAAAAAATGCTTCCCCCCTTTGCTACCTAAAACTTTATAAGCATTCTTTGTACATTACCCACCCCAATATAGAACTCCTTCCGGAATGAGGAGAAACTTGGACAATTACCAAAAGGATGAGACTAAAAGGTCAAGGTTCCCCCTTGCGCATACGTGCTAGTTGTTTCCGGTTCTAGGGGGCGCTGCTCATCTCCGCTACAAAGCCGAAGAGCCAGCGCTGTCCGAAGACATCTCCATGGTCATGTGGCCAGCATGGCTAAAGGTGCACGGAACGCTGTTACCTTCCCACCAAAGTGGT
Source organism: Bungarus multicinctus (assembly GCA_023653725.1). NCBI lineage: Eukaryota > Metazoa > Chordata > Lepidosauria > Squamata > Elapidae > Bungarus > Bungarus multicinctus. The sequence continues at coordinate 8,720,446 of CM042839.1, read as the reverse complement.
CCCTATTTTTCTACTTGCATTTTTTACATGCTTTCGAACTGCTAGGCTGGCAGAAGCTGAGACAAGTAACGGGAGCTCACTCCCTTACGTGATGCTAGGGATTCGAACCGCCAAACGGCTGTCTTTTTCTGATAGACAAGCTCAGCACCTTAGCCACTGAGCCATCGCGTCCCCAGATGAAGGAGACTAAAAGGAGACTAAACAAACTAAATCTGATAAAATGAAAGTATTGTGGACAAGTGGTTTTCAAACTAGGAAGTGGGAAAACACCAATTTACATTTGGATTCTTCAGTCTCATCGTTTGCATGGCGTGTTCGGAAGCTCGATGTTTTCAGAAGGTTATTGAAAAAAACTAGTTTTTATTCACATCTCAACGTAAGAGTCAGTTATTATTTTTTTCTCCTAAAAAAGAGAGAGCTGAAGAAGCTTCTTGGATAAGAAGCAAAACGTCTTCAAAGAAAAACAGGAAGCCCAGCTGCCTCTTGAAAAAAGACCTTTGGGATAACTATGACTGAAAATCTCCTTAAAAAAAATCTTTGGAGAGAGGGAGCTGCTGCTGCTGCAAAAAAAATTCCCTCTCTCAATTAACCTTTCAAATAAGATGTTTAGGAAAAAGAGTGTTGCTGCAATATTCCGAGCAGTACTTCTTTTCAGGATTGTGTGCCACACGCAGTAACACACCTCCATTTTTCACTTTGAGAAGGGGGATGAAAAATAGAAACACAGGAGGGATAGCATCAGTCAATCTCTATAAGCGTAGATGTTATCACCACAGAACTTGTAATATCCTTGGCCAGTTTACACCATGAAATCAAATCCCAATCTAAGGCAGCACTTCATAGAATAGAATAGAATAAAATAGAATAGAATAGAATACTTTATTGGCCAAGTGTGGTTGGACACACAAGGAATTTGTCTTGGTGTAAATACTCTCAGTATACATAAAGAAGGAACATTTGTTAAGAATCAAGAATCATAATGTATAACACTTAATGATAGTGATAGGGTAAAATCAACATCAAATCATACTAGGAAACAGAGGATACAAGCAATAAAGTTACAGTCACAAGTGGGAGGGGATGGGTGATAAGGAGTGATGAGAAGATTAACAGTAATAGTAGTGTACACTTTGTAAATAGTTGAACAGTGTTGAGGGAATTATTTGTTTAGCAGAGTGATGGCTTTCGGGAAAAAACTGTTCTTGTGTCTAGTTGTTCTGGTGTGCAGTGCTCTATAGCGTCGTTTTGAGGGAAGGAGTTGAAACAGTTTATGTCCAGGATGTGAGGGGTCTGTAAATAAAGTATATAAAGTATATAAAATATAAGCCATACATACATTCACAAAAAGGACCAATTTGTACAGTAGTGGGATTCAAACATTTTTACTACCGGTTCTGTGGGCATGGCTTGGTGTGTGTGATATGGCTTGGCGGGCGTGGCTTGGTGGGCATGGCAGGGAAAAGTTCCTGCAAAATCTCCATTTTCTCCCCGTTCAACTAACCTGCTTTCCAGCTCCATTCTCCTGTGCAGGGCAACAAAAGAACACCCCAGCCAATCAGCTGGGACTTGGGAGTCAGAGAATAGATGGGGCGGGGCCAGTCAGAGGCGGTATTTGCCGGTTCTCCAAACTACTCAAAATTTCCACTACCGGTTCTCCAGAACTGGTCAGAACCTGTTGAATTACCACCTCTGAGTCTGTAGTGTGCTTATTACACTTGTCCATGAGAGTCAAGCAAATGTCATGATCAATAAGTTGAAAACATTTAATTCAACAGTAAAACAGTTGAAATAGAAAACAACATGAAACACTGTGTGATGACCCAGAGTGTAACAGAAACGTAACAAAATCCAAAACATAAATAAATGTCCTTTAATGCCTCCAACTTGGCCCCACTGTTCAATAATTCTCCGTTAGAGATAAAACTTACTCAAAAATAGTCTTTAAAAGAAAGCAATACAGTCTGAACTTAATGAGCAGATAAAGGTGAAATAAAAAAACCAAAACGAACTACAATGAAGGAAATTCCACAATGGACCAGGATAAGTAATTACCAACTTCAAGGAGATAACAAGGCACAGTCTGTTGGAAGGACGCCAACCAAGATAACTTCAGCCCAAAATAAAACATGCTTTGTTTCTGGCAATGCTGTTTTACAACTGTCTCTCTTATATACTATTCTCCCCAGCTGCAACTAATGAGGAGGATCATGGCCACTTCCTCTCTCGTAAGCCAAGTTGTTTCTTCTCCATTGCTCCCTGCATGTCCTAGGATGAAGAGGGGATGGGCCTGGGTCCTCCTCTGACTGCCCAGCCGGCCTCTGCCCTTCCCCAGCCTCCTCCACAACCTCCGGAGCCACAGCTCCACTCCTTGTCGGCTGTTCCTCCTCTCCCTCTGAGTCCGACTCTACCAAGGGCATGACACTCTGTGGATTAACACATAAGAACAATGGAAGTCTACCCTTTTAACTATCAAATTGAAACCAAGCATTAAGTTCAAAAGGTGGTTATGACTTTGAAGATAAAGAAGTCAAAAGCAGGCACAAAATGACACTACAAAAGATGAGATAAGATATGGATAAGAAGTTCTTTATAGCTTATTATTTGGCAAAGCCAGATGATCTGTAAGTTGCCAACAAATTTATATTGAGCTTCTGAGAAAAATATGAGTCAGTCCTGATGGGTAATCTAAAAAAGAAAATCAACCAGGCAAAAGAGAAATGTATAGTTTTGGAGATATTGTTATCTATTTCACAGTAAGCAAGAAAATAGTGAATGGAAGGTATGTTTATTTGAAAAGATGACAGAATAACAAAGTTGGAGGGAACCTTGGAAGACTTGTAACCCAACCATCTGCTCAAATGGAAGACCCTATACCATTCCAGTTGTCCAATCTCTTCTTAAAAACCTTCTGTATTGGAGCACTCGCAACTTCTGAAGGCAACTTTCACTGATCAATTGTTCTCACTGTCAGGAAATTTCTCCTTAGTTCTAGGTTGGTTTTTTCCTTGATTAGTTTCCACCCATTACTTCTTGTCCTACCCTCAGATGTTTTGGAGAATAGCTTGACTTCCTCTTCTTTGTGGCAACCCCTCAAATATTGGATCACTGCTACCATGTCACCCCTAGTCCTTCTTTTCATCAAACTAGACATACCCAATTCCAGCAACTGTTCTTTATATGTGTTAGCCTCCAGTTCCCTAATCCTCTTTGTTGCTCTTCTCTGCACTTTTTCTAGAGTCTCAACATCTTTTTTTATATTGTGGTGACCAAAACTGGATGCAGTATTCCAGGTGTGGTCTTACCAAAGTATTAGAAAGTGGTACTAACTCTTCATTTGAGCTTGATTCTATCCTTCTGTTAACGCAGCCTAGGCCTGTATTAGCTTTTTTGGCCACTGCAGCACACTGCTGGTTCATATTTGGAGTTTAATCACACCCAAGTAAGTCTAAGACTTCTCTTTGCTCATGCTGCTGACAGTATGCATAATAGCTACCGATCCTTTTGTTGGTCTAAAAAAAAATTATGTGGCAGGATTCTCTACATATACTCCAATAATATCAGTGTATTACAGATAAATATAGCTGATGCTCCAAATCTTATATACTCTTAGAAACAGACCTGTCATCTGTAGTCAGTGAAGTATACCTTACAAATATAAAATACAAACATTTCATTTTTGCTCTGACAAGATTTCCAGGGCCATAATGGATGAAATTGCTTCTGAAATCTACAACTTCATATTTTCTGCCATCCATCTTCTTTGTACTTGCCTGAGACATGTAGACAAGTTTGGTGACTGTAGACCATTCTTTAATTGAATATCAACAAGGACATTCCTGGAGAAAGACAGAGGTAAACTGTGCAGTTATGGGATAAATCTTTCCATGATCTACCTGTAAATGTAATATATTTGATCAGAATTGTGCTAAAGTCTAAGAACGGTTTGTGTCCCCCTAAAATAAGTCAGGCCGTTTTCCATTTGCCCCCTATGTTGTCTATAGTGATTTATAGTGAATGTCCAGGTTCCCATAATTATATAAATTTCAGGTATATTTTGAAATATATCAAAGATACGCAATATCTTTTTTTGTATCCATTTTGAGTGTAGAAAGTTAGCACCCACGCCTCTCCTAGAAGAATGAAATATTTTACAAAATATCAAAAAGACAGAATATTTGGGTGTCAGCTTATCTAGAAGGCAAAAGACCTTCAGCTCCAGGAAGATGGGATTGTCCTTCAGGCTAAAGCCATTCAGCCACAGTAGGAATTGCCCTTCATTGCATCACCCAGCAAGATTCAACCAAGCCTGAGACATAGCCTACAAAGTTAACTGTGACCCCCCCGCCCCTCATAGTCCCCTGGGAGTCTGACAACCAATAGAATACATTTATTGCACAGGAACAGGAAGCTCAAGGGCAAGGCCCAAGAGAGGGTATAAAACTTTCGCTCTCTTTCTCTCTCCTCCACGGGTTCAGCTGCACCAGAACCATGTGCTTAAGGGTTCTACTCCATTAAACCATCTTTCCAATCAAACCTCCATATTTCCAGTGTCTTTTTCCCCACTTGGAACTGAACCCAGATGGATATTTCTTCCAACATGAGGAAAAGACTGTTGGCATGTTGACCAACAGACAGCATATTTGTCTCCTAAAAATGACCCTAGAAATGATGTTACATCATGATGCAATCTTATCCCAGATTATCAACTGATTCCCTTGTGGAGGGCAGTCAAGGGATTGTGCAGCAAAGCTTCATTGATTTTGTGGCTGCTTTTCTTCTCAGTGCCCCGAAACGTACCTTTAGATAAACTTTCCTTATCAATACTTCTTCAGGATTGCCCTTTAACACAATTTCACTCAAACTTTGAGATGATCCATCCACTCCTAGGAAGAAATGAAGAAGGACCAGATTTAGCCTTGGGAAGAAAGAGGATCTTCCAGCTATATTCCATGTTGTGAAGTTGCAAATTTTGTGTGTGTGAGAGTGTGTGTGTTGAGAGAGAGACACACACACACACACACACACACAGAGTACTTAAAGGGCTGTCACCCCAACAAATGTTATAATTGGTTGATTAAAGCTGAGCTTAGGATGCAGAAGATCTTAAGTTGCAAGAAGGAAAACTAGGATGAGGAAAACTTCATAACAGTAAGACTGGTTACTTTGAGAAATAATGGACTTTCCTTGGCTGGAACTGTTCAAATAAAAGCTGTCAGAGATGCTTCAGTCTAGATTCTTCTGTTGAGTTTAACTTGAGAGCTTTAATGACATCTTCTGATTTTTAAGAATCAGTGACTGTATCCTATGATTGACAGCCAGCATGCTTGTAGGTGTTTCCTTGATACATCTATGTCATTTCTGTGCAGGGAGGAAAATCAAATCAGAGTTAATTGATGCAAGAGATCTGTGGGGTTCTTATAAGCATATACATGTGAAGCATTTTTCAGAGCGATTAAGAAAACATTGACATACATGAATAGGAATAACACAACCCCCCATTTTGAAATTTCTACCTTAATGATAAAACAAACTGTTGAATTGTCAGAGAAATTTGCGTATCCCTTGAAGAGGGAGCTAGAGCAACCTTTCTCAATATTCACTTAAAAAAACAAATAAGGAAAGAAAGAAATCCATCTGCTCTTAAGTGAAGTGAATTGAAGCAAGTTCAGACACCATCTGTGACTAATTCCTTTTCAACAACTTGGGAACTTTGCCATCCGAAGGGTCACACAAAGTAGGTGGATGTGTGTCTTTTCCTTTAATTTAACTTAATATAACCCCTCGATTCCAATTTGCTGATAATATTTTGTTGTTGTTTTTTAACTTCAGATAAGAATTTTCATTTTGGCCAACCAATAGACAGTACCAATTTCTGTTGCTGGAAGCTGAGGGAGGAATTGAATTGTCCGGGGGGGGGGGGGGAACCATCCAGTTGTTGTTGCTGTTGATGTTTCTGCCACCTTATTCTATCTTTTTGGGTAAAGAATCTTGCCTTCTGTGAAGCTAGAGCGGCCAAGAATTTGATCATCTTGCACTTGCTTCGTGATGTGATAGATGACGATGCCAGATGAAATTAGCTGCATCTCCATCGATATTTTAATTATTGCCGTGTAATAACATCTTGTCAGCTCCTATTAATTCATACTAGACCACAGGCTTGCCAATATGACAGGGCAAATAATTGCCCATCAGTGATGATGGAAAACAATTTCATTTTTACCTATAGGCCATTGGACTCAGCTTTTGTGTGAAAGCAACTGTTTCCGAAGGACAGATGGTTAGGATTAAGAGAAGGTCATTAACTTTCAGAACAGAGGCCATAATCTCCAATCACGGCATCTGGACCCCAGTTTTGGATGCCTTTCACCAAATGTGTTTATGTTGGGGTGCAGCAAATAGCCAGTGTTTACTTTGGAGAAATAAATATCATGGTTTCACACTGCCAGGCTATTTCAAATGGAGCAGAATAGTCATGCTAGATCTTTGGCATGTGGAGAAATATGGCTTGCTCGACAGGCAGAACAAAACTGTAAAAAGCACGTCAATGGAAAATATTTGTGTTAGTAAGCTAATAAGTAATTCCGTGAGAAATGAATATAACTCAGTGGCCGAGTGGATGCTGGGCTCACCAAAGGTCTTAATACCCAGTATTTTCTGACTGATAGAAGTTGGTAGGGAGAAAAAATAATTCTGCTTTAAATGTAAGAGAAATATGAAAATATAAAACACAAGACTATCAGAATGTTCTATGGGCAAAACAACTTCTTCTTCTTCTTCTTCTTCTTCTTCTTCTTCTTCTTCTTCTTCTTCTTCTTCTTCTCCTCCTCCTCCTTCTCCTTCTCCTTCTCCTTCTCCTTCTCCTTCTCCTTCTCCTTCTCCTTCTCCTTCTCCTTCTCCTTCTCCTTCTCCTTCTCCTTCTCCTTCTCCTTCTTCTTCTTCTTCTTCTTCTTCTTCTTCTTCTTCTTCTTCTTCTTCTTCTTCTTCTTCTTCTTCTTCTTCGCATATTGCCACAAGTGCAGAGTCCACTTTTCGGAGCATTGAACACCACTTTGCACAGTCAACTGCATCTCCAGGGTGAGGCTCACAGTTTGCATATCTTTGTTGATGGTGTCTTGCCATCTCTGTTTTGGGTGCCTGCAAGGTCTCCAGCCATTGACTTCTAGTTGGCAGGCAGTCTTGGCCATGGTGGAAGGTTCTGCTCTCAGGATATGTCCATACCAATGGAGTTGGCCTTCTCTCATCTTCTCTATAACTGGTTCTACACAAAAATGTTGTTGAATGGTGTCATTTGTGCTGTGGTCAAGAAGGGAGACCCCCAATATCCAATGGAGAATCTGCATTTCCATGGCATGGATAGAGCTTTCGGTCCCTGTTGTTGCTGCCCAGCATTCAGTGCCTTACAGTGCAACAGGGCAGACGATTGTCTTGTAAGTCTTAGATTTAAGACAGGTTGGTATTCGCCTGTCACAACGTAACACACCGGTGAGTTCTCGCCAATGCATCCAGGCTGCATACACTCTTGCTTGCACCTCACCATTGATGTCGCCATTGCCTTACAGATGGGATCCCAGATACAGAAAAATGTCCACCTTCTTTAGGTTTTCTCCATTGAGGTGGTGACAGTCTATAAGTACTCAGAAGGCAAATCATCTGCCTTGGGTAATTTCTCATCTTTGTGGAGAGCAAAGTACGTTGGACATTAGTTTAACCAAACACTAGTAAAACAGTTGTGAAGGTGTTATCTACTTTGACTGGACACTGTTCCAGAAGTGTCATACTGGGATGACACTCTATTTAATGGACATTCAACACTTGGAATCCTTTTGATTAAAAAAAATATGTTCTGTCAAAAGCAGACATTTCTCTATAAGTTTTTATTTCCTGTAGAAATAAGTCCTGTAAAAATTAGATAATACGCTTATCGCCTGGCCTTCACATAACACACATTTTTTTCTATTATTTCATATCACTAGTTTTAATTGTAACATTTATTGTTTTTAATTTGTTTGTTTTTAATGCTTTAAAATGCTCTTGTTAAGTGACCTGGGTTGTATAGGAGATCACCAGCAATTTAAAATAATAAAATACTACTGTGACCATGACATTAAAGTAGATGGTCTGGAAGGGATACTACAGATCTAAGTAATTTTAAAGACTCAGAGCCCTTGGACTATTAATCAGTCACGATTAAAGCTATAAAAATGAGATTTTGAAATCAAATTTGGGAGAGCAAAAGAGCTACAAAATGATCCCGTTGGAGACTTGTGGATTTGGGCTATGATTTGACCAGTCCTGGTGTAGCAGCAAGCTTCTGAGCTTTTAAAAAACAAGAACATGGAATTCAAGCTAACAAGCTATGCGCATAAGCAGCAATAGTGATGAATATTGTCAAATTTATTATATTGAGTGTAATAAGATTCTACCAAGACACATTCATTAGTTGAGAAGTTGTCATTATAATAGCAAAACAAATAAATACACAAATTAAGCCCTCAAAGAGGGCAGTCTGTGCAAACTAATCGCCCATTAAACAGTTCTTTAAAAAGTATAATTGAATTGGGATTTCTCATAAGGTACATGGATTCACTGGGCCATAAACCATCCCATAATACCTTTAATAATGTTGGGTGCCTGTGTATAGACAGACAGTTGTAAAATATCAAATAACGAGGGGAGAGGAAAACATTAGCCAACCCTCTCATGCATCAAAGGAGAAGGTGTCATTATAAGAACATGGCTTTGAAATTACCTAGCTACAGAATTGGAAAGAAGCTAAAAAAACTGTAGTGAAAGTGGGAGGCAAGCATCTTCACCATTTCTCTCTTTCTCTCTCTCTCTCCTTCTCCCTCCCTCCCTCCCTCTCTCTCTCTCTCACATACACACACACACACAAATCAATGTCCATATAGTTACTCAGCTGAGGTGGCAGAGTGTAATACTGCAGGCAAACTCTTTCCACAGTGAGAATTCCATCCTGATGGGGCTCAAGGTTGCCTCAACCTTCTATCCTTCCAAAGTTGGTAAAATAAGGACCTGGATTGTTGAGGGCAAGGTTGCTGACATTGTAAACTTCCCAGAGAGTACTGTAAAGCACTGTGGGGTGGTATATATACTATATATGATATAATATACAGTATCCCCTATATATTCATTTAGGGGTGGCCTAAATTCTTTAGCTACTGCTATTTATGGTCTAAAACCATTTTGTTGTTGAACTGGCAAGGCGTTAGATACTGCCCCCAAAGACTACATCCCATGTCCGTTTATTGAAAGCATTTAGCATTTACCTATATTAAATAGTGAAACCAGTGAGTCAGGCAGCCTTCAGGAATATTCTTCTTTTCTGGAATTCTCAAAGCAAGCTTGAATCTAGAAGATCTTGAACGATAGTTGGGAATGACTCCGAGCATTACAATTCTTTGCATGCATTTAAGAAAATAGCGCACAGATGAAAAGCATTTGCATTATAGTGAGAAGAACTTCTTGACCACTAGAAGTATTCCAAGGGCTTCTTTGAAGTCATTTGATAAACTAGCGGCCACCCATTGAACAAAGCAAAGTGACCTGTCCTTCAAATTGTTTCCAAAATTTATGTATTCACACAAAAGAGGTTTCTTCTCTAGTCTTTTCCACCAGGGCATAAGAAACTGAGCCAGATTCTGTCCTGGCATGAGAAATAATTTGTAAGATAATTAGAGACAAATGGAGAAATGTGACTTGAATACTTGTATCAATTTTCAAATTATTACTCTCTCCAAAGGATATGTGTTCAGCTTGTATCCACGCAGGTTTCAAAAAAAACAGCAGAGTTGAACCTGAAGCAAAGACAGGGTCAGCTGAACATGTGAACACAGTGTCAGTTCCAGACCCTAATATTTTATATACCAATGTTCAGGCCTGCAGACAAAATACTTAATAGACTGTTTAGTCTTCTGGTTTGCTTTGCTCAGCCTGTTATCGTGAATTTACTGACTATCTGCATAGGTAATATGGATCGTTCAAAGTAGTTCAATCTCATTCTTTATATCTACTTTACGACAATACAAAGTACATTGTAGGGAAATGCACAGCCAGGCAGGGAAGAGGGCTCAAGCATAAAATTAGTTGTGGTGGTGCAGTGGTTAGAATGCAGCATTGAAGGCTAATTCTGCCGACAGCCAGCAGTTTGATTCTCACCGGGTCAAGGTTGACCCATCCTTCCATCCTTCCGAGGTGGGTAAAATGAAGACCTGGATTGTTGGAGACAATATGTGGACTTTGTAAACTGCTTAGAGAAGACTGTAAAGCACTGTGAAGTGGTATATAAGTCTAAGTGCTATTGCTATTAGGCTTCAGTGAAGGGTCCTTGGTGCTCTCTGAAAAGATGGTTCCATGATCAAAAATTGGATTGCAAACTACTCTTTTGGGCTAAACTTATTTTCAAGGGGTCCTTGGTGCTCTCTGAGTTTATTTGGTTTCTTGCAGATGTTTCATTACCCAAACTAGGAAACATCATCAGTACTAGTTGCTTCTAGCACCAATCATGTCACCTAGTTTGAAATGACATCTGCAAGAAAACAAGTGAGCTCAGAGACCACCAAGGGCCTGTCATTTCAAGTCTGAGCTACAAATAGTGTTTTTTTTAATTAGTCTTGAGTGGTTGCACAGCTGCACAGGAGACCTAGGATCCAATCCTCCATAAGCTCCATGATATCTTTCTGTTCCCAAGGGAAGACAAGCAGTCTCAGGAGATTCCTGCATCATAGGCAAAAGACAATAAAGTAGTTAGTTTGAATATAACTATACATGCATGGATCTGTTTCCTTGCACCTTGCATACATTGAGCCTTCTTACAAAGTTATTTCCCATGACTTTCCAAACATGAATATTAAAAGTGAAACATCCATTCCCTACAAGTTTCAATTGTACATCCACGCACTGGGAGAAACTGAGCATGGAGACCTTCAGCACCAAATCACCAAGATAGCTTGTAATCTTCTAGCATTGTCTCTTTTGCTTAAAAAAGAGGCGCCTCTGATCCCCCGCCAACTCCTTATAAAATTAATCAATTTCATTAAAAGCTTTAATGAGATTATTGAACTTAATTACAACACTGCACTGTATTAATTTATGATGGTTGAATTCTGATCAGAGTGCTTAAAGGTTTCTAGAAATATTGAATCCCATTTTAGAATAGGAAAGCACGAAACTCTCTCTCTCTCTCTCTCTCTGTGGATAGATAGATAGATAGATAGATAGATAGATAGATAGATAGATAGATAGATAGATAGATAGAGCTAGATATAGATAGACAGAAAGATTTAGATATAGATGATATAGATAGAGAGAGAGACAAAGATAGAGACAGAGACAAAGATAGAGACACAGAGAGAGAGAGAGAGAGAGAGCTAGAGCTAGATATAGATATAGATAGACAGAAAGATTTAGATATAGATGATATACAGAGAGAGACAAAGATAGAGACAGAGGGAGGGACAGAGAGAGAGAGAGAGAAAGAGTTGAGAGAGAGATAGAGATAGATAGATAGATAGATAGATATAGTTATAGATAAATATAGATATTACCCTTTGCAAAATGATGTTTCATTATTTTCAGCCACTAAGATTGTGAATCTGTGTGCATGCCTTGGCATAAAATAAAATGTACTAGTCTGAACAAATGAAATGCAAACTTTTTCATTTTCTACACAATAGTACTTTAAAGAGTAGGGTTAAACAAAAAAAGAAAATGGCCTTTTGAAGATTCAGCTTTCAGTTTACTAGCTTTTCAAAACATTCTTTTAACTACAGATATGCTTTGTCTGGAGTGAGTCCATAGCAAGAATTTCTAGGCACAAAACTTTAGACAAATGGAAATTGAGAGCAATGATCCAGTCCTAGGAAATTATTGAATTAATCATCTGGGATATTCTGAATTTCAATTTCACTCTTTTAAAAAAAAGATAAACTACATTGTTGGCCTTGCAGATTACCTTTTGCAACTGACTGATGTGAATGGATAGTTTAGTACCATTGATGCATTTCATAAAAAATAGTAGTATTGAATATTTCAACTACTCTAGCTTATGTTGAATTACCATTGTGTAAATAAGTAATTTTTAATTACCACACTCTTTCTTTCTTTTGCAATATCATCTTTCATTCTTCAGCTGAATAGTCTCCCCAGACATCCAATCTGTAATAAGACAGACAATATGGTGTCAGAAGATAACCCTTATGTGCCCACCGAGTTCCCTGTTCTCCAGCCTTTGTTTTTCAATTAAAAATAAATACACAGGAAGCGGGTAAGTTGCCATGCAAAGTGCCATCTTCTATAATCCTTTTAATTGACAAGGATGCCTTTGGTAAGCTTTCTACAAACCTTTTCCTAGCACCTTGAGAAAATAAAAATAACATATGGGCATAGTCCTGTGTGTTTTTAGCAAGAAGTATTGAAGGCGATGGGGGCAAATGAGAGACAATATTGAATATTTCAGGTACTCTAGCTTATTCCATATTACCAATGTTTCCAGGTAAATAAGTGTTCTGGAATTATTCATTTGGGGAATGGTTAGGTCTCCTTCACTGATGCCATTTTGAGAGATTCCCTTGGTATGTTCCTAAATTCTAGATATGTCTACTGGCTCTAGAGCAGTGGTGGCTAACCTTTTTGGACTTCTGTGCCAAACATTGTATGTGCACTTGCACTCGCGTGCTTGCATTCCAGCATCCAGAAGGCAATGCCCCCCATGCCCCCTGTGCATGCACACACAACCCCCCCCACCCCCTTGCCTCTACAGGCTTTGCAGGCCGAAAAATGGGCCTGTTTCATCACTTCCGTATTTCCGGAAATACCGGAAGTTCCGAAAAATCAGCTGGGAGGCACGCACATACGCAGTGAGGTAAGTTTGCCTGAGGCTCAAGTGCCTGCACAAATGGCTCTGCGTGCCACCTGTGGCCCGCGTGCCACAGGTTTGCCATCACAGCTCTAGAGCATAGTTATCCAACCTTTTGGCTGGCCTGGGCTGCATCAAGTGAAGAGGAATTGACTTGGGTCTCATATAAAATCTATAACATAGTTCATGTATATAAATAACACACTTCTTGTATTTTTAAAATATTTTTATTATCTTGTGTGGCTGCATTACGAGGTGTCCAGGGATCCATGCAGCCTACAAGCTGTGGGTTGGATATGCCTGCTCTAGCATGTTGTCTCTCTTGGATCTTAAAGGACATGACCCAGAAGGAAAAAGAAGTGGAAGGAGGAAGAAAAAGGAAACAGAATCTAAAATAAGTCTTTTTTATATATATTGTTGTTTTTGCCATTCTCAAAGTTGCTAGTATGATGGAGAGAAACTGTTTGGTCAGATATTTGGAGAACAATGGAATTCCCTAAACATTAGGTGTATTTTTGTAAATACATGTGCACACCCAAAGAGATACATACATGTAAGCACACACACAGTATCCTCAAAGGCAAGATAGTTTGAAAGACAAGTTTACTCAACTGATCTACAAGGGTTCAATTGACTGTCCAATTCTAGAACCTCTCAACTGGTCAATAAATGTTATTTCTATGTTGTGTTTAGAAAAAAATGATTTTGCAGCTTATTTTTTTTTTTTTTGGTTTCATTTATTTATTTATTTTATTTGAAACATTTATATAGCCGCCAATCTCATAACAAGCTCTGGGCAGCTTCCAATCAAAAATTAAAATGATTGATAATTTAATGGATGTCACTTTCAGGAAATTCATCCCTTATTTCAAGAAAAAATCCACAAGAATAGCCTAGAGAGATTTCATGCAAGAAAGTAGCCTACACGCTACTTTAACAGAAGATCTCAGCTTCAGTCTCTTGTAGCATTTCCAGTGGGGTAGACAAAAACCCCATCCTGCCTGAAGTTCAGAAAAGTCACTTTCAGCCAGTTGAGTATTGAAGAAGAGCAGGTAGTGCTGGGGGATGGAGTTAAACATGTCATCAGCTTAGAGTCACTGCATTTCTACAAGCAGTCAGAATTCCATGAATTCCTGAATTCCATTGACCCTTATCTGACGCCAATTTAACATTGAACTTTACTTGACCAGATGTTTGTCTATAGGCTTGAATAAGTCGTCTATATCTTATGAATGGTTCTGATTCTTTGTGCCTGATATATAGGCAGACATATATCTTTTCTACTCCTTCATTCTACTCAATGGAGACGAAGATGACAATTTGAGAGCAACCATTTAGGAAGTGTTCAGAATCAGGCATGGATCTTCCAAAGGGTAGGTTACAGATGACCTACATCTAGATCTGCTCCTTCTAGTGAGGTCCAATCCCTGTATTCCTGAAAGTTCATTAGAATAACAGATTAAGAATAAGAGTTTCATAGTATCATTTGCTATTTCAGATAACCCTGAGCATTGAGTGAATCTACTTTTCTTCTTCCTTCCTTCCTTCCTTTCTACCAACCAATTTATTTTCCAATTTGTACGAAAGAACAAGTTGCAGAAAAAAACAAAACTTTGTATCACAGACTCACCAGAAGCTGGTGCTAAATCAGTGACACCTAATTAATGAACTTTCCTCTAGGAATTCAAAGCACCATGCACGAGAACTTCTCCATCACATTCCATAGCAACAGGATGAGGTTAATAGGTTGTACGGAGAATTAGTGATTGGCAAAATGCGCCCACACTGAGCTTTTATGGCTGGGAATGGATTTGAATTGGGGTGTATATAAGCTTAGCAGCCTTGCTAACAACTTGTTGGCAAAGAGACCTGATCAGATGAGTCTGGTTTGGCTTGATTTATGAAATCTCTTGGCTTCCAGTGTGAAGGCACCTTCACCATATGATTTATGGAATGGACATTTGCAGGAACATGCTGAATAGAAGGCAGCAGCCAAAATTCTCTTCTCAGTAAGCAGTATAACTGTAGTATAATTAACCAGAGTCACAATTTGCAGCCAAAGAACTAGCTGGTTGGTTCAAATCATTACATGGAACATAAGCCACCCTCTTTCTCCATTCTTTTTGGATTCTCGTGGTTGCCAGCTGTCAGGGCTGCAGTGATTGCAGATTTTACAATTGTTAACTTTTCCCGGTCAGGGTCTAGGCTAAATTTTTGCCTATTACTCTGAATCTGGTCTGTATTCTCATGGCAAGCATTCAAGAATGTGTCTATTCTGTAATTTTTTTTCTTGTGAAGTATTTTTTAAAAACTGCACATTTTTTTTCAGCAGATGTTGGGTGTAGACATTTGCAACTTGTCTTTTTTTTTCTCTTCCTCTATTTATTTATTTAATTTAAATTAATTTATATAGCAACACTTCTAAGCGGGATGGAGAACAGAACATTGAACATTGCTATTTGTCAATTTATTAAATTTGTACAACTGGCCATCTTACCAAAAGCAACTTATAAGATTAGAAGAGGGACATTTGAATAGAACTTTCTCCAGAGAATTAGATCTTCACCTAATGGGTTTCTACAGTAAATACTGTAATGTTATGTTAAAGAGGCTGTAAAAGGGAAACTGATCAGATTACAGCATTGTTCTAGCGACCATAATATAGCTGACATGTTAACAAAACCTGTATCTGTGGAAAAATATAAGGACTATGTTAAAGCATTTAGATTATCAACTGTTTAAATGGGAGGAGCGTTAAGGCATTGAAATTTAAGAGTTGACCAGTTGCTGTAAGGACGATGCAATATAAGGCTGATGCAATAAGTCTGAATCAGCATAGCATGGGCATTGCCCTTTTAAGATGAAGAATGGATCCACAGAAGTTTTACCTCTTGAAGAGGTGTCTATAAAGGCAGCCATTAGAGGGTATGTTCTCTCTCCTTGTGTCCTGTATCCATTGCAGAGTTCTCCATGTAGAGTTAAGAAGATTGCTTGTCAGGTATTTGCCTACCATGTATATTTCTGCATGCCTTGTAAATAAACCACTGTTAAATGTCTAAGTCTCTGTGTGCTGTGCTTTGCTCCTGGGTTGTCTCATAATTGTAGTCACACTGCAAATGCTCTGACAAAATAGGACATTTTTCTCCTATAATAACCTGCCCTGTACTGAGATCAGTTTTGCAAGCCTTTGTTTTGTCCTAAGATACATTTGGGTGATGGCTTTTTTGATAGGAATCCATGAACTCCAGAACCTCCTTCTGGAAACTGATGCTACTTTCTCCATTGCAATTTTGGTGAACATTGATTCTTTTCCAGAAAGCCTTCAATGGGGGATTTCTAAAAGGAGAGGATCTCCACTGAGTCATTCTTGGCTTCTGGATTTGTTGATGGGCCCATGTAGATTTCTTGGGAGCAGTATAAAAATGCTTTCTCATATCCTCCTTCTAGGACGTTGTTTCAACTTCCAAATGTTGTCTACCGTCCTGAAATTCTGTGATGTACTTGGGAGCTAATTAGACCTACCAAACACAGATAAAGCAGTGTATCTATCATAATTTTCTTAGATTCTTTTTGTCTGTCTAGCATTACATTTCTATGTTCCTATTCTTTTTCAATGTCAGAGGAAATTTAAAAAAAAAAACAGTTAATTGAGTTGAAAATTTTGAGATTTCTTAAAAAAAAGAAGTGCAAAATCTAGTGCAGCTTTAACCCAGCCTGCTTGGTGAGTATTCCACCCCTTCCTCTCTCTTACACGCAAACACACCGTTCAGCCTGGAGTTGCTCCATTGGTTATCTATTTTTAAAAAAACCTCTTCGAATCCCATGCAATGTGGGATTATTTTCTCTCTCACACACACACTCCTTCCGCTGACGTTATCTCTTGTACAAATATCCTTGTGGCCCTATTTCATACTCAATGTGAATTAAACGTCAATCTTCTTGTAGAAAGCCCAAGTGCCTCTTGAAGTGTGACACAATTCTTAGTTTGCCTGGGGCTTCATTTCAATGTTAATTCATCATATTTCTAAACAGGAATGTTTACTCTTGTTTCTCCAGGATCTGGGACATGGTTCCTTCTGCTTTCATCTGTCTTCCGCTCGGTCATGTTTCAATCAAGTAGACAATAATCCAGATTAATCCATACAAAATTGTAAATCCTGCTGTAAGACATTAAGGTACAGCTGCCTGGGTGAAATCCTCTTAAGAGCACGGCGTTCAATTAGCGCAAAAGGGGAAGACGAGGGTTTACTCAGGAAATCAAATCAAACTCTGCTGATGCTTCAGAAATATAATTGCAATGTTATAATTAACTGAAAAGGCAGTAACACTGGGTGAGTGTTGAGGGGGCTGTGACAGGAATAAAAATAACTGCTGACATGGTTTCCCCTTTCTCTCACTCCTGGAATAGCCTGATCTTCATATTCATAAGTGGCAAGCCTGAGAAATCATGGCGTGTTCTAGGGTAGACATCACCAGTCTAGTATGGGAAAAGAAATCGAGGCCATCAAAGAACATGGTGGCTGGACACTATCAAAGCTGACACCAGCCAGAGCATAGAAAAACTCAAAGAAGCAATGCAAGATCAGAAGATGTGGAAAGATCTGGTCCGTAGAATTGCCAAGAGTCGGACATGACTGAATGGTTTACCTCATCATCACTCTAGTATGTTTCATATGAGTTAGGATTACAGTTTCCAGAACTGTTGTCAACATCTTGAGGTTTCATATAAATCTACTTTGGATCTTTGTATTGGGTATTCTTTTTTGACTAACTTATCTGATTTCATCAGATTCCATGAATGAGGAAGATAGGGTTGATTTTTTTTTCCCCAAGGAGAGAATATGAATTAGTTATATCTCTGGTTTCTAAGTGTGTGATGCACAATATGTGAGTCTGCCCACACTGTTGAGCTACAACATCCACCATCCATCTCTAGCAGCATGTGCAGCTAAACATCTGGAGAACTTCAGGCAGCCTACTCTTATCTAAGTAATGGTCTGCTCATTCTCAGTGGAAGCATAGAACCTTCATTGGGTTACTGCCAATACAGGCTTTCTTTCTGAGGCTGGACATTTAGCACAGGAAAAACTAAAATGGACTCTTTGAACTCAGAAAGTCTAGAGGTCTATACATTAGAGAACTTATTAACACTTCATTTATGTTACAGAGAAAAATTCAAACCATTCGTAGAATAAGCGTTTTCGGAGAGAACTCAAAAGTGAGACTGAAACAATGAACCATGAGCTAATATGAACAGGTAGGATTCTTTATGAGGCAGCCTTTACCTATATATTCAATTTAAGATATGCAGGACATGACAAGAACAGTAAGTCAAACAAATCACAAAGAATGTTGAGAGCATTGAAACTGAATTAAGACGGAGTGGTGAAAATTAAAAATGAAATAAATAAACTTTCCCAGTTCATCCTGAGCCTTTGCAATCTACCAATTGGTTTCTAAAAAAACTCCAATACCTCTTATGTCAACCAAAAATGCTTTTCTGTCTTGCAATTGAAATATTACAGCCCCTTTTTCTACCAATCCTTTTTACAGTACTACTTTTGGTTTTCATCAATGGAACTTCACTAATCAGCTGCCAACGTGTTGGCAGCAGGACCAGGGATCAATCAATCTCATTTTAGGTTTGGCAAAAGCAGAGAAAAAGGCATGTAAGGATATTCTTCTTTTTTTCTAGAATATCTTTCCCTTCTGGTCTGCTGTTCTTGTTGACTAGACATGGAGAACAATTGAACTGTAACAGTTCTGGGAAAGACTCAAGAATATTTTCAAAGAGTTGATCCCTGAAGAAGACTTAGGAGAAGCTATTTTTCAAGGCCTCTGATGGTTGTGGCATCTAGTTAGATGCACAGGTCCAGACTATATAGCAATAGCGCTTAGACTTATATACCACTTGATAGTGATTTACAGCCCTCTCTAAGTATTTACAGAGTTGGCATATTGCCCCCAATAATCTGGGCCCTCATTTTACTGACCTCGGAAGGATGGAAGGCTAAGTCAACCTTGAGCTGGTCAGAATCGAACTCCTGGCAGTGAGCAATGAATTAGCCCACAATACTGCATTTGAACCAGAGGTGGTATTCAGCAGGATCTGATCAGTTCTGGAGAACAGGTAGCAGAAATTTTGAGTAGTTTGGAGAACCAGCAAATCCCACCTCTGACTGACCCCACCTCCATCTATTCTCTGCCTCCTTCCAGCTGATTGGCTGGGTCTTCTTTTATTGCCCTGCACAGGAGAACGGAAGTGGAAAGCAGGTTAGTGGGATGGGGAGGGAATGGAGATTTTACAGTATCCTTCCTCTGCCACACCCACCAAGCCACGCCCACCAAGCCAAGCCATGTGCACCAAGCCATGTCCACAGATCCAGTAGTTCTGGTTTTTTTTTCTAATTTTTTTTGAATCCCACCACTGATTTGAACCATTGCATCACCATGGCTTCTATATAGACCATAGAGTATTAATAAAGGAGAATATTTGTAGATCAGGATTGAAATGAGAGGTACATGACACTTTCTGAGCTTGATTGCTTTCTTACATACATTTCAATACCCAACTTGATAATATCAACTAGTCCTGATGACAACACCAAAGACCCCTCAGATCTTAGAGTTCTCAATTCCTACCAGATTTGGGAAAGGAGACAGAAACTGATTGCTGGATCACCTCTTCATTCTCCTCCCATGGTTCTCCCCTGAATATTCCAATTAAAAGCTACAAATGAAATGCATGAAGATACTTTATCTTAGACTTTTCACTAGACCTTAGGTTATGTAATGCTGGGAAAAGACTGGTAACGGCTGAACATATTTCATTAAGTTGGTCTAAGCTCAGATCCTGATATATCCTGCCAAAAATAGCCACCACCACCCCAGGTAGCTAAAAAAGCTATAAATAGATCTAAAGTAATAAAAGCTTGAGTTTCATGGCAGGGAAGTCAATCTTATTACAAACATCAAAGGTGAGTAAGGTGAACATATTGGCTGAATGTTCAAAATATTATAGAATGTATTTCTACCTGGGTTGACCAGGAGAATTTATATTGTTCTGTTGATTACATGCTCTTTCATATATTCTTATTTGTATGTTCATGTTAGGAAATAAAGTGATTTTTTTATAAGCTTCAGTTTCTTGTTAGTATTCAGAATCAAACTTAACCCAGCCATACGACATATATTTTCAGTCCTGAAAGACATGCTATTGCCCATTTCTCTACTAAGATAGCACTGAATTAGTGGGCAGATTGGTTCTTTTTGCTCCAGTTACTGTAACATATGCTCTCTTTATAAAACTAATACGATTATCTGCCAACAATGAAGGTAGGACATTAGCTGCCAGTGGTGGTTTTCACCTGTAGTTCCTCTCTTGTGTGTGGCACCCTGCTTGGTAGAAAGGCATCCTCTCTGCAACACAGGAACAAAAGTGACAACTCATTAGTAAACCTTAGTAGCTTTTCTGAAGTCAGAGCTTCCATAATACCGCGTGCTTTGTTTGCAAACCATGCACATTTTATCTTCATACATTTGCATATCACCTATGAACACATTGACAAAATGCGTAGCGCCTCTGAATAGTATTTTTTCTCCTTCTCTCTCTCTTGTTCCCTCCTTCTCTTAAATAATTCTTGAATTGGGAGGGCTGCAGGTATTTATTTTTATTTATTTTATTTATTTATTTATTTGATTTGTCAATCGCTTACAAGATAATAGGTATAAGTAAAAACATAGTTATGAATACATGAAATTGATAGATATAAGAAAAATAAAAAGAAACAATAGGACAGGGACAGTAGGCACGTTGGTGCGCTTATGCATGCCCCCTACAGGCCTCTTAGGAAAGGGGTGAAGTCAATAGTAGACAGTCTAAGGTTAAAGTTTTGGGGGTTTGGGGAAGAAACCAGCGTCAGGTAGAGTATTCCAGACATTGACCACTCTGTTGCTGAAGTCGTATTTCCTGCAATCGAGTTTAGTGCGGTTAACCTTGAGTTTGTATCTATTGTGTGCTCTTGTGTTGTTATGGTTGAAGCTGAAGTATTCATTGACAGGTAAGTCACTGCAATGTATGATTTTATATACCATATTTAGATCAGACCGAAGACGGCATAATTCAAGGTTTTCTAGGTCTAGAATTTCAAGTCTAGTGGCATAAGGTATTCTACAATGAGTAGAGGAGTGGAGAACTCTTCTTGTGAAATATTTCTGGACTTTCTCAACTGTGCTAATATCAGGTAGCAAGAAACTGTATACCACCTTCATCTTAAGACAGCACATCTTGAGATCCGATGTGAAAGGAGCTTCAGAATGTCTGTACCAACTTTGGGGTGGTTGTAATCATGAGGTGGTTGTAATTTACCACAAATGTCTCATACTCAGGCACAAGAACAGGGTAGAAATAATTTGTGATAAAGGAGCAAACAAGACTTGCAACAGATGAGGTAGTTTGAAGTTTAGGACTTCACATACATCAGTTGACCCCTCTGATCAGATAGCTGACTCCTCATTGGGTTGTTCTATCAATTTCAACCTCAGCCTCAACCTCAACCTCAATCTTAACCTCAGCCTCAACCTCAACTCAAGTCAAAGTCAAACCAACCTCAACATCAGCATCAGATTAACACCATCTCTGAAGAAAAGTAGGTTCCTTCAAAACTATTGCCTATTTGGGGTGAAGACTCAATGATAGTCCCAGCTTGAACATTTCAGATATAATACTGGATGGGACCCTGTTTTATATTTCCCAAAATAAATCCCTAAATCCATTCCATCAGTAGGAATTCAAATCCCTAGAGAATATCTGAAAGGCGCTATCCCATTATCTCTGCTTGGCGTGAAGGCCTTCCTTTCACAGGTATTTGCACTATGGACCAGAAAGCAGAAATATGTGGCATGCATCTTTGACTTATCCCACTTAAAATAAAGAAGGAGCTGTATTTGTTTCTCTTCAAAAAGAAAAATGACTGTAGAACACTGCAGTGGAAGGCAGACTGCTATGCAAGATGTTTGCTTGCATGTCTTGGGCTGGGAGTTGAAGTTTCTGACAGTTTCTTTCAAAGCAAATCAAATCTCCCATATGCTAATGACACTGTCTTCAAGGACCCCCTATGAAGCAACTAATATTTATAAGCCAGCAAGGTCATGCATGACTGCTTCTGGAAAGGAATCTGGCACCAGAAACATGTTTTGATTACCAAACACAGATGACTTTGTTTGCAAGCAAAAAAATAGCTCCTTGTGGTCTTTGAATTTCGAACAAAAGATGTATCATTTCTCCTCCACCCTGCCATTGTTAATTTACTCCAGGATATCTGTTGCCCAACATTAAATAAGTTTGACGTTTCCCTGGATAAACACCTGTATTCTATTTAGAGGATTCCACTTCATTTTCACAATGCATTAGTAGAGTCATGCACTTTTGAGTATTCATCTCCAAGGTCTCCCCTGTCACCAAAAGTGATGCAGTCAGGAAGCATGAGGCACTGCTGTGCTCTTATTTTTTTGGGGTGGAGGGTTAGCTAGAGTCTCGTTTATATAATAGAGCGGCATCTCGTTTCTTTAAAGTAATAGACTAGTTGACTAGTGGTGTCAAGCCACACTGGAAGATGATTGGAATACGGCAATTTGAAACACAGAAGAATGAAGAGATGTATCTGAAGATAATTGGGTAATATTGAAAGATTAAAAACAAGGAAGAGATTTATGTAATGATGATGAGATGATGATGATGATTGATAATGATTATTGATGATTGATGATGATGACAACAAATCCAGATCAACACCATGCATCACACACACATTAATCCAGAACAACTGGATTTGTGGGTCAAAGTTTTCAAGCATGATTTCACATAGAAGACAAGCCATGGTGATGCATTTTACAAGAAGAGTTCTCCACTCCTCTACTCGTTGCAGAATACCTTATGCCACCAGACTCGAAATTCTAGACCTAGAAAACCTAGAACTACACTGCCTTCGGTCCGATCTAAGTATAATATATAAAATCATACATTGCAATGTCCTACCTGTCAATGAATGCTTCAGCTTCAACCATAACAACACAAGAGCAAACAATAGATACAAACTCAAGGTTAATCGCACCAAACTTGATTGCAGGAAATACGACTTCAGCAACAGAGTGGTCAATGTTTGGAATACTCTACCTGACTCTGTGGTTTCTTCCCCAAACCCCCAAAACTTTAACCTTAGACTGTCTACTATTGACCTCACTCCTTTCCTAAGAGGTCTGTAGAGGCGTGCATAAGCGTACCAACGTGCCTACTATCCCTGTCCTATTGTTTATTTTATTTTTTATTTTTCTTATATGTATCCGTGTATTCATAAGTATGTTTTTACTTACACCTATTAATAAATAAATAAATAAAATGATCTGGGTTGCAGCTGGAGAATTTTCAGGACAACGGTTGTTGGCAAGGCTAGGAAAGACTCGCCTACAGCAATGTTTCTCAACCTTGGCCACTTGGAGATGTGTGGGTTTCAACTCAACTTTTGACAGACATATTGTCAAAGTCTCATTTTCAAGTTCCAAAAGCCAAGAAAAACACGTGTTTCTTCCAAGCAGATTTAGCATTCCACACCCATAGACAGAATCTTACCAAACTAAAGCAAATTACCAGCCACACAAAGCCTATATTCTGGAAACTATTAGAGAGGAGCCATCTTCACCCTCTTTCTCTCACACAAATTACCTGAACTGCGTTATCTTTTGTTTTCTGAAATGCAGATCCTCCCTTCTAGGAATCTAGACTTCATTCCACCACATCCACCTCCCTTTTTCTACACGCACCATGCATCACACACACATTAAAAAGGGCATAGACTTTGATCATACGATTACAGTCATCTTCTTAACATTTTTGACCCTTCCACTGAGAGATATCTCTGGAGGAACTTCACCACGTTTTCATCAAACTGGGTGTTTTGGTTTTCCTTTTCCAAAATATTCTGATTAAATACATTTTTTCTGTACTTTGTTTGTATGCTTGCCTGTTTTAAATCTGTTGTATTATAGAAGTGCATCTCCCTGATAATAGATGACCCAACCGATTGATGCTCCATTCAGCTTGAAATAGGAAGGAGTCATTTCTCTTCAACTCAGTGCAGGACAGTAGTGGGATGGGTTTCAAAAGAAAAGAAAAATCACTGCTCCAATTATATATGTTAAGATACACCCATAATCCATTGTTCCATGCAAGCTTTCCTGATCTCATCTGTCTGATCGCAGCTGTTTGAGTCGCAATCATTTCTTTTCTCTCGTCTTCTGCATGCCTTTTGTGCTGCTTCCAAGCCTCCTCAGCTCATATTTCCCTTCTATCTCCTAAAATGTCATAGAATCCACTGTTCAGCACAAATAGCTTTAGACAGCCTTAACAAGGAAGGGAACAAAAATGTTCAAGGTAATGGGATAAGCATTCCGGTCTTGCCGTGTTCATTCAAAATGGCTTCAGGATTGTCCCTGGAAGCACTGTCAGATAGTTACAATATTGTATTATAATTAAAGTATGTACTGCTGCATTTCTTCTCCCGGTATTTATTTATTGTCACACCGTGCTATTTAACCAAACCAGTTAAAAGGAGTTTTAACTTTTATTTATTCCAGGGGCCAGCAGCGCACAGCTTGTGGTTGCCAGATTGCCCTATATAGCTCCTAGATATTATCTTTTGCCGTTTTAAAATAGGTGTGGGAGAGGGTAATAGCCACCATTGAAGTGATCACCTGGTCACCCAATTGCACGATATTTTTTTGTGAAAAGTCTGAAGCTACAATTATCCTTAGAAAAAAAGCATTTGGCACCTTGGTCATATTTTTTTTAGATAAATTCATGAACATTTAGGTTATTGATTTTGACAAAATAACTGTATTTGGCCTGGACTGTAGAACTCAGCAACATATGTGACCGCAATTTCAAGGGTATGAGAATAACTTAGAGAATATAATTGGATGGAGTATCTTCTCATGCCCTTACTGTGGAAATACAAGGATTCTTTTTGTTGTTTGATCCTGAAGATGACCACTGAGTATGTGAATAAAAAATTCACCTTCCTGTAACCCTGAGTATCTGCCATAATAGAACAGAATAACAAAGTTGGAAGGGACATTAGAGGTCTTCTAGTCCAATCCCTGCTTGGGCAGGAGACTCTATACCATTTCAAAGAAATGGTTGTCCTGTCTCTTCTTAAAAACTTCCAGTGGGGGAACACCCACAACTTCTGGTGGTAAGTCATTCCACTGATTAATTGTTCCCACTGTCAGGAAATTTCTCCTTAGCTTGGTTCTCTCCTTGATTAGTTTCCATCCACTGCTTCCTGTCCTGCCTTCAGATGCATTGGAGAATAGCTTGATTCCCTCTTCTTTGTGGCAGCCCTTCAAATATCATGCTATCATGTCACTCCAGTCCTTTTCACTAGGCTAGACATACCCAATTCCTGCAACCTTAGTATGTTTTAACCTCCAGCCCACTGTTGTGGTTCGCCAGCAGCCAGTGCAGACAGCAGCAGAATTGACAGTGGGGAAGAATGGGGACTAGTCCAGGAGTCTGGAGAGGACTCAGATGAGAGTCCTGCATCTGATGCAGAGATGGGGCCAGGACCATCTGGGAGTGGGGAGCCCCCAGAGTCTGACAACAGCGAGGCAGAGGAACAAGGGGAGTCTGTTCCCAGTGCGCATGTGCACAGAGAGAAAAGGGAGGACTTGGGAGTAAGTATTGGAGGTGATTGCCCCTCCTGTAAGGTATAAAGAACAGGCAAAGGTGATGAAACCTTTGCAGGAAGCAAAGTCGTTCATTCTGTTCAGATTAATCCTTGAAGCTCTGTGTAGATTTTGTACTTCGGTTGGTTTGTTATAATTCATTTGGCAGTTTACTTGTTGGCAGCAATTCAAAGGAAAGAATGGTGGGTTCTTATCTTGAAAGGACTTCTTTGGGATTCATTACCAGCTGGGAATTAAAATAATTCCCAGCATTGAAATAAAACAAGATTTGTTTTAACTAAGTGTGTGCTTAATTATGGTATCAGGAAGTCTTGGTCAGACCGCACACTAATCAACTTTGTTTCTCATTCTAAACTCTCAACATCTTTTTTATATCATGGTGACCAATATCGTGGTGCCGTATTATATTTCTTTTTGGATTCCACCACAGCTGATACCTGTTTTGCTGAGGTTAAACAAAAGGCTGAGTAACTGCATCCCCTTCTGATCTTGAGGAAGCGAGAGAATTATTGTGTAGTACATATCTTTGAAGACATCTTCAGGATTCCAGGACTAATTGTGGAGTGATTATTTGGCCTCATGGTGGTTTAAGATGACTATGATAATGTAGTGACAAATTCCCAGCAATGCTCTGAGGTCAGAATGAATTTGCACAGGAGTATTAAGGTTAACTCTGTCTCCTCGAAGTTCGCCTCTTTGCACAGACTTCAGTGAAGTTCCAGCAGAGTTTTCTCTTGTGAGTATGCAATACAAAAGCAATTGGCTTCCGCAAATCTTTTCTTATCATAGGGAAAATATAGAGAGTCAATTGGATTGAGAGGGGTGGCTATAGAAATTGAATAAATAAATACATTTCATTTTTAAATAATTAGTTTCTTCTTCCCCTCAAGCACAGAGATAAAGAGAGATTCTGCAAATGAATGAATGAATAGATAATAAGTCACATTAACTTAGCAGGCTATTGTCATTTGATCTGTAAATCATCCTGTAGGGATATTTCTTTTATTGTTAGTATTTTGATCTTCTTCCTGGCATTTTCCCACAAGCACAGGCCTGTTGTTTTATTCCCCGATCATCCAAGTGTTGATCCATTGGTTGTGGCAGGATATTATCATTATAATATTTATTACATCTATTTTTATGTTACCGTACAATAATGTGTTCCACCTTATGCAAAAAGATTATCTTAAGTGCCTCAATGGCATGCAAACTTTGGCACACAAAAGGAAAGATAACAGGGGATTCTGGGTTTGCAGGGCAAATAAATTTAGTGGGGAAAACCCAAAAAGCAAACAAATCATGATGGACAATGTGTCATCATCATGGTGTCAGCCTTTCCAAGTAATAATTCCATAGCAAAGAGAACTCCAAGGCCAGTAGATTCTTCAAAGAATAGTTTTATTGGATATATCATATTGGCACAGTTTTGGTGAAAATCAGCTCTGAAGCTTCTCGTGGTTTTCACCTAATTGAAAGTAAAAGTTTTCCCCCTTCCCCAAATAATCAGTCACATGATTCAATCAAGGTGCCATCCGGTTGCCTGGTAACTTCACTCCTCTTTCTGACCAGGTATTAGAATGACCTTGGTTTCCAGGAGACAACATTTTGTTTTGGCTAAAAAAACCCTGCTATCTCTAATCCACTCTCCCTATCCCTCAGCTCCAGTGTGACAACACTGAAACTTCAAAATGGCTTTGGTCAGGTCAACTTCAGGGTTGACACATGGAATGCTGGATGCCTCCTGAGAGAAGAATAGAAGGTAACCTTACAATAAAGATAAAGCTAGTTTTCTTGGGTGTGCATCTTGTCCGGACTATCTCAAAGGGCTAACATCAACCTTGTACGATTCTGTTAATGCAACCTCAGAAGACCAAAAGTATCTCTCTCCAGAAAAATTGAGGGGATCTGAAATGCTTCCCATACCCATTTGTTTTTGCAGAATTTTTACATGCGAGTCTGCAGCTCTTCATTCTATCTTCCAAGGTCATTTCCGCATACCATTACATCAAAGGACTCCTCTTGATGTTACGTGAATTTCACTTGCCCATTGACTTTGCTTGTCAGAAGGTCCCAAAAGGGGATCACGTAATCCCGGGACACTAAAACAGGCATGAATATGAGTCAGTTGACAAGCACCCGGATTTTGATCACATGACCATAGGGATGCTACATGGGTCATAAGTGTGAAAAATGGTCATAAGCCACTTTACTCAATGCTGTTGTAACTTCGAACAATCACTAAACCAACTGCTGTAAGTCAAGGACTACCTGTACTCTGCTTTCTTCTGATTGGGCAAGTTGGTTCTCTTCTTTGGCCTGTTTCCTACAAGATAACTGGAGAACTTACTTCTTTTTCTTTCCTCCATGTGACATCACACATAGCTCAAAAAGTCAGACTTCTCATCAGTTTAAGATATGAATCTCTTGGAGTTTAGATACCTGTCTCTAGGTACTCTTTGTACAGTGGATTCTCCTCTCACATGGACTATACGCTAAATATGGATTCAATAAATGAAAGGCAGGATTCCAGTCCTGGTTACTTCAATATCTTCTCTACAAGAGTCTGGAGCAACGAGCAGAAGGAGAGGTGCTACTTCTGTGTATTAATGTAGTCATGAAAAGCCATTGGCAGTCTCCTCATTTGGCCTGAAGGTGCTGATCAAAAGGCAACTGGACTTTCTTTGTTTTTTTTTTTCTTTGTTCCTTCCAGGACTGAAGAAGCTTCTTGGATGAGAAGTGAAGTATCTTCAAGAAAAAAACAAAAAAGAAAGTCCAGTTGTCTTTTGTAAAAGCATCTTTGGGATAACCATGACCTGGATGACTAAGAATCTCCCTAGATATCTCCCCTTTGGGCAAACGTGGAGTCAACACTTAATCAAGGAGAGGGACTCTTATATGGAAACACCTGCTTTGCATAGAATTCTATAGTCATGTCTGCCTATAGCACACAGAAAATTACCACTGAAGTATCTTAGACTGATAAGAATGTCTACCCCTTTCCACCCAGGGTGTATGTTATGCTTGATGTGAATTGTGCTGATTGCCCAAACTACTTCAGGAAATAACTCTTTTCCTGTTACTTGTGTAATGGGATGCTAAAATTTGTGCCACACCACCATGAGGGTCAAAAGTAACAAATCAGGCTTCCAGAAAGCAAGGGATGGAGTTCTTGTGTTTTTTTTTTTTTAAACAACAGAAACACAGATGGGAAGCCTATTACTTGCTATTTTGAAGATACTACATCTGTGTTACCAATGATTATGTAAATGCACAGATTTTATTGCCATCATCCTTCCTTTCAACACACTTGCTTTTCACAAATTTGAGCTAATCAGCAGTTTTGTCCATCCACATTTTCATGGGTTTCAGCAAATAAAATGTGATGCGCAATTTACTATTCACAGTAAATAAGTATGCATGAAACAAGCGGTACATTCATAGCGGAAGCGGGCTCCACTAAAGTGAATTGCTCTGTGCTCAATCAGAAAAGGTTGGACTGGGAGGAGGAGGAAGAGGAGGAGGAGGAGAAGGAGGAGAAGAAGACAGGACCATAAAAGCAGATTGGAACAACTCCCATTTTTATCACTGAAGTTCTTCAGAACCCAGCTTCTTCACTTTTCATGAGGTGTTAAACAACTAATGTAGTGCAACTGGGCATAAAGAATCAGAGCTACTCAAAGAAAACAAAGGAAAGATATAGTCCTTCTGGCAAATTATAAACCCAGGGCAGAATTTTGCTTTATAAGCAACATTGAAATGATGACAACCTTCATTTTGAGTCCATGCCTCTCTTTTTGTAAAAGCCATAAAATTTTTCATGTATTTTCCTTTCCTCTCTGTTTTCCAACATCAGGAGTTAATGGGGATGAAATTGGAATTCCATTTATGTGTAAGTAACTGCCCCATGTGGTGTTCTACAAAACTGTGGATGACTGCAATTTTCTGGCCAAAGAAATACTCCAAACATCCAATTCTGACCCAAATCTCTAAAGACCACCATTGGTTGTGGTGGTAGGAAGAGGTGTTCTGAATGACCTACTGAAGATTCATAGTCTTGTATAATTCAGATGGGCAAGGGCAAAGTTAGAAACAGTGAAGGACAGGTCAGACATGAAATGAAATACTATTGAGGGACTGTCGCAGAGAAGAAGGGGTCAACCTACTCTCCAAAGCAGGACAAGAAGTAAAGGATGGAAGACTATCAATGTCTGTCTTCTCAATCATCCAGGTCATGGTTGTCCCAAAGGTGCTTTTTCAAGAGGCATCTGGACTTTCTGTTTTTTCCTTGAAGATGTTTCGCTTCTCATCCAAGAAGCTTGTTCAGAGCTGAAAAAGCTTCTTGGATGAGAAGCAAAACATCTTCAAAGAAAAAACAGAACATCCAGTTGCCTCTTGAAAAAGCACCTTTGGGACAAAGGATGGAAGCTTATCAAAGATCCAATCGAGAATTAAGGAGAAATTTCCTGACAGTGAGATCAATTAATCAGGAGAGGGTGTGGTTGCTCCATCACTGGAGGTTTTTAAGAAGAGATTGGACAACCATTTGTTTGAAATTAGGATTTCCTGTTTAAGCAAGGGGTTGGACTAGAAGACCTCCAAGGTCCCTTCCTATTATTCTGTACTCTGTAATATAGCCTGGAAGTGGGAAAATGAACTTAATAAAAGCTTTTATTTATTGTGGGGAACATAAAGTCCCTTTTCAATCCTGAACAAAGAACTATTAATATAATAGGAGAGGGAATTCTTCAGTTGTTCAACCTAGGTAGCAAAATGTCTTGCCCTCACTTTAATAAGAATGGGTTGACAAATTGTAAACTCTACTGCAGTATAGCTTATACAAAGCCATGTTTACATTTCTGGGATCTAACTTTATAAAACAGATCAATAAGTGTTGCTCCTCTGTCTAGAGCCAACCACTACCCAGGCATTTCCACCATCGCAAAAAGATAAATTGCTCGGTCCTTCAAGAGCTGCAGAACCCA